>CM061041.1:66634481-66941981 GCA_030762985.1 Adelphocoris suturalis
TTTGGTTTGAAAAAGGTTTAATGAGGTTTGGATAAAGTTTAATTTATGGTCTGGAAAAGTTTGTATTTGGTCTGGAAATGCTATATAACACACATTTTTAATTCAGTAAAAACACATCTCTTTGAAATATAACTGATAGTGAAATTTTTCCACTATCTTAGTTTGATATCAATGGATCAAAAGTTGTGTCATCATTCTTGTTTGGCCACTTCGAAGTGCCTCGGGTGCCTCAAACACATTCTTTGTGTCTAAAAAATTGAATTTCAACTTTCCACTCACTAATAGAGTAATATGGTCACCATTTAGAATTTCATAGAGGAAATAGGACCGGATTATTCCACGTTTTACCGATAGAGCGCTCTCGTTTCCGGTCTACACGAGGCACAGGCACATAGCAAAAACATTGTTTTCACTTTCGAGAGTTGAAACATTATTTTGTCTCCAAAATCAAAATTTCTACTCACATTTTACATTTAAGACAATTCTGAACAACTTTCGTTCAATTTCAATGTGTGTGGGCTTGTCTGCCCGTGTGTCCGTTAATCCTTGTAGCAACCTAAATTTCCGCAGATTTCATCCGATTTTGACATTTTCAGGGAATGCGCGGGTCAAGTCTGATGTAGATAGAACCTGTTTAGCGTCATTGTTCTCAAAGCATTACTTCACTCTGCGCGCAAATTCAAATTAAATCAAGTATTATTTACTTGTTTCCAGATGGACAAAATGGGTGTTCGAATTTGGAGGATAGTTGTGGAAAGATTTGATCATTCCGTACCAATTCTTCATTTCATTTTTTAGGAAATCGCTTCCGTTGTCCATCAAAATGAATTGAATTTTTCGTTCTCAGACTCATAGTCACCACTAAACAGTATTCACTAAGAATGTGTAAGACCTAAGACTCAAACATTCTCTCCAGCATGATTATGCTGTGAAGTGTGCAGTATACCTATTTTATCTTAAATGTACGTAGAGACACCACAATTACGAGATGAATATATCGAAAAAGATATTGAAAAATTGGGATTTCGGGGCTAGAACTTCATCGTCGGGTCCTTCCGAGTCTGAATGACAATATGCATCTACTCCTAAATCCATAGACGAAACTTCAAATTTCGACCCATGTCGCAATTGTAAGGCGCGATGCTCAATGGAAAAACACGTTTCATGAAACTGGTTTTGTAAAACGAGTTTCATTAAACCAGTTTCATTAGAACATACACACCAAGGAAACCCACCTCGGGTTTCTGGATTACTCGTAGTTTCGGGGTGTATTCCGATAATGAAAGTGATGATGTGTTTGTGGGGTAAATTTAACCCCTTAAAACGTGCAACTGAAGTCACATGTAACCGTTTTTTAAAGTTACAAGAAACGTTCAGCTCCTCGTCCCCGAATTTTTAAATCGAACAATCATATTTATTATAATCTCCCGATTCTTCTCTGCAATGCGACAGTAGCCATCCGCTCACCTCTATTATATACCTGTCCAAAGTTTAAAAAAATAGTTTTTACATGGCTTTATTGGAATAGGACCAGAACGAATTTATTCTGTTTATAAGTGTTTATCGCTAAATATAAATGTAACTTTCGTTCTGGATATCTTTTGTTCAACGTTCAAATATTTAGAAATTAATTTTCAGTGGTTAGCAAGTATACTCCCCCACACAGCTCGGAGTTATTCTCTTTGTGTGTGGTAATTCTTGAAGTACTTATTGACTTTTGGCCCGCCTTTGTGATATTTTTGTGATTGAAAGGATTAAACCATTTTTGTCTTGTCTTTGTCTTTTTGTCTTGTCCTGGTTTCACGAATCTGAAGGAACTAGAGTTTCATGAAACGCAGTGTGCACGGGCCTGTGTTATCTACCGGTTTCAAGCAACCAGTTTCACGTTTTACGAAACCGGTTTCATGAATCCCCTTCCCCTTTATTCCCTTCCATTGGTCGGCTTTAAACCATCTTAAGCAACACCTTAATACCAAAAATTGAATACCCTAATTAAATTATGTGCACTACCCCCCCCCCCCCCCCCCCCCCCCTTCCGATGGATGCTCAATTTTCTTCCTCTCTTTCTCTGAAATTCTTCTTTTTTTTCACTTAATTAATCACATTTTCGTTTCATCTAGTTCACATACATTTTTCGTTTTTTTCTTCTAATTTTTCTTGTAGCGATTCGATATTCGTAATTAATTCTAAATATTTTACGCCATGTACAGTTTATTGTAATTTTATAGTACGTGGTTCATGTGAGCCTGCTATGGACAAAATTTATATGTCTTTGGGCCAATAAATGTTTCTTTATTACTATTGTTGTTATTATGAAAGCGTTTTTGCAGCGCGCATCGCGCCTAACGCATTTTTTCCCGCGGCTTAACGAGGTTGTTAACTTGCCTTGGCGCTTCGCAAGCAGCTGATCGAACGCCGGGCGGGTCAAAGGACTTCCAGCGCCGCGGCGGGTGATTTCCGCTCGAGCGGACCGCGAATTTCGCCAGGAGCTTCCGAGCGGGGAATTATGTAGGTCACTTCGCACCCCATCGGATCCCGTTTTATATCCATTAGATGTGCGAAGCGACTGTTTCTTGTCGTGAATTTTAAGTGAGTTGATTTTAATAGAAAAGTAGGTCAGCTATTAGTAGAATTCAATGGAGTTTGCAGTAAAATACGTCACACATATCAATTTGGCTCCCTCAGGGCTCCGTCCTAGGCCCTCTATTATTACTGACATGTATAAATGATACTAGCTGGTCCGACTCGCTTCGCTCGCCTCCACGTCCAGCCGGGGGGGGGGGGGGGGGGGGGGTTCTGTCTGTCTATCTGTGTGTCTGCCTGTGACTGTGTGTCATCAATTTCAACATGATTGTATCATTAATAGCTACTACGCATGCGCCTATTTGAAATCCTTGTAATGACCTTAATTTCCACTGATTTCACCCGATTTCGATGAAATTGAGAGAGAGAGAGAGAGAGAGAGAGAGAGAGAGAGAGAGAGAGAGAGAGAGAGAGAGAGAGAGAGAGAGAGAGAGAGAGAGAGAGAGAGAGAGAGAGAGAGAGAGAGAGAGAGAGAGAGAGAGAGAGAGAGAGAGAGAGAGAGAGAGAGAGAGAGAGAGAGAGAGAGAGAGGGAGAGAGAGAGAGAGAGAGAGAGAGAGAGAGAGAGAGAGAGAGAGCGAGAGAGAGAGAGGGAGAGAGAGGGAGAGAGAGAGAGAGAGAGAGAGAGAGAGAGAGAGAGAGAGAGAGAGAGAGAGAGAGAGAGAGAGAGAGAGAGAGAGAGAGAGAGAGAGAGAGAGAGAGAGAGAGAGAGAGAGAGAGAGAGAGAGAGAGAGGGAGAGAGAGGGAGAGAGAGGGAGAGAGAGAGAGAGAGAGAGAGAGAGAGAGAGAGAGAGAGAGAGAGAGAGAGAGAGAGAGAGAGAGAGAGAGAGAGAGAGAGAGAGAGAGAGAGAGAGAGAGAGAGAGAGAGAGAGAGAGAGAGAGAGAGAGAGAGAGAGAGAGAGAGAGAGAGAGAGAGAGAGAGAGAGAGAGAGAGAGAGAGAGAGAGAGAGAGAGAGAGAGAGAGAGAGAGAGAGAGAGAGAGAGAGAGAGAGAGAGAGAGAGAGAGAGAGAGAGGAGAGAGAGAGAGAGAGAGAGAGAGAGAGAGAGAGAGAGAGAGAGAGAGAGAGAGAGAGAGAGAGAGAGAGAGAGAGAGAGAGAGAGAGAGAGAGAGAGAGAGAGAGAGAGAGAGAGAGAGAGAGAGAGAGAGAGAGAGAGAGAGAGAGAGAGAGAGAGAGAGAGAGAGAGAGAGAGAGAGAGACAGAGAAAGAGAGAGAGAGAGAGAGAGAGAGAGAGAATATTTGTGGAAGTAAAATGTAGGTACATCACAATTGTCATTCATATTGGTATAAATTGACATCACTTATCATTCTTATTTTTTTAAAGAAAATGTCAGCCAAGGTGCCTGCCCATCCCAAAAAGTGGCTCGGCCGGTGTGTCCCGGCCGAGCCCGGACCCGACCCGCCATGGCGGCCTCCCGAGGGTGCCCACCCATTTCTGGATGAGCACCCCTAGACCCGACTAAATCAATCGCTCAATTTCAAGAAGCAACACCAGGCGAGACCGCCCCCGGGCCGACTGAGAGCCCCAAGCCGAAACCCAAAAAGCAAACAAGCACACGGCCAAGCATTCAATAAATTACATGCATACTAAATATTCATTCATACAGTTAAGACTAATCATTCAGTATCAAACAACAATAAACAAATGCATACAAAAACTAAAAACTAAATAACACGACATCTAAGAGTTAACAAAAGGCTCTAAATTATATCACAGCTAATCTAAAATGCTAGCGCGAGTACTGTGAATGCGCGGGTTAGGTTGTAGATGGTCCCCTATCACCTGCCTACTTCAACTTGTCGTTGTGTAATAACCACCATTTTCATACCCCTCCCACGCCTTCCCTAATCCATTGAAATCCCATTGAAATTTCATAGATGTAGAAGGACATCCTCTAATCAAATCCCGAATTCCAGCCCTTTTGAAGGGCTGGAAGGGCCAATGGTGACCGTACTATCCTTTTTCGACTACTCCCCTAACCCTAAAATATCCATATTAATAAAGTTTAGTGAAATTTTTTGCAGTGTTTTATATTCGCGCATCATCTAAACCTAAAAGGTAGGTACGAACACATTACAATTGTCTTACATTACTGACACAGTAAAATATATCTAATATTAAAATGAGAGAAAACTAGAACTTTGTGCAACACTACAAGACTTCTATATTTTCCAATTAATCAATGAAACCAGAACAAATAATGGAACACATGGAGGGTTTGTAGTTGAAGCAGTTATTGGCGAATGCCAATATATCAACATAGGTAGTGAAGTTACAACACCTCCCCCTCAAACAATGGATATCAATGAAAACAAAATCTTTACAAATTAAGTCTTTGTGGGCGTTTTATGACACGACCGTAACATCTTCTTCTCACTCCATCTTGGTCAACTTCTGATCGAGGAGTTGGTCCCGTAGGAAGGATTGGATTAGATGGTAGGGTAGTCGATTGGTCATCTAAGGAATAGTCGTTTGGAAGAAGCAGGATTTCAGGCCTAGAGCTCCTAAGCACTGCAGTTAGTAATTCCTTCATTTGGGATGAGTTTCTTCTCAATGGTTGGGTGTCGCCTTCCCTTTGTATTAAATAAGCTCTTGGTTCTTCACATTTCTTCAAAACTGTTGCTTTTTGCCAAGTCGAGTCATGTTTAGTTCTGAAGACAACTTTATCTCCTTTTTTATATACTTTCTCTTTTTTACGAGCATGTTTGTCATGCTGGAGCTTGGTCAAGTTTTGTTTCAGACGGAGTTGCTGTACAATATTCTTTTGAATCTCAGGTTGCAGTGATTCCAGAACTGACTGGCAACTCTGTTCGAACCTCTTTTCCATTCCGCGGTTATGTTGAGGCTTTCCAAATCCAAATTAGGGGGTAACTTGACGAAAGCTTGGGCCATTACGAAAGAAAAAAATCGCGACAATAACTTTACAAAATTAAAAGAACCGACTGTGCCATGTTTTACATTACTGACACAGTAAAATATATCTAATATTAAAATGAGAGAAAACTAGAACTTTAGTTTGATAAATTAAAAAAAAAAAAAAAAAAAAAAAAAAAAAAAAAAAAGAGAGAAAACTAGAACTTTGTGCAACACTACAAGACTTCTATATTTTACAATTAATCAATGAAACCAGAACAGACAATGGAACACAAGAAGGGTTTGTAGTTGAAGCAGTTATTGGTGAACAGGGACGGATTAAGGGGGGGGGGGTCGATGACTGAAGTTCTCCAGCGTTTTATGTTTCATTCCCTGCATTTTTCGATATAATTTTGCCAAAAAAATTACTTACATATAGTCATTTTATTTTTATTTATTTACAACAACGAGTCAGAGTCATAAGTTTGACGAATGAACTGAAGTCAACTTACTCTGTCAGAGCAGTCAACGTGGACCTTCCCGCTGTCCAGGAGGCGTCGGATGCATCGCAAATCTCCGTTCACAGCAGCCAAGTGGAGCTTCACGTCAGAGGGAGTCTCTTTCTGGAAAAAAAAAATTACCGATTTGATATTGATTCGATAAGGAAAAAATTCGGGAGAGCCTGCATTACAACAGAGTACAATAAAACAAAACAAAAAAAGTCTGCCAAGCTGGGTGTGGCACATAGCTTCCTCGTTTACCTATCATGAATGTATAGATCATTGATTTTATACAGTCCGAAAAATCCTTGTAACTCCTGACGTACGACCCATAACTACATCGAATTCGTAATGGAACAAAATAAGAATCACGAAAAACGGTTGAGAATTGTAGCCTGGGTGGCGTCGACAACATTTTTCGAAAAAACGACGTTTTTCAGGCTTTACCCCCTCCATTCCCCCTCTTCCATTTTGAAACTTGAAATTGAAAATAATAAACCAAAAGCCCTTGAAGCACTTGACCCTTAAGCTTTTAGAAATGCATCACGCAAATCCGTCTTTGAGGGTTCCGCAAATTCGGGATTATAAAAACCTACGATAAAAACCGTATCATAAACTGTGGAATACGATGAAATAAAATAGCGTAATTATTTTCACTGTTGCAAGTTGCTGGGAAAAAAGGGAGTCTCTTTAAAAGTGTGATAACGATCGGTAGTTTCAACTAACTTCGAAGAAGAATTGTAAAGTAAATGTTTTCAGTTAGAGTTGCCATATTAGAGTTTGGTAATTAGGGTTTTGATGAAAAGAAAGTTCAAGAAAAAGAAAAAGTTTTCTTTCTTTTAATTAAGGATTGTATTATTTGTTCTTAATGAGATTTTCGTGCAAAGTCGCATCTGTGTCCAAGATTACAGATTTCCTGTAAGTTGAATAATGCCGCTCCGGGGAGAGGGGGGGGGGGGGGGTCCTGCAAAAGGGTACACAAAACCTTTGTCACTTGAAACAGTGAAGTTGAGGGTTGTTCAATAATTCAAAAACTCTTCTACGCCAACGTTTTGCAATACTTGTATAGCATCGTTAGGGCTTAGTAGTGGAGCAGGAGAAATTTTAGGTCCTAATTGCACGTTATACAATCCTTGCTGGACACATTGTACTTGTACATCACTTTCATACATCATTGTCATGCAATATGTATCCTCTTTAATAATTTTCATCATAATTATCAAGTTTCTATTATTATAAAGAGTACATACATTTAGCATGTATGAAAAGAGTGTACAAGTACAATGTGTCCAGCAAGGATTGTATAACGTGCAATGATGACTGAAAACAAAAACTAGATAGAATCATAGCAATAACAAAACTCGAATAATCAAAAGTGAGTACAATAAACTGTAAACAAATGAAAAAGGAAAACAAACAAACAGTAACATAAAACAGTAAAATAATCAGGAAATACGTAAAATAAAATAAATAAAGTAAAAATAAATAAAAATAAATTATTTTGATTTTTGGTTAGCAAAACTTCAAAATTTTGAATTTGGAAACATGATTTGGAGAACGGAAAGAAGAGAACAGAGGGGGGAGAAAGAGAGAGTGAGAGAGGTCAGATGTCATAAAAATCCATGCAGTTGGTAAAGCAGGTACATGATGTTAAAAGGATGTCCCTGTTCCCCAATGTTCAGTCCCAAATTAGATGAGGGTGGAAGGCGAAGGCCAACTCCAAATAGGTAGGTAGTTAGGGAAGAATGATGCAATAGCCAGAAAGAGCCCAGAAGTTAAACATGAAATTACTGATGGAGGTAAAGATGGGTAAGATCTCACCACAGTTATCCTGAGCTGGCGATCAAGCAGCAGGAAACAAGGTTGTGAAAGGTGCTAACAACCAAGTTTGAATTTGTGGTGATACATCCAATTGATGGCGACCCAGATGGTTTTCCGGAAAATATGTCCTAGTTCCACTGATTTGGTGTCGGAATTAGGTGAAAATACTATATAATCGCACGGATGATTATGAATATAAATTGGGCTCAATAAAATGTGTTCAAAAACGGAAAATAGCTGGCTTGAAAATGTCTAGATGTAGATGTAGATTGAAAAACTCACAGGGCGGGGGTTTTGAGCCCCCAGCACGGAAGCCTGTTGGCTTATTGTACTTTACTGAGAATTTTTTAACACAGAATGTGTTTTAGCCATGGACTAACTAGCCGAAAATGGAACGCGGGATGGTAACGAAATGTGTGACGGATGATTTTCACGTACAACCGAGTCGTTGCTAGGGATATGGTACTTCGTCGTTTTTCATCCCACAAAATTCGTTGACCATTCGTTCGAAAGCTCTCGATTTATCCAACAATATTATGTTAACTACTGCGAAGTGCGTGTCCAACAAACTGAGTTATGAGCATGGTTATATAAATAATTGTTTACACACAGGTGATCATTCTCAATAATTGATATTGTGAACATGATTGCAACCGCTTGTTAATTTCTGATGATTTCATTGAGCTTGTGTTTCAATGATTTGATTCATAGCAGGTGATCTGAGTATTACGAAAACGGTTTGATTTGTGAAGCGGAGGTTAAATAATTTGAATAGGTAATTTCTATACTTTACACTCTAGGAAGCTGTAATTTCGTTTGTAGCCTCTTTAGGACATTTACTTGACGATGCTCAGGGTCCGGATCAGATGTGTGGCTCTTAAAGCTAATTTCTATGCTTTACACTCTAGGAAGCTGTAATTTCGTATGTAGCCTCTTTAGGACATTTACTTGACAATGCTCAGGGTCCCTATCAGATGTGTGGCTCTTAAAGCTAATTTCTATGCTTTACATTCTAGGAAGCTGTAATTTCGTATGTAGCCTCTTTAGGACATTTACTTGACGATGTCCAGGGTCCGGATCAGATGAGTGGCTTTTAAAGCTAATTTCTATACTTTACACTCTAGGAAGCTGTAATTTCGTATGTAGCCTCTTTAGGACATTTACTTGATAAATCGCTCTTGATTTATCACGAATTTATTTCGTATTTTTTTTTTCGTAGTTTCATACTATAACTATATAAATTGATGTTATAAATGAATAGTAAACAATGACGCTTGTTTGGTTGTCACTTGGTTGCGCGACAACGCAAACACATTCTGTGTTTCAATAATTTCGTCCGAAGTATGTAAATAGAGGTAACCGGGGGTCCAGGGGGCTTGCCCCCTGGCGAGGCGCGGAGCGCCGAGTTTTGTTTAATCGAAGAGACTCAGCCCCCTGATGAGGGGTGGGAGGCCCTTGATTAATTGTTCGCTCTGAATAGAGCTCATAGGGGTTTGGGCCCCAAAGAGTTCGATTCTACGATTGGTGAGTGCAGGGCACTCGAAGATTATGTGGGATGCCGTTTCATCAGTCTCCTCACATAGTCTGCATAGGGTTGAGCTTTGTGTGACCCCTATGCGATGTAGGTGAAATCGTAGGGGTGCAAAGCCGGTTATGAGGCCAACCATTGTTTTTAGTTCCCTACGGTTTTTCCTGAGTAGGTACCTCTTCAGTAATTTTGGTGTTGGGTTCAGCCACCAAAGGTTTACTGTGGGCGTGTCCTTCAATATTGGACCATCATTTAGTGGTTTGTTGGTTGACCCACGTGTTGATGGTTCTTCTGAAGGTAGTTTTTGGTAAACCAATTGCTGGCTCAGGCCCTACAAATGGGGTTTGGGAGCCTCTTCTCGCGAGCTCGTCAGCCTTTTCATTACCAATAATGCCTCTATGCCCCGGCACCCACTCCAGGCGAGACCGGTTATGTTTGGCTAGGTTGTTGAGGGTTTGCATACAGCACCATCACTCGGGATGATATGGTTGGAGCCGTTAGTGCTTCTATCGACGCTTGACTGTCAGAGAGGATGCGGACGTGGGCTTTTTTATGCCCCCTCCCAAGATTCTCCGCAGCTGTGCACTGCTGAAAGTTAGGTTCTACCTCTTTGTCCTTACAGGGTTGGCTGGTTCATGATGCAAAATTAGGTTGAAAGACAACTGACGATCAGTTCACAAAACCAGCACTAAATAAATACTCATGTCATGTTGGCACCATTGGGAAATCTAAAACTAGAGAGCAGTGAATGTGTGATGGCTGCGTTCTGTTTACATTGTCACAAAATATTAATTATTCAATTATATGAAAAAAATGATATGCAAAGGTGAGTTGAAGTTGACAGGAGGTGCGATTATGATAGTTAACATCACAATAGAGAGGTTGTGGAAATATTGTTCTGTGGATGGAAAGGAATTATGCATATCAGGCGATGTTGTCAACAGGTGAGTTTGAGTTTGGCAGTTCATAAGTTGCAGATTTAATTCGGTTTTCCAAACGATCTCCCTTTGCTACCTCATACCGCTTCCCGTCATTCCGCACAATGTTGCCAATTCCCACGAGAGAGATGGAGCAATTAACTGACGTTTACAGGGAGAAAAATATTAATTGGGGAAGATGGTATCTAGATGAGCTACGATCAAGGCGAGGAGGCTTCTAATGATCTGAACCAGTGCAGCCCCCCCCCCCCCCCCCCCCCCCCCCCCCCGCCTGTCCACCACTTCACTTCTCCCAAGGGCTTTCAAAACTCACATGATACGGTGAAATGTGGACAGGGTTTAGACATGGAAAGCGAATTTGACACGAAAATTATAGGAGTGTTTCACCGCCAGATGGGTGCCGACCGGTGGCGCTCTGCTTACCGCTGCCGTGAACTACTTCCCCCAGTGGCTTAGTTTGAGGAGGGGCATGGGTGGGCAGAGACCCTCCATAAATTATAAAGGATGCAGAATTTTCGTTGTATGGATACAATCACAATTAATAATTTTACGCTTCCAACTTCACACCTGCAATTAAAGAATGTAATTAGTAAAACACAACTACTATTATTATTATTATACGAATCCGGTTGCCTAGAGACTTGAGACACTTAGAAATAACGAAATTTTCATTAGGTTCGTTTGTGTAGGGGCAAAATGTCGTGGACATGGTAAAGCCCCAGGGAGAGTTGTAAAATCATCTAGTCAACGAAAGGGAAATGTGGATACTGCAAACTGAAATCAAGTTGTTCCTCACTAGGTACCTTTTGGGGCTAGCCCATATGCGATTTTTCCCTAGAAAAATATCCATTGTTCAGTATCCACCGAAATTTCCCTATGAACTTCCCCTACTTTTCACTACCTACTTGATCAAGCTTGGTTGTTAGATTCAAAACAGTTTCCCATTGTATTACACCATTAATTTACGAATAAAATCCCAATAAAGAATACAATAAATAGAAGCTTGCAGTGGTGATTAAAATAGTTTAATAGAAAAGATCAAAATAATCTAAGAAAGCAGTATTATATTCTAACCTAGCTGGTTTGAGTTTGTTTGCATTTTGTTATTTGCATGACAAGTTACCTGCGTTTGGTTGAGTGGGTGAGCGTGTGCGGGCGAGCGAGCGAGTGTGTGTGTGTCCTACAGACGGTAAATCCTTAGGATTGAGATCAAAATTTCGTTCGAGCACCAAAAAATCAAGCTTTTTAAGCGAGAGGATGACTTTGTTGGCCGGCACTTTTTGAGTACTTAAATTGGTCAAATTAAAAAAAGATTTGCTCAAAAATCACTAAAAATAAGCCGTTTAAAAAATCATCTAAAATCGTTAAAATTATATATATATATATATATATATATATATATTTGCTGAATGTAAGTCAAAAAAACTTTATCAACAATTTTGCTAAAAAACGTACTTAAAATTCATTAATATTTGCAAAAATATTGATAAAACAGCAGAAAAACTAACATTCCATTTTTTTTTATTGAATTGACATATTATATAGAACAAGTTTTTCTCTATAAAATTGGTAGTTAACGATTCCTTTGTACTCAACGCGCTGAAATTTCGTAACAATTTATCATAAATATGATAAACTAAGTTACAAAAATTCGCTTCTACGATCATGCTGCACGACTGAAATAGTGACTGTTCTTGAAACAATGTTGAACCTAAATATTTAGAATCGCTAAATAATATTATGTTATGTTCAAATTTGGAGTACTAACCACTAACTAACACTATAGCACTAACTAACATTCACTATATTTACCCACAAGGGCGTTCTGTACCTACAAGATGACATCATTCCATTGATAAGAACATTCTCTCCAAGTGGAAGCAAATCGGATATCCCAAATAACCTTTTACATAAAATCCCGATAAGGGAAAAGTGTCTAGAACTATTGTAATTTATAATTATCCTCAATTCAACCTATCATCTTGTTCTGTATCTCTATAATATTTATTTTTCAATTTCTTGGTTCTGTATTCCTATATTTATCTTACAATAATTTCTTTAAGACTAGATTTTTGTATACCTACAACATTGTAATAGGGCTTGTCATGTATTATCTAAATAAATAAATAAGAAGGTAACGGACATTTTTTCGAGCTTTGACCAATGATTTATATTCTCGACGGTTTTGAAAGCATAAAAACCGTATTGCTTGGGTCAACTGCGCAATAGAGAGACTAAGCCATAAACATCGAGAAAAAGGATTATTTATTACCTCCCAACAAAATATATCACGACAGGGTGATCTTTGTCAAAACGTGTAAGAATTTCACCTTGAAATTTCAAGATTATGGACAATTTACTCTTAAATACCCTGGAGCAATCTGTACCAACTGAACACCTCTAAAGACAAGTGAGATCAGCAAATATGGTGTCTGTTGCTGTCACTGCTGCGCTGTTGGCTGTATTGGGTAACTATGATGCAAATACTTTTCGCCATGAACGCTTCTTTCGATTATATAGAATTTTCGTGAAAAAAAGATATAAATCGTTAAATGTACACTTCATAGCGGGGAACGCATTTTTCCCGTCATTTTCCGCATTCTTTCGCTGATTTCTCCGGGAAGACAGCTCTTTCAGCGATTTTGACGACACCGTTGTGTTCTACGGGTCCTGAAACGTAACTTTGTAATCCGACATATTTGTTTTCAAGTTCTATTTTTCTAAAGGTAGGCCATTATTTTATGTGCGTAGAATACGCTCGAATAAGCTCGAAAACCAACGTTTTCGTCTACATTTTCGTTCACTACAATCGGAAAACACAATTTCATATCTCGAAACTCGCATGGAACCGAATTGGAACTTGAACGATCATTTTAAGACCAACCCGATTTTTCTTCGTTTTTCTGCTTTCAGTATGGAAGTTTTTCGGCGAGCTCTTCAAGGAAAACTTCCTCAAACTGTCAGCCTTCCTACGGTCTACTTTAAAAAAAAAAAAA
Source organism: Adelphocoris suturalis (assembly GCA_030762985.1). Lineage (NCBI taxonomy): Eukaryota > Metazoa > Arthropoda > Insecta > Hemiptera > Miridae > Adelphocoris > Adelphocoris suturalis. The sequence goes on from CM061041.1 coordinate 66,647,699, forward strand.
AAAAAAAAATGAGTTTTTGGAGAAAATAGCGTTTGCATGTCAAAAACGTGACTTTCTTGGTCAAAATCGACGACGTTTCATTTTTTCATTATGCACAGCTGTATTCGATGATAATACACCAAACAAATAATAGTGTCTCTACCAAACTCATCTTCCACCTGCCTCATCTACTTGAGCAAAATAACATAATTATCGGAGGGGCAGGCGGAGAAATACGATAATACGATCGGCTACCTCATTCAATTGTGCTTCAAAATTATTCCTCGGATACTTATCTTTCATTTGAGTAGGTACCTAATAATATGGGGTGGGTTGGCACTTGGCAATGAAAATGCTGTTGTGTATCAGAGATCGCACGTGTTATCAAAAAATAATGAATACTTCTTTGAAAAAAAAAAAAAATAAAATAAAAAAATAAAAAAAAAAAAAATAAAAAAAAAAATGATAATAATAAATAAATAAAAACCAAAGCAGGTTCTCAAAGTGCCTCCCTCCTTCCAGTATGCATAGGCGACATCTCTTCTTCACGGATCGAGTGACGTTACGTAAGGTATGCGCATTCTGCATACAGGAAGGAGGGAGGCACTTAAAGAACCTGCTTTGTTTCTTTCTTCTTTTCAAGACGTAATTATTATTTTTTTATAGCACGAGCGATCTCTGATACACAACAACATTTTCATTGCCAACCCACCCCGTATTATGAGGTACCTACTCAAATGAAAGATAAGTATCCGAGGAATAATTTTGAAGCACAATTGACTGAGGTAGCCGATCGTATTATCGTATTTTTCCGCCTGCCCCTTCGATAATGATCTAACTTTGCTCAAGTAGATGAGGCGGGTAGAAGATGAGTTAGGTAGAGACAGTATTATTTTTTTGGTTTATTATCATCAAATACAGCTGCGCTTAATGAAATTTTAAAAAAATCGACATTTTTTTACGTTTTTTCAAATTTTGAAATTTGGCCATTTTTTTCACTAACTAGAACTAATAAAAAAAAAGAAAAGAGATAGAAAATTTAACGCTCTTTCCAACGGTATCCTCGGATTTGAAATAAAATTCAAAAATTGGGGAGCTAGAGCCGTTTTTGAGACGTAAGGTCGAAAACACGAAAAAAATCTTAAACAAGCAATAACTCGGAAATGAAGCCTCTAAAAAAGTCTAGGAGGCACTTATTGTTGCAAATTACTTGTAGAATCGACCCCTGGGTTTCTGCCCCGCTGAAACGTAGACATCCTGTATATACAGGTAAGTAATGAAAAGACCATTGATCTGTGCAGAAGGGATATCTAATACAAGAATAATGAACCTTTGTGTACATTTTACGTTGCAATAACGGGATATAATAGGAAATTCAAAACCAGCGGCGTTCGTAGAGCAAAAAACAACTTGATTGTTCGATTACTTCAGCTATTACTATCTTGTAGCGAGAGCAATAAAGAAGTAGAATTCAACTGGGTGAAAGCTCATGCAGGACTAACCATGAATGAACTAGCTGATCAGGTCGCGAAGGAAGGATCTTTAGCGGGGAGGTATTGGACATTCCTGTGATGGTCGAAGAGTTGATTCCCGTTCTAAAGAAAAATTATTATGATACATGGAAGCAAGAATTCGAAAAATCACCAAATGGACAAAGCTGCAAGAGAATTCCACCGCAACCCCCCTGTATTATTCTTACGATCATTCTTGTGTCCATTATATTACTTTAAGGTAAGATAGCACAAGTTAGAAAAGCACTTGAATATATTTTACACCTCAACCCAAAGAAGTAACAAGTTTTATGGAAACGGTATCTATAAACATTTGAACAGTTTGTAATGGAGTTAAAACTAGTTACCTATCAATATAAAATGAAGATATAACAATTCTCCCCCACTTAATAACGCACATAATCCTCTTAAGTAGGAGGGTGGCCGACGCATTCTGGTAGAACGCCAAGGAATTGTCGTGTCTCTTGACAGGCGAGAAGAATCCGCATTAATATTGGTATTGGACATTGGTTGTGGAGAAATTGAAAGATCAGCAGCGTTGAATAAATGAGGAGGACCATAAGTAGGATTGGAAGCTTCTAGATCCGTTGAGGGCCCCGTAAGTAAGGGATCTAGCACAAAATCAGTTTTTGCGGGGGGATGTGCAGAGGGTCTTCTTTATGGTGCGGTCTCTGCTGCCTCTGTCTCTGATCTCTGGAGTTGGTTGATGTGCCTTTTGAGTGTCCTCCCATTATCAAGTTGCACCATGTAATAAAGGAGCCCAAGTTTTCGAATGATTGTACCGAATTTCTCTCCCCCACTTGTAGAGAACGAGTGTTCTTGTTAGGTTCAACGTTTGACTTCGCTTCTTGATATGGGCGCATGGCATCAAGTCTATTCTAATCTGTCTTCCAAGATACATTTCAGCCGGTGATTTCCCACTGCTCAAGGGAGTAGCTCGGTAACTGGATTTTCTGAGAGATTGCTTTTAGGCGCTGTTTTAAGGTTTGAATGTTCCTTTCTGCTAGCCTAGTTAACACTAGTTACCTATCAGAGATAGGCAACTAGATATAACACAAGATAGGTTAAGATATAACACCCCCCCACCCTCGGTTCAAAAATAAAGTTATCGGAAAGTCCATGGCACGTAAGATATTTCGAATGAGAACAAATCACGGTTTATGTGATGCATACCTGCACCGCATAAACGTACATGAAGACCCGCAATGCCAACAATGTGGACATCCAAATGGAACCCTCAAACACTCAATCATGGAATGCCCAGAATTTGAAAACCAAAGAGGTTATCTTCTTTAGTGAATTAGAAAGAAAAACAAACAGCATTTTAGAATATGAAGTGATAATCATTATGATCTAAAAACATTTAAAGTTATAGTGAAATATATAAGTTTAAATCAACATGTAACATAACAATATAAAGGAAAATTCATTAAATTATGCTAAATATCATAATTACTGTATGGCTGTACACAATATGTTGTAATGCCAATTAAAAAAAAAAAAAGTTATGTAATAATTTCCACGCTTTTATTCAACACTTTTAACTGATCGCCGCGTATTAGAGAAATGTGTACAAAATTTTGCTTTAAAATGTGGTTGCATTTCAGTAAAAGGGCCGAAAAATCAATAAAAACTGTTGAACATTGGTTTTTATAGCAGATTACCTATCACCATTTTCTCACATAAATTAGATATCAGACCATTTTTGTTCACATAAATCACTAAAAAATTCAATATAAAAGAAATATGAAGAAAGACGGAATTTCTTCTTACCTACGGTTGGCTGTAACGACTGCAAATTAGCTAAATTCATTGTTTAGGAATCCACACGTCATGAAACGTCAACCAAACATTAATTTCTTTTTTTGTTTTTAATCACAAAGGTTCATTATTGAAATTGAAAGTAATAGGTATATCAAATCGTTGTACTTTTAAAGTTTGGAAATATTCAAGAAACATGGAATGTTATGATTTATGATGTTATATTGAAATTTTGATGTTACAGCTACGGATTATTGCATAGCAGCGACGCTTGGAGAGAAGCCCAATGGCAAAAGGTAACGTTTTCATAGGGTGATGGTCGTTAATGAACCATCGCACCAAATCTCTAGTACTTTGTATGTAGGGTTGCCAGACATACTATAATCTGTAGTAAGTATCATACTACGTTTTCAACATAACAAATATAAAATAGAGTATAGATATAGCACAAAAAAGACTACATTTTTGAGCTTTTGAAAAATCTAACTTTATTATTGATATTAATAAGTAGGTACCTACCTACCTTTAATGCTTCTAATAATAAAGTACTGAGGTGAAATAGTAGCCTATCAAATTAGTCACAGTAGGCGAGCAGGTAGGCAGGTATATAAAACGGAAGTTAGTGAAATGGGTTTCCACAACTTCGTTGCGACTGATATAGTTCATAGGTGGGTAGATTTAGATAATAGTAGATAAATATCTAATCTACCTGCACTTGTCAAGTCTAAACCATCTGGGCATGAACCTTGATTCGGCTAGCGCAGATTTAGGCCATAGGCCCATATTCTCGTGACGTCACGCCTGGAGTAGGTTCGCGTTTTAGCCAGTCAGCCATGAGACCGCCCTACGTCAATGAATCGCTACTCAACCAACCTATTTCTCACAAGAAGTTTGCCGTCTCACGTCAACATAATTCGTGGTTATAAAGCCATTTTTCAACAGTTTTGTTTTGAAAAAGTATAATATTGTAGCAATACAAAGTTTCAATTCGACTAAATGTTATAATAATCATGCCTGCCAGCGCAATAATTGATTGTAGATTGTTGTCAACAATACCAATCTAACGTGAACGAGTTTTTATTTGGACAAGGAGCCTACTAACTATAGTAGTTAATCAGTGTCAGAAAACTAAAGAACTTCATTCGTTTAGGCTAAGGTAGCTTCATCAGCGTTTTATTATAAGTTCGTAGTACTATGCTTAACTGAGGAAGCTTTACTTGTTATATTGAATGAATAAAAGGAGAGATTTGATAGTTTGTCAAAATAAACAAGGCAGGTTGTTGCTACACCAAGAAACGAAACTACTTAGGTAGGTACGTACGTCCTACCAGATTTGCTGTTGGTTTAAAGTGCCTAAACAAAGTAGGTGGGTCGTTGCTTTGCCGACGAATACAACCGCCGATTAGCAAGTTTGTCAAATATCGAATCAGGGAATATGCAACATGAATTAAAAACCAGCTGCAAAGAAAAAACCTTGAAATTCATTCTTCTGAAGGAAAGATTTCATAAAGACGGCAATGGCAGTGCAGTTATTGCGCGAGTTTTGCAGTTACGCAAATTGTATGGACAAAAAAGGTAATTAGGTAGGTACCTACTTTCGTTTTGATCAATGAAGTACCTACATGAACAAGTAATAATATACGGAAAGTATGTAGGCATACCTTACCTCTAGGTACTTACCTTTCCACATGTGATACAACTTACTATTCCCACCTAACAGAGCTCTCATAACACATCCTTTCACAAGACCACTTTCACAGTACTCTAAAGATTTTTAGTTTCAATTGATTCAAAGAACAGTTCTAAAACTAGATAGGTAATCCACAACATCTTTGCGGCTGATGTCTGGATCATCTAGAACACTTGTATGTCATAACAACTCCCCAACACACATTTCATATGGATCTCTACCCCACAGATTAACCCGGATCAGCCCAGAACTATTTTTCATCTTGAAATTCAATGAAATTTCGATATGTTCCTCTAGAAAGAATTTGGAACGTGGGAAAAATAATTTAAAAAATCATCTTGACTTCCAAATACCAAATTTGACCCGTTACCATATGGTTACACTGGGCATACGGAGTACCTATGTGGATAAAATTGACTATTATGATGAAGGACAATAAATGCTCAGTTTTTTAGTGCGAACGATGTTTCATTGAACAATGTAACGAAAAATTGAACATTTGATAAAATATCAGGGCAATACAAAATGAACAAATATGCAAACAATATGGGTAACTTTTCCAAAATAATAATGACCACCGGACTTCAAAATCGAAATAGGTACGTAAAAAAAATGTATACGAATAAAAAAAAAAAGTATACGAATGAAAATTCGTGGATTGCGATTCCACCAAATTTCTGACACATTTGCCTCAATAGAAATATGATATGTACAGCTTGGAAACTCTCGCTCAGTCATATAGCTAATCGAGTAAAGGTTGTTGTAGGTTCAAGATCCCGATAAAGAGGCGTGAATCTAGTATTGATCGCAGAATGAGAATTCTGGAACGGATGGAGATTGGAGACACCACAATCGACAACTATCTGTCTCATCATTCCAAATACAAGCCTAAACCTATACCTCTCCTAAACGGTGATAACGTAAGTGATAATATTGATAGTTATGATTTTTCTGCAAGTACTTAGCATTTTACACCGATGTTGTTGCTAAGTCCACTAGTCCACTTTGCTTCCTCTTGTGTTCGTGGTAGAAGTCGAAAAAATTGTTGTCCTCCAAAATAAAAATTTCTACCTGCTTTTTCGTTTCAGAACTTGCTGATCAATTTCGGTTCCGTGTCTGCCTGTGGTAAATTCTTGTCACGCTCACAACTATACCAAGTTTCAGTCCTCTTTTGATGAAATTCTAAGGGATTATACGGGTTAACTTCTTGACATTGCCCTATTAGGGTGCCCGCTATTTTGAGAAAGGTGGAATTTCGATGACCTCCACCCGAAATTTGGTTTAAAATATCAAAAAATGACCCCTGAATTCTTTCAGATAGATTTTTTGCATTAAAAAAACTTACGCCGGTAGCTCGAATTTGGTTTTTTAAATACTTTTTTTTTGCCAATACCAGATTTTTGAATATTAATTTTACAAACTTCTTTGTAAGATTGTGAAACTTCGTATACTTACGTTTTTGGGGTCGCTGAACTTGAATATACAGTCAAAACAAGTCGACAGTTTTCATAGTTTTGATAGTTTGGAATCTCAAAATCGTCAAAATCATGTAAAAAAATGACAATTTTCCCAAATTCATTGTAAAATTATAAAAATTCGTATTTCTATGTTTTTTGAGTCGCTGAACTCGAATTTGCTGTCAAAAAATCAAAATCCTAACAAAAATACGTAAAAATATGAATTGTCATAATTTTACAATAAATTTTGAAAAGATTATCATTTTTTGACATAATTTTGACGATTTTGAGATTCAAAACTGTCAAAAGTTGTTATTGTCGACTTGTTTTGACTGCATATTCGAGTTCAGCGACCCCAAAAACGTAAACGTATACGAAGTTTCACAATTTTACAAAGAAGTTTGTAAAAGTTATATTCAAAAGTCTGATATTGGCAAAAAGCGTATTTCAAAAACCAAAATCGAGCTACCGGCGTAAGTTTTTGTTATGCAAAACATTTCAGGGGTCTTTTTTTACATTTTAAACCGAATTTCGGGTGTACGTCATCAAAATTCCACCTTTCTCAAAACAGCGGGCAACCTACTGCCCTATAATTTTCAATCCCGTTGAATCAACAGTAGCTTGCGCGCATGCGCAATCTTGATTTCCTCGTAACGTCGATTTTTCATCATCTGTTCCGATTTCGCTCAAACTCTGTAGGTAATTGGGAATATGTTCTAGAAAAATGCCTTATAAATTATATCGCGATTGGTTGAGTAATAACCATTGCGCAAGCGCTAAACTAAAATCGATTGATACAAAACTCCGAGTCTAATACAACGATTTTGATGAAATTTCCAGAGATCATGCAGGATAGCTTCTAGGCGGCCCCCTATAAATTTCATTGCCGTCACATAAATGGTACTCTGTGCGCATGCGTAAACGTTAATTAGCGTCGATTTCTTACCATCTATTGGTCCGATTTCGTTCGATTCGATTACGATTGAAAATTTCTCAATACCAAGACAGGCTGCTGCCCATGTAAATGAACTCCGAAATTGAGTACAGTTTCAACGATCAAATTATCCAACAATTTATTGAGACTTTACAACGTATTGACTAAGGATGCATTAAAAGCACTGTATATGCAAATTGTTCAACAATGATGTATGTAAGGAAGCAAACATATTGGCATCAACCCTCCTCAGTCTCTCACTTACAACTGTTTCTTGTAGTTACGAGCTACAACAACATGGGTGCCAAGTTCATTGAAATAAACTAGGTACTTTATGAATTACAATTAAATTGATTTAATCAAGAAATTTATTTATCAGTTTATGTACTACGGGGAAATCGAGATTGGAACACCCCCCCAGAAGTTCACTGTTGATTTCGACACGGGTTCTCCAATTTTGTGGGTGCCATCCATCTGGGTCAGGGAAGACGTCTGCGGTAAGTGTGACTCACTAATTCTGTTAATTAGGTATGATGTGCGGTTCTTGATACCCAAAGATAAGATATAAGAGAAGAATCGCATTGTCTTGTTAAAATATGAGGTATTCAACTACTGCAATCCCGATATTAAAAAAAACGGAAGTTAGTGAAAAACGTCTATTTCCACGAAAAAATTAAGAGTTACAATGTTAAATCGATTTCGACGCTTAGGCCATCATCAGTAACAAACAGTAACTGAACAAACATTAGAAAGAACACAGCTTATATAGGCACAGGTGAAGGGAGATTGAATCCCATAGGTCGAGAGAAAGGAAAGGGGGCTGGAGGTACAACCAATTAAGTGCAAGCAAAGTGAAGGGGGATTATAACTGATCAGATGAAGTGAAAGGAGAGGAAGAATTACTGGTTTCAACAGTTTGATGGGATGATTTCAAGCCTAATAGAAATGGACTTATCAGAGGTGGAATATATTGAGGTATATCCTCATTTAAACATTTACCAGATCTGTCAATTTTGATAATTTCAAATTTTCCAAGTACATTCAACATACCTCCCTTTGGACAAAAATGAAGAAATTCTACAAACTGTCTATTTGTCAAATCAAAATCGTAAGTATGATTGGATTTCTTAAGATGTTTTGCAAAAGTAGACCTACCCTTATTTTCCCTGAAATCCTCCTGATGCTCTTCTATTCTTTCCCTGGATTTCTTACCAGTTTGACCGCAATATTCGTAGCCAGCTTTATATAAGCTGTGTCCTTTCTAATGTGTGTTCAGTTACTGTTTGCTACTGACGATGGCCTAACCGTCGAAATCGATTCAACATTGTACCTCTTTATTTTTTCGTGGAAACAGACTTCCGTTTTGAAATTGGTTTCCACAACCGTCGCGAGTGATTTAGTTCGAATCCCAATATGGTGCTGTGATTGATGAACAAAGCATCGGAACTAAGATGGCATCTTCACACATAAAGTTGACGTTGTGGTAAATAAGTTTCAACTTTTGACCAATAGATATCAACTTCCTTCTTAAAACAACATTTGTACTGTAAAGTTCACAGCATCTCTTCGAGGGAGGTGTTGGATAAGTATATGTATAAGGCGTATAAGTATATTTATAAGTTTTATAAGTGTATGTATACTACAGGTTTACAAGCTGATTTCAACGTTACGAACTAACTTAAATTAAATACTAACAATATTTTCAATGAATAGATCGTGCAGCGGCTGAGGATGGTAATGTTAAAATCATATCCTTGACGTAGGTCGTAGGTGATGAGATATACCCATGTTTGCGAAAAAGGTACTTTACACTTTTTAAATATAAGAAGATTCCATCCTAAGAAGTTTGACATCAACAACAATCAGTAGTTTTCTTTCTATGATTTTTCAAAGTTTGGCGCGATGGTGACGTCATAAGACCCTACTGGGACCCCCTGCCCACTGTGACGTTACCTGTGTGGGAAACTAAAAAAAGTGGAAATTAAGGTTTTTATAGAATCAAATCAGATTGTATTGCAGTCATTCAATATTATTGTACCTACATAGCAAATAGTCAACATAATAAACAAAATACACATTAAAAATACAATAGATAGAACAATAAATTACTAAACTAATATTAAGAAGGAGATAAAATGTAAGCACATATATGTATATATCTAACTTGTGGCAAAGTTGAGATCGAAAAATTCGTGAAGACTATAAGAGGGCATGCAAGGAGCTGCTTCTTCACAACTGTAGAGAGGGCCCGAGGATGCAGGTTTTGAACGTTTTGTGGGATATGATTGAAAAATTTAATGCCTAGGTACTTGTGTCTCTTCTGCGATGCCGCCAATCTTAGGCGCGGGATGTCCAACTTCATTCTTTGGCGAGTACCTACCGTGGCTGTGAACAACACCCCTTCTCGGAAGACAGCTCTTTTCCCCATGAGTTCGTTTTAAGGTCATGAGTATATAACATGAATATATCGTAAGTAGCCCATAGGCTTCGAACAAGGGCTTGGCGTGCATTTGGTGGTGTACACCTGCTACCACTATTCTTACTACCCGTTTCTGTTGGCGAAAGAATCGATTCACCCCAGCAGAGGCACCCCATACAATCAGTCCATATGTCAACACCGAGACGAACAAACCATGATAGGCCGTCAGCAGCACCTCAGATGAAACGGATCTTGCTAAGCGCTTCAGGAGGAATAAGCAACTTGATAGCCTGGAGTGCACGAAGTCGATATGACACACCCATCTGACCCTGGAGTCAATGTGAAAACCGAGTACTTTTATTGATTGCTCAGGCGTGTGCGGATAGTTGCTAATAATAATACTTTGCAAACTTACTCGGGTTGACCTTAAGTTGGTTAGCAGTGAACCATTCTTCAGCACGAGCCACTTGATGAGCAGAGTTTGATTGAAGCTCAGACATATCATTACTGCAAGACATAAAGGTGGAATTATCCGCATAGATAAATGAGCCATCACCCACATAACAACTCAAGTCATTCATGAATACCACGAATAAGAGTGGGCCCAGAATTGAGCCCTGTGGAACTCCGAAAGCAACTTCGCTGAGGGACGATTGAACATCATTAGCATAAAGACACTGCCTCCGCCCAGACAAGTATGAGCCACAAGTTCCAGAGAAACTCCACGCATACCATAATGTTCTAGTTTCTGAAGCAGTATAGTTTGTGAAATCAAATCAGCCTTGCTGAGGTCACATGCACAAACTTTTATTGACTGACCATTTCCTAGTGCATTTGTGATCAGCTGCAGAAAGTCACGCATCAAGGTTACAGTAGACCTCCCGGTCAAAAATCCATGCTGCGCCTCTACAAACAGCTAATATTTAAAAAAGAAGTCCCGAATCCGTTTAGCCAATGCTGATTCAATAACCTTACCAATCAATGGTACTTGAACTATTGGACGGAATTCATTCACCAGGGCAGCATTCTTCATTTTAGGAACTAGAATTATCTTACTGAGTTTCAGGCTTTCTGGGAACTTTCCATGAGTAAACACATCGTTTACTATGTTACAAAGAAGTGGTGCGATTTCGGTCTTGACCTCCTTGAGGAAGTTCGCTAACAGTCCATAAATATCTTGAGATGCTGAGTTCTTAAAATCGCTTATTATTGCTATAACGCTTGTTGATTGAGGATGTGCAGCAGAAATAAATTATACAATTATGAAGAAGAAATTTATGAGGGCTGATTAAATCGTCTTCTCCCAACTATCCTCAGACTTTGAGCGAAATCGGAAGACTAGGGTATGATTAAATTATGCCTGATGAAATTGACATTAATGATGAGACATCGATGATAAGGGACCATCTACAGCCTAACCCGCACATTCCCTGAACATTTCATCAAAATCACATGAAAACTGTGGAAATTGAGTTTATAAAGTACAAGAATTTGCGGACAGATGGACAAACACACAGGAAGACAGACACAGAACACAAGTTGTTCATAATGTCGAAAACGTAATATGAGAGTGGAAATTTAGATTTTAGATTTGAGAAAAAAATTGTTCATCTCTCAGAATTTATCTGAGGGATAATTTCATCCGCTAGATAATTCGGCATTGATAAAAGACTCACATTCTCTATCTGGACTATAGCGTATAGCTATCAGTATAAGATATCTTGCAGTTAATGTAGGTAATTGATAAACCGGCCCTTAATCGATTTTTTGGGATTATATTAATCTTTTGGGATTTTGGGATTAACAAGCAAAAAATCATTACACCGTTACCTAGAAAGTTTTCGAGAACTCGATTTTTGAATGTTTACCCCTTTAAGGGTTGATAAAAATTGATGCCGATGTTACTGGCACATCCCCGGCCGATGTATGATTTTTGAGAATAAAGGTTGGTCCTCTAGTTTCGGTGAAAATACCGTTTTTTTTTTTTTTTTTTTTTCTTCTTATTTTTCGATTTTTGGATTCTACACATCTCGAAACGTAAACCAACATTTTTTTTTGACATGGATATGTCTGCTCTGGGGAGTCAACCAAAAATTTTCGTCACGCAAAAGTTGATGTCACAATTTCTAATGATGTTCACGTACAACCCCCCAGCCGTTGCTAGGGGAATGGAACTTCCGCAGTTTTCATCGTACAGAAATCGTTCGCCACTCGTTGGAAAGCGCTTGATTTATGTGATAACTGTTCACATCTCAAGCTACCAATTTCCCCCTCCTTACGTACCTGGCTACATTCCTAAACTAAGTTGATTGGACTATAAACAATTTTAATAAGCTGGTTACAATATTCTTAACGTAAAGCAATAGCATCATTTACTCCACTTCATAGGAAACATCTTCATCCTCTTGACAACAGTCGACTGTTAACAACAACTCATTGTAGTGGCTTCTCTCCAAAGTTATTTTCAACATATCTATAAGTAAACCGTTGTTTTGTTGGAATTAGTCGGGATGCAGCCCAGGGAAAATAAATGAAATTATTTCATTTATTGTTTTATTTGATAACGTTTCGTCCGCTTACTGAGAATCCCCTTGACAACAGTCGACTTTTAACAACAACTCATTGTAGTGGCTTCTCTCCTCAGTTATTTTCAACATTTTCTATTTCTAGCCGGTATACAATCCAGAGATAAAGGATTTGTATACAACTCTCGAGGGCAACCGTTATGAAATCCCCAATCAAAGACATATCCATGTAACATGGTATCTGTTTGTAAAGCAGATAGTGGAACTCGTTTACTTTTTTTTTAATTTGAGCCCTGTATGAACATAATTTGTTAACTATGAAATTCACGGCAAGCAAATTTTTTCTGAATAATATTCTGCTAAACAGGGCCAAAACCGCCCCCCCCCCCCTTAATTGGGTTGTGTAGAACGGCAAAGGAATCCCGAAATATGTATTACGTGTGGCACTTGAATACCTTCAAAAACTCAGTATTTCACATTTATTGCAGTTTTTGAGCGGAAATGTGCAAATTTGGAGCGGAATGGCGAACGTTTGAGAGCACTTTTCTTCATGGAATTTCACGGAGAATTCAAATCTGCAATAAAAAATGGGGGTTCCCTGCTAAAAGAACGAAGTTTATGTCAATTGTGCACGTTTGCGCATGTGCGCAATGCGCAATTTTGTTATTTTTGAGATGCTTATTAAAAAACGTTAAGATTGGGGAAAAAAATGTTTTTTTGTCCCATGATTAACGATTGTACCAGTGGGGGAGGGGGGGGGGGGGGGGGGGGGGGACAAAGAAAGTTTATGATTTCAAACAATTTCGGCAGATTTATTAATTTTGAATACATTTTATGGAAAAATATATATACCTATGTATAATTATAGAATTATATATTCGAATTGATTATATATATATCAGTGTGTCGTCACAAGACCAGCCTCATACATAAATTTGAGTTGTCCTTAGACCACCCTTATACTAAGTTTGAGTCGTCAGTCATAAGACCAGCCTCTAACATGAATGTGAGACGTCATAAGACCACCCACATACTAAGTTTGAGTCTTCAGTCATGAGATCAGCCTCTTACATTAATTTGAGACGTCATATGGCCACCCTCATAGATAAGTTAGCGTCTTCATAAAACGACCCAAATGCTTGAGTGTGAGACGTCATGAGATCACCCTAGTACAGGTTTTACTTGTCATAAGACCACCCTCATACTAAGTTTGAAATGTCAGTCATGAGACCTGCCTTTACATGAATTTGAAAAGTCATATGATCATTTTCTTAAATAAGTTTACGTCTTCATAAGACCACCCTTATACATGAGATTGAGAGGTCATAGGATCACCCTCATACATAAGTTTGAGTCGTCATAAGACCACCCTCATACTAAGTTTGAAACGTCAGTCACAAGACCAGCCTCTTACATAAATTTGAGAAGTCCTAAGACCTCCCTCATACATAATCTTGAGTTGTCATAAGACCACACTCATACTAAGTTTGCGTCTTCATAAGACCGAACCTCATGCATGAGTTTGAGACGTCATAGGGCCAACCACATACTGAGTTTAAGTCGTCAGTCACAAGACCAGCCTCTTAGGCCCAATTCACACAGAACGGGCGCGTGGCGAAGACGTGGCGCAGACCTTTGTCACTTCCGCGTCTTTCCATGTAAACAAATGGCTCAATGTAAACAGAAGGGACGTGGCGCAGGCAGCCGCCCTTTCGCCCGTGCCACGTCCGTTCGCCGTCTCACGTGGCGTTCGAGAAGAGTTGCGCCACTTCTGTGCCACTCGTCACTTCAATAAAAATGCGGGGTGATGTTGAATTCAACATTGAATTTTGCGAAGAAGTTGGGAAGAATCCGTGTTTATTTGATTACAAACGTGCGGATTATTGCAACAAGAACGCCCAAGACCAGGCCTGGCAGAAAATTGCGCCTGACAAACCGTTCTGGGTACATATATTCAGCTCACGCATAACATCAAATGTTCCACCGGTTTTCCCCTTCTTCAGCCACAATGAATGAACCCAATATCTCCTCTTTTTTTGGTTCAGATCAGCCAAGTACACGATCCAGTACATCTTGATCATCTTCGTCACTACTCGATGAAAAATCCCTGTTGTACTTCACGAAACCTTTTGATTACTGACGTCCTTTCTCGCCACTGTCCCGCCCCTTCTGTGTGCATTGCATGGGTCACGTCACCGCCACGTCCGTGCCTGGTCAGTGCCACGTCTTCGCCACTCGCCCGTTCTGTGTGAATTGGGCCTTACATAGATTTGAGACGTCAAAAGACCACCCCCATGCTAAGTTTGAGTCGTCAGTCATAAGACCAGCCTCTTACATAAATTTGAGACGTCATAAGACCACCCTCATACTTTGTTTGAGTCGTCTGCCATTAGACCAGCCTCATACATAATTTTGAGACGCCATATGGCCACTCTCATAGATAAGTTTGCGTCTTCATCAGACCACCCTCATGGTTGAGTTCGAGACGTCATCAGACCACCCAAATAAATATGTTTGATTCGTCATAAGACCACTCTCATACTAAATCTGAGACGTCAGTCACAAGAACAGCCTCTTACATAAATTTGAGACGTCCTAAGACCACCCTCGTATTAAGTTTGAGTCGTCACCCATAAGACCAGCCTCTTACATTCATTTGAGACGTCCTTAAACCACCCTCATACTTAGTTTGAAAGTTTGACTCGTCAGTCATAAGACCGGCCTCTTACATAAAATTGTGACGTCGAAAGACCAGCCTCATAGAAAAGTTTAAGCCGTCATAAGACCACCCTCATACATAAGTATGAGTCGTCAGTAATAAGATTAGCCTCTTACATAAATTTCAGTAGTCCTAAGACCAACCTCGTACATAATAATTCAAAATGCAGTTTCTAAAAACAAAACTATTATACCAACTAATTCAATTTTGTCTCAGGTTACCGCCATTGTTACAACAGCAGCGCGTCCAAATCATTCAGATCTGCAGGCTACCAAAATATCATTTTCTACGGATCTGGTTATATGTTCGGATTAACCGATGTGGATACCGTCAAGGTGAGGAATTCACTGTTTGTCACATTTCCACTGCATACAAATAAGGGAGCTATTTGGGATTGAAATGAATTGAATGTACAATGCAGTCACTTGAATTGAAAGAAGTCAAGAAACTGAATTTATGAGTGTATTATGTAGCATACCGGGGAGCTAATTTGATTTAGAATTTCGGTTAAGCCACAACAAATTACCTCAATGATAAACGCCCTGCAAAAATAATGACAGTCTTCGATGAACAGAAAATTAAAATTGTCATACTTGACCCACGACATTACGTTAAAATACATAGTTTATGTTAGCTATTCATTTAATAGTAAAGTAAAATGTGGTGGTTTTAGTTTTTCGTTTTATTTTGAAAGCTGTATTTCCGAACTGCCATTATAACAGAAGAGTTTTGTTCTACAATTTAGCAAATTTTGTAGTGTCAGAATGCAAGTGTGCTTTTGAATAGTTCAAAATGTGTTGGCTAATGTTCGTAGAAAATGAAACTATTGCAATGGCTCGGGAAATTATAAAATCAAAATTTTGAAAAAATTTCTTCATAGAAATCCGTATATATATATGCGTGTGTGTGAGTGTGTGTGTGGTGTGTGTGTGTGTGTGTGTGTGGTGTGTGTGTGTGTGTGTTTGTGTGTGTGTGTGTGTGTGTGTGTGTGTGTGTGTGTGTTGTGTGTCATTCCAGACGATAACGCTTAGGGTAGAGATAAAAATCCCGTTCTTGCGCTCAAAGAAAAGATGAGTTCGTTGGCCAACACTTTTTTTAGCACATTAAATTGGTCACATTTCAAAAAATGCTAAAAAAAATCATGAAAAATGTCTAAAAACGGCTAAAAATCGTTAAAATTATATTTTTTGCATAATATTGCTCAAATAAATTTTATCAACTGTAAGACAGAACATTCAACAATTTATGTACAAAATTATGCTGAAAAATTTACTTAAATTTTATTAAAATTTGCTAAAAAATCGATAAAAGCTGCAAAAAGCTAAATATCCACAGCTACTTTTTTGAATAACAGGGTATTATTTAAAATACCTACGTTTTTTGCAATACAATTAATAGTTAAAAATTGCATTGCACTCAAAAAGCTCTAAATTGAAAACAATTTAACTTTATACAATACGATAATTTACAAAATTTCGTGTGTGTGTGTGTGTGTGTGGGGGGGGGGGGGGGGGGGGTTGCTGGGGTAGGTTAACCGTGTTTTTATCTCTTCGGAGCTCCTTCATATCACTACCCAAGTCATGGTCATACGTCCCCGTCGTGCAACCCGGGCACCCTCTGGTTTACCAGAGGGTCGCAGAATGACCCTCTGGCGCTTAGGGGGGAGGCTCATGTCAATGGGTCTCCCGACCCTTCACAACGCTTCCCCGTTATGAACAATATAAACACAGAGCCTCATAACCCCCGCGCGCCCATTGGCCCACGGGGTTCTAGGGGAGGCGCTCGGGGGCGCCCCAGGCAGGGGCGTCGGCCATCCTCTCCCTCTTCTTCATCCTCATCTTCTTATCCCTCATCCTCTTCCACGACCCCTGTAAATACCCACCAGTGTGCCCACTGTGAGAGAGCCTTCAGTTCCAAGCGTGGCCTCAGTGCCCACGTCTGGCAGAAGCATCCTGTACAGGCCAACGCTGCAATTGATATAGAGCGAGAGCGGCCCAGGTAAGCTTCTGAGGATTTGCGGCGAATGGCAGCAGAGGAGGCAGAGGCTGTGCGTAATGGGGTACGAAATATTAATGTATTCCTTCATGCACGTTTTCCCATGCGCACGCTTTCTGCCATCCAATCTCTTCGCCTGAGGCGCCACTATAAGCAGCTTGTCCAGGATGCAATCCTAGCAAATAGCAGTGGGGCCTCCCCCGCATCTCCGACAGGCGTGGGACAACAGCCCGCCGTTCAGCAATCCTCCCCCGGGACCTCCGGTCTTCTTGAGGATTTGAAGACTGAAGTACTGAGGCTCGGGGACCAGGTAGGCCGTATTGATGGTTAGGAGAGTGCCTACCTGCAGGAACTGGCGAGGCGGGCTGTTGAGAGGCCTGTTGGCTTGGAAGATGAGGTCGCGGCCTATTTACAGAATATCTTCCCACAGGTTGGGGATGCGACCGTGGCGGGGCATCAGGGAGGACATCCTCCTGTGTCCGTGCCCCGTGGAGGTCGCAAAGCAGCTAAGCAAGCAAGGAGGCAGGAATACCAGCGGGTCCAGAAGTTGTGGAGGAAGCATCCGGCTCGTGTGGCTGCGGAGGTACTGGAGGGATCTGGGGATGAACAAGTTTTGCCCCCACTCCAGGAGTTTGTGGAATTTTGGGAGCCACTTTTGAGTGCTCCCAGCCACAACCCTGGTGTGCCGGTGGTACCCCCAGCTTCCACCAGGGATTCCTTGCGTGGCATTATGTGCACGCCGGTGCTTCATGACGAGGCACATAAGTGCCGTGTCAAAAACTCCACGTCTGCTGGACCTGATGGTATTTCTGCCCGACGCTGGAATAAAGCCCCAAAAAGTGTCAAGCTGCTTATCCTCAACCTGTTACTTCTATCGGGAAGGCCCCCGAAAGCGTTGACCCGTGCCCGAACCATCTTCATCCCAAAGAAAGGAGGAAGTGGGCCTGGAGGCTATCGTCCGATCTCAATATCATTGGTAGTTTTCCGCCACTTCCAAAAGATTCTGGCATCTCGCTTTCAAGTGGCTGGCGTCATAGGTGACATCCAGAGAGCATTTCGGCCAGCGGATGGCACAGCGGAGAACCTAACAGTTCTCCAAACTGTCATTTCGCTGGCCCGCATCAAGAAACGGCAGCTCCATCTTGCCGCTCTGGACGTCGCTAAGGCCTTTGACACAGTTAGCCACTTTGCCCTGACCGATTGTCTTCGTGGTGTCGGGGCCCCTGCTCGTTTAATTGAGTATGTTGCCTGTCTGTACCACGAAGGCGTGACGGTCCTCGAGGCACAAGGTGAGATGTCAGGGGATGTTGTCATTGGGCGCGGGGTACTCCAGGGGGATCCTCTGTCGCCACTCCTCTTCAACCTGGTCGTGGATACAGCCCTGGGTAAGCTGCCGGGTGAAATAGGGTTTGATCTCGCCCCTGGGGTGCGAGTAGGTGCATTGGCTTTTTCCGATGATGTCATCCTACTCGCAGAAACCTGCAGGGCTTGCAGGTCGCCCTCAATGCCTTTGCTGAGCAGCTAGCCAGGTGTGGTCTAGTGGTCAACCCAAGTGTGGGTCGGTCTCCTTGGTCCTGTCGGGCCGCCAACATAAGGTGAAGGTGGTGGATGAGGAGTGCTTTGCCTTAGGACAGACACCCATCCCCGCCCGATCCGTGTTGGAGGTCTGGCGGTACCTTGGGGTCGACTTCATGGGTGTGGCCACTATAGCCGCAAGCCGTGTGGACCTTGGTGGAGCATTAGCTCGTGTCACCAAGGCTCCATTGAAGCCACAGCATGGGGATGAACAAGTTTTGCCCCCACTCCAGGAGTTTGTGGAATTTTGGGAGCCACTTTTGAGTGCTCCCAGCCACAACCCTGGTGTGCCGGTGGTACCCCCAGCTTCCACCAGGGATTCCTTGCGTGGCATTATGTGCACGCCGGACTATGGGTTACTCTTTGGCAGGCTTACTGCGGGGAGGCTGCTTGAGTTAGATCGTGAAGTTCGCTCTGCTGTGCGCTCTTGGCTAGGCTTTCCACCTGGTGTCTCAAGTGCTTACATCCACGCACCGGTCAAGGCCGGTGGGCTCGGTATTGTCTCTCTTTCGGCCAGCATCCCATCTTTACGCCGCCAGCGCCTGCTTGCCCTTAGGGGCTCGAGCTGGGAGGTCGCCCGCACTGCTGCTGACCTGGACTTTGTCCGGCAGCAGTTGTTGTGGTGCGATCGAGCAACACCAACTGCTCCAAAACCCAGCTCATCTGCTGAGTTCGCTGCTGCACTGCATGAGTCAGTAGATGGTAAAGAACTCCGGCAGTGCTCTGAATCCCCCATTTCTACTCAGTGGGTGGAATGGGCTTCAGAGGGCATTGGGGCCCGTGACTATCGCCATTTTCATGCCGTCCGGGTGGCTATGTTAGCCACCTCGGTGAGGTGTTGGAGGAGTAGTCACGGGACAGTAGACACCCTTTGCCGTGCCTGTCGGGGTAAAAATGAGAATCTTTATCATGAGGTGCAGCAGTGTCCTCGTACTCACGGTGGCCGCATCTTACGTCACGATGCGGTTGCCAAGCAGATAGCAGGTGCTTTGTCATCTAGCGGTTGGGATGTCGAAAGAGAGAGACTATACCACATGCCGAGTGACCGGGGCAAGAAGCCAGATATCGTTGCGATCAAGCCCGATGGGTCTGCCATAATCCAGGATGTCCAGGTTGTCAGTGGCAGCTTGGACATGGAGCAGACCTAGCGGGCTAAGAAAAGTAAATATGATAGAAATGATCTGCGCCAAGCAATATCTGAGCTAAAAGGAGTGGCACCTAAAAACATCAAGGTCATTGCCGCGACCGTGTCATGGCGCGGGGTGGTGCGGGAAAAGCGCCACGGAGTTACTCGAGTTGGGCATCTCGGCAGGAGTACTCCGCGGTATCACCACCCGCGTCCTGAGGGGTTCTTACCTGAACTGGTGGTCATTTTATAGGGGCACTTCCTTTCATCCCATTCTTCCTCCTCGTCCTGCAACTTCCCTTATCCCTAGAGCCGGCATCGGGTAAACCTGGGCGTCCTCCCCACTTTTTTATTTTATTTGTTTATTTTTCAGTTTAATGGCGTGCCCCCTCCGTCTTTGAGGGGAGGTTTCTTAAAAAAAAAAAAAAAAAAAAAAAAAAAAAAAAAAAAAAAAAAAAAAAAAAAAAAAAAAAAAAAAAGTGTGTGTGTGTGTGTGTGTGTGAGTGTGTGTTGTGTGTCATTCCAGACAATAACGCTTAGGGTTGAGATAAAAATCCCGTTCTTGCGCTCAAAGAAAGGATGAGTTCGTTGGCCAACACTTTTTTTAGCACATTAAATTGGTCACATTTCAAAAAATGCTAAAAAAAATCATGAAAAATGTCTAAAAACGGCTAAAAATCGTTAAAATTATATTTTTTCGCATAATATTGTTGAAATAAATTTTATTAACTGTAAGACAGAACATTCAAAAATTTATGTACAAAATTATGCTGAAAAATTTACTTAAATTTTATTAAAATTTGCTAAAAAATCGACAAAAGCTGCAAAAAGCTAAATATCCACAGCTACTTTTTTGAATAACAGGTTATTATTTAAAATACCTACGTTTTTTGCCATACAATTAATAGTTAAAAATTGCATTGCACTCAAAAAGCTCTAAATTGAAAACAATTTAACTTCATACAATACGATAATTTACGAAATTTCGCTCATACGATCATGCTGCATGACTGGAACTTTTTAAAATTAGGTACACAGTGAATTTATTGATTGTTTCAGATTGGAGATTTAGAGATAAAGAATCAGCAGTTCGGCGAAGCGCTGGATATAGGCGCATTCTTCGCTAGCAAATACTTTAAAAGTGACGGGATATTAGGCCTCACATTTCCTGGTTCCACATTTCCTGGCCGACAGCCAACAACCGGCCCCTTCTTCCAGGCCATTGAAGAGAAACTCTTTGACAAGAACGCTTTCTCCTTTTACTTAGACAAGTATGGTCATTTTAACATCATATCTATCCAGCATAAGCCAGGGTCGCATGTGTCCGGTAGGTCCTATGTCCTAAGGCTGAAATCCGTAGAGCTCAGCCGTGACGTCAAAAGATAGATAAAGTTTATTTGATGTCACAAAAAGTATTGTGCAGCAATGGTCAGACGTATAGATAAAAATACATAACATGCTACTTATCTAGTAAAATAAAACAACCACAAGTCTGCAATGGTCAGACGTATAGATAAAAACACATAACGTGTTACATATCTAGTAAAATACAACAAACACAAGTCAGCAATGGTCAGACGTATAGATAAAAATGTATAACTTGTTACATATTTAGTAAAATACAACAAACACAAGTCAGCAATGGTCAGACGTATAGATAAAAACGTTTAACTTGTTACTTATCTAGTAAAATACAACGACCACAAGTCAGCAATGGTCAGACGTATAGATAAAAATATATAACGTGTTACATATCTAGTAAAATACAACAACCACAAGTCAGCAATGGTCAGACATATAGATAAAAATATATAACATGTTACTTATCTAGTAAAATATAACAACCACAAGTCAGCAATGGTCGGACGTATAGATAAAAACACATAACGTGTTACATATCTAGTAAAATACAACAAACACAAGTCAGCAATGGTCAGACGTATAGATAAAAATGTATAACTTGTTACTTATCTAGTAAAATACAACGACCACAAGTCAGCAATGGTCAAACGTATAGATAAAAATATTTAACGTGTTACATATCTAGTAAAACACAACAACCACAAGTCAGCAATGGTCAGACGTATAGATAAAAATATATAACATGTTACATATCTAGTAAAATACAACAACCCCAAGTCAGCAATGGTCAGACGTATAGATAAAAATATATAACATGTTACTTATCTAGTAAAATACAACAACCACAAGTCAGCAATATATATATATATATATATATATATATAGATATATATATATATATATATATATATATATATATATATATATATACATATATATATATCATTTCCCGATCAAAATAAACATTTTCCCGATCAAAATAAACATTTTCCTGATCAAAATAAACTTTTTCCCAACCAAAATAAACATTTTCTTTATTTACATTAAGACAATCAAAATGAACTTGCTTCACTAACAATGTGTAGACTATAAACATAAATATTTCTTTAACAATATTCAAAAATCGAAAATAACAAACAGTGAGTTTAATGAATTGCTTCACCCGCAGCTGCTAATATTAGGTTGACTGAGGTGTTCATTACTTAGTACCTACAATCATCAGTATTAATCGCAGCAACTGCTCTGGTAATCACATCCTCTAACACATGGTTTCCCTGCTCACTTAGATTGCTTCGAACTATGGACTTTATTCACGGTATTGAGTTGGGAGGAGTAGGGCGGGAAACAATTGACGATATATATATATATATATATATATATATATATATATATATATATCATATATAAAACAGTGGTCAGAATAGAAGAAAAATATAACATGATAATTCAAATAAACCCAGGCAGTTACGAATATTCAAGTACATAGAAATAGAAACAGTGAAATATTAAAAATCAATCTCTAGAATTCTGAAATGAGTTAGCAATCTGATCAAAATAATCCGCAAAGTCATCATTGAGATCAGAAGGTTTTTGCATGTTTTCTTGAAACAATTAACATTGGTACTTAATAACAGTTTTGTCGCACCATGGAGAGCATTAAAGAACTTCTGACTCCACCATGCAGTGGTGTAATTTGAGGAGGGGCAGGGTGGGCAGAGCCCCCCCCCCCCCATAATCACAGAGGATGTAGAAGTTATTCTTGAAACGGATGCTGCGTGAACAATAATTAATAATTTCACGTAACTAACGTCAGTACCAATTACGGTAAGTTCGAGAATGCAACCCGCAAAGCACGCCTGTTATGTGGGGCCAGTTACCTAGCAACTTAGAACGCTCCTCCAAGGCTGGTTCCAGGGAGGGCCAAACGCCGTGGATAATATAATTGCCCATCCAACAGACGCGAAATAACTACAGTAAATAATGGAATGCTGGATACTATAAAGTGTGGACACTATAAACTATGGTGAAACTACGTCCCTCCACTTCTTTTTGGGCTCGCATGGGGCTCGCCCATCCTCATTTCCCTCTGGAAGCCATAAGTCATTTTGCCCCTCTCTCACTGCCCCTAACTTTCCCCACCTTTACAGCCCTCCGATTCACGTTCGATTGATCGATTCAATGCAGTAGCATCGATTGCGTCCTTCTTTCCATCAATAAGTTTTCTAACTCATAAAAGTCTTCAATATTGTCCTTGATTTTTGGTATGAGTCCCAGTAGAAGTAGGTAAGTAACGGTAAAATAACATTAATAGAATCTTGCACGGACTAAAACATGTCTGTGCTGAGGTGTTTGAAATATCCATAGTCGAATGGAAACGATTGAAACAATCGATATCTGAACCAACCGATAAATGATTGTACCATAACCTTCAAGCCGGCTTAGGTTTGTTTACCTTTTGTGATGTCTCTCTCGTCGATGTTCAATGCCCTGTATCCTGTATTTTATTTCGTGGTAATTGGCGTACAATGTGTAACATAAAAGAAATCGTAATCAGTGTAAAAGTGAGTGCTAAAGTTACGAGTTATGAACCCCTTGGAGAGATACATCCTCATAGGTATACAAACACGATTGGATTGGAAGCGGTAAGTCAATGATAAGCCTAGTGCTCCCAAGTTCATGAGCATTTTCATATAGCAAGACAGATTTAGTTTGGTAAGAATGTTGTTTTTTGTGTCCACCAAGAGAAGGGTTAATTACCTTAATTTTTAGATTGTTAGGTTATGCTGTAAAAATAATACAGTGTGCCTGCTCTTCCCTAGTTATTTCCCTACATGATTACGTTCATTTTCTCTCGGTTGATAGGTAGGTATAATACGTAGGAGTAGATAGATAGGTCGGTACATAGGACTCAAATTCAAATTAATTCTAAAGTGATTGTTTTCGCTCTTTCATTTTTCAATAATGAACCTTTGTAATCGACTAACATTGTAACCTTTAAGTGGGACCCCCTTTATAGGTGCTACAATGCCCTCTTTGTGAGTAGTAGTACCCACCATAGGTACATATATACGATAGTTACATATATATATATATATATATATATATATATATATATATATATATATATATATATATATAATTTTTGACTGTTGTTGTTGCCCCTCCATGATAAATGGCTTTGCTACGCCACTGCCACCATGTAATAGAATTTCTAGCTACATTCAGTTTGCACGAAGGAACCGTAAGTAAATTTCGTGTACGAAATTACGTTAGGTATGAGAAGGTCTAGGAAAGTCAAGAGGATGCCCTGCCAAATATAGGAGGTAATCGAAAATGTATCATTGGCCAGGTATGTCAAAACCAAGTTCGGTGAAACTTTTACGGCAGTCCACACGTACATGTCGTACATGTACGTCCGCACGTACGTCTAAAAGACGTAGGTACATCAAGCTCGAGGTGTCTTTTGGCATTTGACGCTAGAAAGCTATTTTTGTGTTAAAATCACAAAGTTTATACTCTTGTCACATATAAGTGAATTTTCGTTTTAAAAGAAAGAAGCTGTTGATATGGGTAGAAAATATGGGTAACAATATGGGTAGAAATTCAAATTTTCCAAAATTTCCTTCATGGAAAACATCTGATTTGAGGCATGCTGAAACGATTCCTGAAATTTGAACCTTTAAGAGAATTTTCGCAGAAAATTAAGCAGTTGCATGCAATGGCTCCAGTAAATTAAATTCAGAATCAAAATTTTCGGATATTTCATTAATTGAAATCAGTTTTGAAGCAATTTGAAATTAATCTTATAATTTGACGGTTTTAGTGAATTTTTGTAAAAATTAAGCTATTAACAATAACTCCAAAATTTCGAAAATTTTCGGCGTGGAAATTTGTTTTGTGGCTATCTGAAACGATTCCCGGTTTATAACGCTTTTTCACATAAACTTTCATGAACATGCATACATATATACATTCATTAATAATTGTTCTGCTGAACTATATTAAATTATTTATGAGAAAGAAATTTAGACACATAAATAGAATGAAAGAATTTTCCAATATTTCGAGCAAGTCTTGATCACAGAAAACGAGAATAGATATAATTTTATGAGTCCTGGTTGCGTCGTTTCAATTTTTGTATCCATGGCCGCGAAACAGAATAATTTATGGGCCATTTTTCGCAATTAATTAATAATTTAAATTGAGGCCAGGGGGTCTGTTAGCTCCTAAAACCCATCGATGAGCCCTTTCATTAGCCGTATCTGGCATTTTGCGCAACACTTTTACTCCAAAACATTCATCATGAGATTGTGCATGGACTTCAACAGGAAGTGGTCTGGGTTGATGAACTGAGGCCCTGTGATTGTTCATCCGCAGATTCAGGGTTGTGGCTTTTCCTACGTAAAAAGCTGGTCCATCTTCGCATTTCTTGCATATCAGTTGGTAAACACAGTTCTTCGACTGGAATTCTGCGTATCCTTGACATCTGTAGGCTTGTGATGTATTGGCCGAAGTGAAAGTAGGCTTTCCGAATTGCACAACTTGCACCTCGTACGCCTACATGGAAATAATCCATGTTGAAGTGGCTGCAAAGGCTGTGATTGTGGATGGCGATGGGACAAAATGTTCCCTATATTTTTGCCTTGGCGGTAGGCCACTCGCGGTGTAGCACGAAAGACGTCTCTTGTCTATGGGCTCGATGCCAGAACTGATTGGAGTTCCCGAAGAATTCCGTTGATTTTTTGAGCCCCGAAGAAAAAGGTCGTCACCAACGAAGGCCTGTCCGTTGATTCTCGTGGGCTATGTTGGTAGTTGATTTTCGCTGGGACGATTCTATCACGCACAAGGTTTTCTGTATAACCTCTCTCGAACAACTTGTTTCTTAAACCAGATAAATATCCCTCCAGATTCGCTTTTTGATTGCGAATTCGGTGGCCTCTGATTGAAAGTGATCTAGGAATCGACCGCTTCGTATGTGGGGGATGACAGCTAGTGTAATGGAGATATAGCTGTTTATTCGTATTTTTCACATGTACTCCTGTGACGAATTCTCCATTGTTCAGTGTTATGTCAACATCGAGAAATGTTGCCACCGTTCTACTGTATGACCATGTGAACTTTACAGAGAATTGAGAATTTAGTGCCTCCAGGAATATTAGCAATTGTTCTTCTAAGTTCATGTAATATATATATATATATATATATATTATATATATATATATATATATATATATATATATATATATATATTACATGAACTTAAATTATAGAAATTTGACAAGTATAAAGATGAAAGAGTGATTTCGAGTAAATCTTTTTCAAAATTAGAGAGTAATGGCTCAGAAAAACCACATATATATATTATATATGTATATAATTGTTTACATATAAATCTAGGATTCGTCTCAGATGTCTCAAAACCGATTTCAACGTAGACATTTTTTGAAAACTCTGATTTAAAATTTTTTAAGCCATTGCAATAGCTTCATTTCCTACGAAAATTCGTTGAAAGATTTAATCAATGGTGTCGCATGTACATAAACATCAGCGCACCTGCTCACATAGAAACGCACACAGATATTTTCATACGTTTAGTTACTACTTGAGTTTTATATATATAAGGATTTAATTGTAACCATTCTCATAATTATGACTACCTATAATTCTTTTTTAGGGATCATACTGAAGGTAGCTACCTCATTTTAGGAGGATGGGATGAGGAAGCGATAGAAGAAAAAACGATCAACTGGGTTCCCTTAACTGACTTGCCGGCGTTTTGGCAGATCGCCATCGATTCGTAAGTTGACATTAGCATGAGTAAATATTTTGAGTTAGATTTAAGAGGTACACATTACTTGGTGTTTTACTGGGCCCCGGGTATAATTGTTAACGAAGTTTGAAAAAAGTGGAAAAATAATAATCCTCAATATCTATAAAAATCAAATTATTGATTGTATGTTCTTCATGCGTGACCAAAATTATGAACCGATTTTGATGCTGTTTTTTACACCATGCCCTTTGAACACCAGAGAGAAATGAAGAGTTTGTTTCCAAAACCTGACACATCCACTTTAGTAAATTTTGGAGAAAAACAAATTTTATGATTGTATTTGTAATATCAAAATTTGAAGATACATTTTTTTCTATGCTTCATTCCTTGTTTCTTTCCATTAATATCGAGTCAAAGAAGATCCAGAGAAACTATTCAAAGTGATATATTTAATTAAATTTTGGATATACCTGGTTTTTGCACAAAACATTCAGAAAAATCATTTTTACAATAATTTATTTGGAACATACTTTCTCCATAAAAAAAGTTGCTTCAAAAAACAGTGTTTCGAAAACGTTTACAAACTTTGTTATATAACAATAGAGAGAAATAAATTAGCTAATTACTAAGTTTATCTAAACATAGGAAGGTTTAGTAGGAAGATCTGTTGGAAAAAATTCTTAAATCTTTTAACAAGGAATCCTATACTTAGTCTTTGTTTGAGATGGTTATTCATACTCACATCATCACTTTCATTATCATTATTGACTTTAACCTTTTTTCATTTGTTAGGTAGGTACATATAAAAATATGATTACCTAAAAACTTCAGGCGTCTCTGTTCCTCCTGACTCACAATTTCTCTATAAAAAAAAAACTTTACTTAGAAAAGAAGTGTATGCCGAACCCCATTTAAAAAAGATTCATAAAAACCTCGCTTAAAATCTCAGTAGGGTGAAAAAATCACATAGTTTCGTCCTCACTATCACTATAGGTAACGATCATGTCATCATCACTTTCAGGATTATTATCATTACTTTCACAATTTACGTCACAGTACGTATCACAAAAACGTCTTCATAAAAATCAAGGTCTGTAGGGTCCTTGTGAACCATGGTAATCATAAGTTTTCTAACATCTTCCAGTTTTTTATCATTAATATGATTAATTGCGTTTTTCTGTGGTTGTATTTGCCTATGGACCTAATCGAAACGGTGCCCTTTTTTCAAAAGAGTATGACCACAGATCAGATCTAAATAGGTAGGTGATATACCTAAGCTTCCATTAGGATTTACTATTATCTCTTTTGCCAAAGAAATTTTGAAGGTACCTTTTTTCTGTAAAACATGCTGTTTGGCCAAATCTTGGAAGTTGTACCAGAAAAAATCAGTACTGAATATTTTTAACTTCCCGACAGTTTCCACTATCTTATCATAGTTACGGGGAAAAAGTAACGTTTCGTGGGGTCTCAATTTTTTCTCCACCAATCCAAAAGACCTATCTGCTGGCATGTATGAATGGCCTTTAATAGGGAAATGCCATTCCACTGTCATGTTGTACTTCGTGGCTAAAACAACAGAAGCTAACTGACACTAAACAACAAATAAAATCAGCTGACCAGACTCATGAAGTTTATTTGCAGAATCTCCAGGGAAAACAAGAAGCGCTAAATGACAGAAAAATCGGCCTTTGATTAGCCAAAGCTGGAAGTCAGGTTTTGACACAAAACTTCAAATGGAGATATGGTATTGGCAGCAATCCAGACTTCCGTTATTAGTTTACGGTGAGATATGTCAGGTTCTGGACTGAAAACGCTTTAGTTAGCTATGGGAAACCATTTCAAGAACATATCCCGCTCAAAATCTCATTTTTTCAAAAAACGGATATGTCAGGTTTTGGAAACAAACTCCTCAAATATAGGCTATATAAAATATCGTAACTCCCCCTTTCTGCCTTAAGGTCACCATTTTATGAAAAACCGCGTTTACTTCTTGCTTCATCCTAAATGCTTCACTTCAACAATTACATTAGGTATCATCATGGTGGGTTTTAGGCGTAAAGGACTTTCGATAACGAATTCAACAACATCAAAACGATTTTGGTGAGTTGAGCCGAGCATTTTCTATTCGTAAAGATAGATAATCAAAAATTGATATTAAAAACACCTTATTAACAGCAGCAATCTTGGTCGGGAAAGTTTTAACTAAGCTTTATTTCGAGGTTGAATAAACCTGGACGCTTCTACTAGTACCTATTGCTTAAAGAAAGACTAATTTCTAAATAATAAAAAATTATATTAAAAAACTAGAACTAAATGTTCTCTCCTGTTCTCTCAAGGGAATTTAAATTTGATTGGGTGACCCTCTGGGACATTAAGAAACGAATGCAATGACGGGTTCCAACCAGATCAGCTGACTTAGCTAAATTCTCTCCCATCCACCCTCGGAATTTGAAATTTGATACGGAGCCTCTCTGGGACATCGAGAAACGAATATAATGATGGTTTCTTTCCATGAATCTTTCTTACAGCATCCGACGCATATTTCAACGTCTCCGAAAGGTTGGAAAATAGATCAACAGAAACTAATTCAAACACGCCTCCTGGGGCCTATTTCATAAAACAACAAGTGTACAAGTTAACAAGTACAGGTACTTGTAATGCACGGTAAACTAGAACAAGTGTTTCACCAAAACAAAGAGTACAACTGTAGAATAGTTACACTTGTAGAAGCTAAGTTTACAAGTGTAGCAGAAAAAAATGTGTGGGGATAAACGAAATGAACAACGTCAAGCAGGATGCCGAAATTGAAGTCTTGTCAGCGAATCATAATATAAAAACGGTGTAAAGTACACGATAGGATGTTTATTGTACATGACAAGTTGTAGTAATGATTGGAAGACAGACAAATTATAAATTGAAAAGTGGAAAAAGAATGTATTTGATTTCAGCTTATCGGATTTCTTCTCCTCATTCAGTGGAAATTATTAATCAATTCATCAAGTCATAATGCTGCTGGGTTAGGAATGTCATGTGTAACTTCGAAATTATCTTCATTTTGTTCTTCAATGATAGGGAGATCTTCAATACCCAATCAGGAAAAACTGCACAGGGTCACGAAGCATTTGAATCATTCAAGGGTCTTGGAAGACATCCTAAATCTCTCGTTAAACTCGAAAATACCAAAGAAAAAAGCGTTTATTCATGACCGAAAAAATCGTTGGCGTGTTCTACGCTGAATGCTTCTTTCTTGTCTGTATTCTTCAGCACAATAAACCACATCCCCCATCTTTGTGATTCCCACATATTAAACACCGAAAAATGGTCAATTCACAATGCTGGAAAATAAACAAGTTTACAGATGAATGGATAGGTTACAAATCGGCCATTTTTTTACAGCTGTAAAACAGTGACTTGTACAAAATGATGGGGAAACACTTGTAACTTGTCCTAATTCGCCTGTACACTTGATAATTTTCACTATGCATTACAAGTCTACACTTGTACCTTTATGAAACGCTTGCACACTCATTTTTTACAACTTGTACGTAAAATTGGCTTGTAACTAGTCACTTCATGAAATAGGCCCCAGTAAGTTATATATGATTTTGGAGCAGTTTTTCGTGATTAACCTCGTGATGATGTTCATTTATTGATATTTGCAACACCAACTTGGGAAAACACTGACAAATCCACCAGAATTTCACAAAGCATCATTTTACAAAGCGTACTAAAATGTAGGTTTTTCGGTGTTTTCCCAAGTCGGTGATGCAAATATCAATAAAAGATTTCATTACGAGGTTCAGCCCGAAAAAATACTCCAAAATCATGTATCAGGTACACGTGGCAATCGAATATCTTCAAAACCTCAGTATTTCACATTTATTGCTTTTGAGTGGAATTGCGCCCGTTTGCGCCCACTTAAAAAATCGAGTGATGGGTTCAAAACATTTCAAATCTGCAATACAAAATGGGAGTTTCCGTTTAAAATGACGAAATTGATCTCAATTGCGCAATGCGCAATTTTGTCATTTTTGACATCCTTACAGAAAAACATTTGAGATTTAAAAAATTATCTTTTATTTTTTTTGGACCATTATTAACGATTTTAGCCGAAGGGGGGGGGGGGGGGGTTATGGGGACACCATATATATATATATATATATATATATATATATATATATATATATATATATATATATATATATATATATATATATATATATATATATATATATATATATATATATATAACTGATTACTGAAAATAATGTGGTTTGAAACAAACAAACTTATTCTTCTTGTGACAATCAAGAGATTTCAGTAAGTGAGGATCTGGCTATTTCTACCGTTATGACTGATGTTATCTTTATTTTCTAATTCGGCTATACAATTTCAGAGTAAATATCGGATCAAACTTTTCTGTGGGATCAAACGAAATTGCAGTCGTTGACACTGGTACCTCTCTCATCTACGGACCTGAAAAGGAAATCGAAGCCATCGCAAAAACCTTGGGATTCGCGTATGATAATAGTACTGAACTATTCGTGGTGAGTTCATTCTGCATATTTACGCTCAAATTTTTGAAGTATGACCTTTTATATTTATAAGCAGTTAGGCAAAAAGCACATGAGCAGGGTTTATCAGCGAATATTCCCTAGCAACCTAGCTTGCAGCAAATTGACAGAGAAACTCTTCTCAAAACACTGAAACTACCAACACCGATTAACTTGTATAAGTATTTTAGACAATCGTATTCTTCCATATAGAACCATCGAAAAAGTTAATTTAAATCAAATGACTAACACAAAAGATGTGAATGTGGGTAAACTTCATCTATTTGCGCAAGCGCAGATGATGCTGTTTCTTTCGTACGCAATGAAAATCCGTTCCGAAGCTTATTACACGAGATTGTTTTTGTGAGTTTGACAATCCAGGTTTTTACCCAACTTTTTCGTAGGAGAGGGGGTGTTACACCGGTCGGTACGGCGGCACTTGGGGGTGGAGATGCATTTTCTTGGCGTTGCAGTACACGTTTACAATAGTCATTCATTTTCATATATATATATATATATATATATATATATATATTAATTGCTATGCAATTCTTAGGCCGAGATGGGAATAAGGTCGTTTTTAAATGTCCACTTTTTTTTTAACGTTTTTTTTCCCGAGATGGGAGCGAGAGGTCGTGGGTTCGAATCCCGGCCAGGCCTGAAAAAAATTTTTCTTTTTTCTCGTGAGACGAAGGTTGTGGGTTCGAATCCTGGCCAGGCCTGAAAAAAATTTTTTTTTTCCTCGTGAGACGAATTGCATAGCAAATTATCCTCGTTTTCTACACAGTAGAAAAGAGAAAAGATCCGGCGAGGCGCGATTAGGGCGCGATTACACTTTTATTGTGTAACGTTTTTTGTCCCGAGATGGGAAGCGAGAGGTCGTGGGTTCGAATCCCAGCCAGGCTTGAATTTTTTTTTTTTTTTTTTTTTTTTTTTTTTCCTCGTGAGACGAAGGTCGTGGGTTCGAATCCCAGCCAGGCCTGAAAAAAAAAATTTTTTTTTTTCTTTTTTCTCGTGAGACGAAGGTTGTGGGTTCAAATCCCAGCCAGGCTTGATCTCTTTTTTTCGTGAGACGAAGGTTGTGGGTTCAAATCCCAGCCAGGCTTGATTTTTTTTTTTTTTTTTTTTTTTTTTTTTCTTCTCGTGAGACGAAGGTTGTGGGTTCGAATCCAGCCAGGCTTGAACATTTTTTTTTTTTTTTTTCTCGTGAGACGAATTGCATAGCAAATTATACTCGTTTTCTACGCAGTAGAAAAGAGAAAAGATCCGGCGAGGCGCGAAGCGCCGAGTATAGATTAGGGGGGTCCAGGGGGGCGAAGCCCCCCTGGCGGGGTCAAGGGGCGGAGCCCCTTGCGAGGCCCGAAGGGCCGAGTATATATATATATGGAATGGAAGGCCATACTCGTGATAACATACAAGCATTACAGAAGAACAGTAAAACCCCATCAAATGACAATTATGCAACAGCACTAGCAAAACACATAGCTGTTAGTAAACATAACCCCACTGTTAGTGACGAAAATTGGAAAATATGTTGTTTAGAATCTGTTTGATAATGGCTTACTTATATTATTATGACCACATTGACTTAGTTACGCATGAATGCTTTAGAGACAGTTTAAAATAAACGTGAATTTAATTTTGTGTTTCCTACTCGCTGTGTTCTTGTTTTAATATAAATCTGGAAGAATAAAACATGGTGGCAGCGAATGGTATGTAACTTTCCGATATTGCTTGAATTTGTATGGAATTATGAACACTAGAAGCGGTGCTATACCAAAAGATCCACCTCCTATTCCTCCACGCACGCCAGGTCGTGAGATCAAAGAAGAAAAAATGAATGTTCGTATTTCATTGGCGAACCCGGAACCTTTTAGTTTCAACCCAAATGAGTGGGCACAATGGAAACGAAGGTTTTTAAGGTACCGAACAGGTACAGGCTTGGACGACGCATCGGAATCAAAACAGATCGATGTTCTAGTTTACCACATGGGAGGTGATGCTGAAAATGTTTTTGCTTCTTTTTCCCCTGAGCCTGTCACATTTAACGATACCATAGATGCATTTGAGAGACATTTCGTACCACGTCGGAATATAATTTACGAACGGGCCAAATTTCTGAAGAGAAAACAAGGGAATGATACGGCAGAGAAATTCATCACAGATTTGCATAGTTTAGCGAAGACGTGCGAGTGGGGCAACCTGAATGATGAAATGGTACTGCTTGTTCTAATTGTAGGAATGAGAGATACCTCAATAAGTGACCGGTTACAATTAGAACCGAATTTGACACTTAAGATGGCAACCGATACTTTGCGTCAACATGAAGAGTTAATTAGACAAAAAGAAGATCTGCAAGAGCTAAATGTGTCAGCATTGTGCACTTCGAAACAGTATCAGCGCACTACCAAAAAGTTTAGTAAGAATCAGGATAGAAAACAAGAAAAATCGAATAGTGACAGGAAGTGCAGTAGATGCGGGGAAAATTGGCACAAAACTCGGTCTGATTGTCTTGCTCTGGCCAACAAGTGTAAAAAATGTCGTAACTGGGGACACTACCCCCAATTTTGTTTCTTTTCCAAGAGCGTTCGTGTTGTAAATCAAGAATCCACGTCGGAGGACTTTAGTGATGATAACGATGAGGAAAGGACCGTAAATGCAGTTCAGGCTAGACAAGAATTGAAAAAGAAAACAAGTTTCTTTGTCGGGTCTATTGAGGGTGATTATTCAGATGATGTGTGGACTGAAGTTCTCGATGTGACTTTTGATGGTAAGCTGTTAGGAGCATTTAGATTCAAGTTAGACACAGCTGCTGATGTGACGCTGGTCCCTTCAAGGCTACTTGAAAAGAAAATCATTCCTCGTGGATGCAAAACCAACATATTTAGTGCTAGAAGAGGTGAGAAAATACCTATTGTGGGAAAATTGAAGCTTGGGATGAAAACTAAGGGTATTGAGATACAAGAAACCGTGTATGTTTCTAAAGACATTGATGTAGCCTTGTTGAGTAGGTCAGCATGCCAAAAGGTCAATTTAGTTTAAACAAGTTTTTGAGATCCAAGAGAATGAGAAAGCTAAATGGATAGAAAAGTATCCAAAACTATTTGGTGGATTAGGTAACGTGGGAGAATATAAAATCGAGCTCAAAGATAATGCTCAGCCTTATGCAGTGTCAGCTCCTCGGGCAATCCCACTTCCATTGAAGGATAAAGTCACTGCAGAATTGAAAGAAATGGTAAAAAAAGGAGTGATTGCACCAGTTTCACATGCCACAGATTGGTGTGCCCCTATGGTCGTGGTGCCCAAAAAGAATGGGACTGTAAGAATTTGTGTAAATCTCACCATGCTGAACAAATATGTAAAACGGCCATATTATCCAATCCCACGTGTTGAGTTGTCATTAGCGGAAATGCATGGAGCAAAAATTTTCTCGAAACTTGACGCAAACAGTGGGTTTTGGCAACTAAATTTGGCCAAAGAATCACAAGATTTGACTACTTTTATAACACCAATAGGAAGATTCAAGTTTTTGAAAATGCCTTTTGGCATTACGAGCGCCCCAGAATTTTTCCAAAGAAAAATGTCTCAAATTTTGGAAAACTCACGAAATTTTAAAGTCCATATGGATGACGTTTTGATTTGGGGTAAGGATCAGAAGGAGCATGACAGCTGCCTTAAAGAGATCCTTGAGAAGCTCCAAGCTGCAGGAATGACTTTGAACTGCGAAAAATCTGAGTTTTCGAAAAGAACAATTACATTTCTTGGGCACGTGCTAACGTCTAATGGTATAGAACCTGATAGGAATAAAATTGAGGCGATTTTGAAAATGGAACCACCCCAGAACACAACAGAAGTGCAAAAGTTGATGGGTATGATAAATTTTTTGGCCAAGTTCATACCCAACAAATCAGCGATTTTAGAGCCGATTTCGAGCCTAACTAGTCCCAAACATGAGTTCGTCTGGGGACCGGATCAAGAAAAATCTTTTAGAGAAATTAAAGACAAGTTAATTTCAGCTCCTTGTCTTCAAACTATACGACTCATCAAAAGCAGTGAAAATTTCGTGTGATTCTTCCAAGCTCGGATTGGGTGCAGTCTTGTTACAAGGAGGAAATCCAGTTGCATATATCTCTCGCTGCTTACAGCCTTCAGAGAGAAATTATGCAAACATCGAGCGAGAAGGTTTAGCAGTAACATGGGCCTGTGAAAGGTTTGAAAATTTTTTGATTGGAAGAGAATTCATTATAGAGACTGATCACATGCCGTTGGTTAAAATTTTCACTACCAAACCTTTTGATGATTTGACACCGCGACTACAACGATTC
Source organism: Adelphocoris suturalis (assembly GCA_030762985.1). NCBI lineage: Eukaryota > Metazoa > Arthropoda > Insecta > Hemiptera > Miridae > Adelphocoris > Adelphocoris suturalis. The sequence goes on from CM061041.1 coordinate 66,683,400, forward strand.
CGGCTTCGGCTGATGAGGTACGATTATCACATCATATACACTCCAGGAAAGAATATGTTTATAGCAGACGTTCTGTCGAGAAAGCCAATCAGAAACTTGGAGGAGTCTGGAGAGCTGGAAGATGAAGTTGATGCATTTATCCATCAAGTTACTCTCTCAACGATTGATACACCGGACATGAATGTAACTCAAGTCATACAAGCCCAAGATAATGATCCGTTATTCCGACAGTTGAAGAAATTGGTTCTTGAAGAGGAATGGCCTGGAAAGCATTCACTTCCTCTGGAACTACAAGCTTATTTTTCAGTAAAAGATGAGCTTAACATTGTGGAGAACATTTTACTTCGTAGGGGTAGGATGGTCATTCCACATTCATTGAGAAGAATTATGCTGAACAAACTGCATGAAGGTCACTTGGGGATAACCAAATCCAGGAGAAGGGCTCAGCAAACTGTGTGGTGGCCAGGAATTTCGAAGGAAATTGAGGAGCTTGTAAAAACTTGCTCAGTCTGCATACAAAATTCTTCCAATCACCACGAACCATTGCTATTTTCAGATTTTCCGAACTACCCCTGGGAACAGACAAGCATTGATTTATTTAAATATGAAGGAAAATGGTACCAAGTAACAGTTGATCAGTATTCCCGATACTTCGAGGTCGATGAGCTGCCTCGGTTGAGGTCAATTGATGTCATAAAAACTTGTAAAAGAGTGTTTGCTCGTTATGGAATACCAAAGTCTGTACATACAGATTGCGGGACGCAGTTCCAGGTTCTAGAGTCCTCCGAGTTCAAAGTGTTTGCCAGACAATGGGGTTTCATCATCAAAAGAAGCAGTCCTCATCATCACCAGGCAAATGGAGCCGCTGAGGCAGCTGTGAAAATAGCCAAGACTCTCATGAGAAAAAACCCTAATGGGTTTGATTTAGCTTTGCTATCACACAGGAACACTCCTCTTGAAACAGGCTTCAGTCCAGCTGAGATGCTCTTTGCAAGGAAACTAAGAGATGTACTGCCGTCGACAACTGAGTCCCTGAAAGCTCGATTAAACTTGGATGGTTTGAGGGAGAAGGAACAGAAGTATCGTGAAGGGTACAAAGAAAACTACAATCGTAGACATACAGCGAAAGAGATGAACCCACTTCGCTGTGGAGACTTTGTGTGGATTACAGACCTCAAACGCCATGGCAAGGTGTTGGAAATCCTTCCGGATCCCAGGTCTTACTTAGTAGAAACTGAGAAAGGAACAGTAGTACGACGAAATCGATACCATCTTATTCTGGCGCCTTACCTCCAGTCTCTCCCAAGAATTCCTAACGGAATGAACGACCCAGCAATCCGTTTGATGCCCAATGACGAATCAACTTCCCCAATTTCGACTAATGAAGAAACTCAAGGTTCTCAGCCTCAGCAACCATTAGTGACGTTGCCAGCCAGACAGGGTGCTGATACGGCCAAGAGGGTGGAACCGGTTCTTCACACACGGTCTGGTCGAGAAATCGTGAAACCTGTTAGATACAGTGAAGACCTTTAAAGGAGGGGATGTTTGATAATGGCTTACTTATATTATTATGACCACATTGACTTAGTTACGCATGAATGCTTTAGAGACAGTTTAAAATAAACGTGAATTTAATTTTGTGTTTCCTACTCGCTGTGTTCTTGTTTTAATATAAATCTGGAAGAATAAAACAGAATCATCATTTGAAAAACGAAAAATTAAAGAAGTAGCATTCATGATTAAAAACGAAGAAAAGTGCATCAATTTTAAACGAGACATTAAAGGCTTATCAACTGTTTATTCAAAATTACTAAAATAAAAACAATGTACCTAGCTAATTTTAACAAACTTCCCCCTTTCATCACCTCAATTTCACCTTCAATTCGTTATATAGTTTTAATGAGTAATTTTACCATTCATAATTTAGTATCTTTTAGCTATAATGTAGTAGGTACCTAGATTGTACTACCTATGTCCGTTGCAGTACCCTTTAGAATCACCTTATAGCCGTTTACATGTCCAATTAGACGCAATGTTATTACTTACTCTTATCAGTTATTCAGAACCAAACCAATGTACCTAGTAGACATTAAAGAATCCACGCTTGTTGAATATATTGTAAGTAAAACTTAAGAGTATACCTACCTAAGTACTATGAAATGTTACTAGACATACTTTGTTAGCCATATACTGTTCACCCATTTTTCACATTCACGTTTTGTATTTTGTAGAGCCCATGATTAGGACCCAGACCCTGGGTGGAAACGTCGGGAAATAAAACATAAACACAACAAGTCTAGTTTGGTCAATTAAACAAAACCCTCGCATATATATATATATGTATATATATATATATATATACATTTTTTTTTTTTTTTTATGGACAAAATTTTGTGTTCACTACTCCTCCGAAACCGCTGGTCCGATTTGGACCGAATTTCGATATGCTGTATTACCATGTCGGAACTTGTGACTCGTTGTCTTTGGTGAGGATCAGCTGACAAATGGCAAAATCGCGCTCAAATCTCTCCTATTCATCTTAGGACGTCGAAATTTGATAATGAGTTTCTCTGGGACAATAAGAGACGAGCAAAAGTGAAGGGCGCCATTCTGATCAGCTGAGTGAGCTAAAGTCTCTCCTGTTCACCGTATAGTTCGTTGAAAATTGATAGGGAGTCTCTCTGGGACATCAAGAAAGGAATGAACTTATAGGCTCCATCCTGATCAGCTGAGTGAGCTAAAATCTCTCCCGTTCACCGTATACGACGTTGATTTTTTGACATAAGAAAGGAATCTGGCTTCTACATGGTGGGTTCATCCTGTAGAATCAATTGATATTCTTCCACGTATGACTCCTATCACAACATTTCATTTAAATCAAATGACTATGACAAAAGTTATGAATGAGACGAGAATTCCATATTGCGCAGATGATGATGAGTTTAGTATTTTCTTGACAAGAACAAAGCCCTACATGGTAGAGTGAACAAACAAACGTACAACTATCCTGATGGCCTCATTTTAATTCACTGAAATATAGACCATTGGAGTTCATGAATGCGTAACGCGTAACTCAATTATCGTACTTATTATCTTGTTATAATTGGCAGAAACATTATTATAAAGTAAGAAGTAAATTTCTAAAGTTTCATTGTGATTTCATTGCAGATTGACGCATCCAAAGTTGCTGGCCTTCCCGATGTAGACATTAAGCTTAACGGTGTAAGCTACGTTATAAAACCCAAAGACTACACATTTCCATTGGTAAGTGATATATATATATATATATATATATATATATATATATATATATATATATATATATATATATAAGTGATTGCTATGTATTGACAATAGGACAAAGTGTTTGTGGCAATTCAAAAAATATTTTGGATTTTCGGCTTTTTTTGCAGTTCATCCATTTTTTGGCAAATATTAATGCTATTTTAGGACATTTTTCAGCATACATTTTTTAATGTTTTAGTTCATCGTCATTAAACTTCTTTTGACTAAAACTCTGCTAAAATATTTAAATTTAACGGTTTTTTAGCCATTGTTAGTGATTTTTTTCAGCACATTTTTTTTTTAATTTGGCCAATTAATTGTTCCCAAAAAATGCTGGCCAATGAACTCATCCTTTCGTTTGGAATGCTTGATTTTTTGGCGCAAGAACGGAATTTTTATCTCAATCCTAAGGAGAGTTATCCATTAGAATGAAATATAAATAAAAATGTATAAATAAATAAATAAATAAATATATATATAGATATCCGTATATGAAAAATATAATATCATTATATATATTACTTATATATACATATGAAAAATCGTTAAACTCTTGGAATCGTCTCAGAATGTCTCAAAAGAGATGTAAATGAAAAAAAAATTTCGAAAATTTTGATTTTAAAATTTTTGGAGCCATTGCAATAGCTTCATTTTCTAAGAAAAGTCGCTAACTATTGAAAAATGCCATTATAACCATGTATTAGGGTGTCGTAAGACGGCAAACTTCTTGTGAAAAATAGGTTGGTCGAGTTACGATTATTTACTGATTTCTGCCAGACCATGGCGGAGCCTGGTGGAAAAAGCCAACTCCAGGCGTGAGGTCAGACGAGAATATGACATATAGGAACTAAATACCAAACACGAACTAAATCACTCACCACAAAGTGGTGGAAACCCATTTCAAAACGAGAGTTAGTGGAACAAACGTTGTCTATTTCCACGAAATTAGGATGAGGATATCCCTCAATATATTTCACCACTGATAAGTCCATTTCTGTAAAGCTTGGAATCATCCCTTCAAACTGTTAAAACCATTATTCTTCCCCTACTTTCATTTCATCTGATTAGCTATGATCCCCCTTCACTAAGCTTGCACTTAGTGGGTTGTACCTCCTGCCCCCTTTCCTTTCTCTCGACCAATGGGATTCAATCTCCCTTCACCTGCGACTATAAAAGCTGTGTCCTTTCTAATGTGTCTTCAGTTACTGTTTGTTACTGACGATGGCCTAACCGTCGAAATCGATTCAACATTGTAACTCTTTATTTTTCGTGGAAATAGACAACGTTTTTTCACTAACTAGGTACCGTTATGACCTACAGATTGACTTAAGTAAGTGATTTACGGATATTACCTTTTTTTAGCGAATTTTCGAAGATGATGAAGCTATTAAGTACAATGGCTGGGAAAATTTTTAAATGAAAATTTTCGACAAAAATTCTTAATTTAAATCCGTTTTGAGGCATTCTGAAATGGTTCCAGAAGTTTTCGTGAATTTTCGTAAAAAATGAAACTACTGCGATGGCTGCGAAAATTGTAAACTAACAATTTTTGATATTGTCTTAATTGAAATCCGTTTGGGAACATTCTGAGACGAATCCCAGAGTTTAGCGCTTTTTAATATTTATACAGGGTGGAACCGAATAAGTGACGTCAATTTTTTTGTGTCAGTCTTCATAAAAAATGTAGTAAAATTCCGCCAATCGCATATTTTTATCTCAATCCGAACTCGAAAAATGATTTTTAAAGGTTGTTTTTTAGGAAAACCGTGTTTTTTCCTATTAAACTCAAATTTATGCACTTTGCCTCATTTAATTGCAACTTTTGGCCTAATTTTTGGAATCAGCGTTAAATTTCCTTTAACAGTAGTGTACTTGGGTTCTTAAAAAGTACCATCCGAAGACCTTCACATCAGTTTAAACATAGACGATTTAAAAAAATAGAATTTCTGAAAATCTTTAAAACTTTACAACTCTTCGAAAAAAAAAAAAAAAAAAAAAAAAAAAAAAAAAAAAAAAAAAAAAAAAAAAAAACTGGGAAAGTGGCAAATCTTATGAAAACTGCTTCATCTAATACTCATGCCAATTGTGTAGTAAAATTTACATTTACTTTGTTATTTAGGGGAGAAAACTATGTTTTAATCTAAAAAAGTGAGTATTTCAATGAAATCGTTGGGTTTTCTCGAAAAATGACCGTCTATGAACCTACGAGTATGGGGTCGGTTTCTACGTATTTTTTCACGTACGTTTTCGAGCACATTAAATTGGTCACATTTCAAAAAATGTGCTAAAAACCACTAAAAATTGTTGAATTTAATTTTTAAGCAGAATTTCAGTTTAAAAAAAAGTTTATTAATGATGAACTAAAACATTAAAAAATTTATTCAGAAATTTCATTCATTAATATTTGCCGAAAAATAGATAAACCTGCAATAAAAGCTAAAAACCCAAAATATTTGTTGAATCGCAGAATACTATTCAGAACGAGTTTTTTTTTAAACATAGAATTGGTTGTTAACAATTCCGTTTTACATAAAGCCCTGAATTTTCTAAAGAATGTAACATAATATAGTACAATAATTAACGAAAATTCGCTCATACGATCATGCAGCATGACTGGAACATTTTGCTTTTTAATGCTTTTTAATATATATATATATATATATATATATATATATATATATATATATATATATATATATATATATATATATATCCGTGTGTGTGTCATTCCACACCATAACTCTCGTAAGAATTGAGATAAAAATCCCGTTTTCGCGCCAGAAAATCAAGCATACGAATAAAACGCTGCAAATTATTTCACAAAGGTTTATTATTTTTTCAATTGAGTATGATCGTAGTTTTAGTTGGCTAGCGTACGTCATAAGGCCCGTCCAGACTGCTCGGCGTTTCCTACTTCGAGTTGCCACAACCTATACTTCTATAATGTTTATATTTCTCGATTTGAGCTCCTATCTATTCAAATAGTTATTGCCTTAATAATATCATTATCTAAGTACGTACGAAAAGTCGAGAGGATATGTTATTAAATATGCGTAGGAAAAGCTTTGGTATTAACACACAAATATGACCTTGAAAAAAACATTCATGCCTCGAACGAACGCCGGCGCCGTACCCACCACAAGCCGCGGCGCCGGCGCCTCCTCTCACTCCACCCCCGCTCCCCCCCCCCCCCCCTCCACCCGCCGTGACCCCCTGCCGAGCGTGCCAGGCGTGCGCGCGTCGAAAAAGACACTTTTTTGCCCGTTTTGGGCCCATAGCATCTATGCGAGTAAAGCGATCGGGATGGTTAAACGTTAGGACCAACTAGACCCCAAATGGAGTCTATGTGCGAAAGAACGGGTTTTTTAAGTCAATTCTTAGGCCTTTTATGGCCCGGACGGCGGACGGCGAATGGCGGACGGACATTTCAAATTTGGATTCTACATACCTTGAAACGTAAAGTGACAAAGTTTGAGGGGGGGTTATAAAAATTTTTTGCTACACGATCACATAGGCTTATTATTGGAAATAATAAACCAAAAGGATGAGTTCGTTGGCCAGCAGTTTTTGAGTACATTAAATTGGTATATTATTTTTTTTAAAGGCTGCAAACGGCTATAAATCGTTAAATTTATAATTTTAACCAGAATTTCAATGAAAACCAAATTATCAACGACTGAATAGGACGTTAAACAATTTTTGCGCAGAATTATGCTGAAAAACATTCTTGAATTTAATCAATATTTGCGGATAAATCTATAAAAACAGATAAAAATCTGAAAATACAAAATCTTTTGAATCGCTGAGTTTTATTTAGAATGAATTTTTTTGTCAAAAATTTTTTACCATTTATTTGTACTTAAATTGGTAAAATTTCATACAATTTACCATTAATACAACGGGTAATTTAAATAAATTCGCACATGAGATCATGCTGCATGACTGGAACTTTTGTATCTTTGGCAGTCTCTATACAGTCTACGTCTGTGTATTGATTTTTACAATTTAACTTCATAATATAATTATGTATAAAAGGTTACTAAATTGTATAATATAAATTTATACGCCTGTGTAGATACTTGTTTAATAAGTACTTAAACTTCGTTTGATAAAATTAAAAAACACGTGTTCTGCGTCAAAGAGGTATTCGGTACAGAAATAATCAACCTTAGTGTAACATTTGCGGCGATTTTTTTTTTTTTTAATAGATTGGAGAGCTTAATTATAAAAAATTAAAAACTTCTTCGTGATTCCAGACCTGGAATGACAATCTCGCCGCGCTCGGGTTTGTGCCCTGGCCCCAAGACCGGTATAACTGGTGGATACTCGGAGACGTCTTTCTCAGCCAAGTTTACTCCATCTACAACGTTGACAACATGTCGGTGGGTTTCGCACCTCTCAAGAAGAAAAGTCTGGCCAACTGAATATGATTAATGAATCAAAAAGTGATATGAGTCTATACTATATAGCATACAATATGTGGGATGTTTCCCTTTATCAATAAACGAAGACCTTAAATCGGGCTTAGTAAATAACCCATGCATCTGCCTTCCTGAAAACAGTTCAAAATCACATTCCAAACTTGAACTAGCTAAATGTTGTGATACATGATGACGGTTGGCGGTCTCAAAAAGGAGAAAAACTAATTGTCTTGTAGCATAATGGGGCTTCTAGAAGCTTGAGGTAGAGCGCAGCACGTAAATAGTGATCTTACCTTTTTAACGAATTCTTGTAGAAAATGAAGCCATTGCAATGGCTCCAAAAACTTTTAAATTGAAATTTTCTTCATCAAAATCCGTTTTGAGGCATTCTGAAACGAATCCTGAAGTTTAACGCTTTTTCGTGTAGCTTTATATATATGAAAAAGCTACAATAGAAATAGAAAAGAATGTTTTGATATTTCGATTAAAATCTTTACCAAAGTTAGAAGAATGGTTAGAAGTTAATGGTTTTTTAACATGGAATCATGTTTTAGCGATGGATCCCCCGCCGAAAAGTGATATGAGTCTATACTATATAGCATACAACATGTGGGATGTTTCCCTTTATCAATAAACGAAGACCTTAAATCGGGCTTAGTAAATAACCCATCTCAAGACTATAAAGTGAGATGAAAGTAGCGCCAATAATTGTGATGATTTCCGCTTACAACCGAGTCGTTCCTAGGGGGGTCGTTACAAACTTCGTCGTTTTTCATCCCACAAAATTCGTTGACCATTCGTTCGAAAGCTCTCGATTTATCCAACCATACTATATTAACTACTGCGAAGTGCGTGGCCAACAAGCTGAGTTATGAGCATGGTAATATGAATAATTGTTTACACACAGGTGATCATTCTCAATTATTGATATTGTGAACATGATTGCAACCGCTTGCGAGGCCCGAAGGGCCGAGTTTTTATTCAGGGACCTAGGATAGTATCACGGAAGCGAGTATCCACGTAAACATGTATGGCTTCGATACTGATAATCTTATATGAGTCAATCATTTAGGTTGAGGCCAGGAGGCCTCTATGAGGCCGTTTAGATTGCTGCAATAATGTGTCATTAGTAGGCTGTGGCATCTTCTTCAATACCTTCACCCCGAAGCATTCTTTGAATGTGACTGTGGGATCGTGTGATCTCGCATACAGCTTTAGGGCAGAGGCCGATCTTCATTAGAACGTTCTTTCTCATGCCTAAAAAGTTTATTCACAGACTTGAGGAAATCATTTACACCCGAGAACATCGAAAAGACGCTCGTCATCCAATATTACAGGAAAAATTAGGTTAGGTCTCCATAGATGATAGGTAAATTATGTAAATGTTTTTAAATGTCAATTGATAGCAAATTTTGTAAATATCATATTCATAAATACACAGTATAAATCAATTCTTGAAAGATTTTTCGATCATTTCGAGTGCTTTTAGAATGAGCATAATGTGAAGGAGGTTCGAGCATATAAGAGCATAAATAAACGAACATATATTAGTTCGAAAAGGATTGATTTTTTGTAAAATTTAGGTAGGTACTTCCTGGTTGACTTTTGTCAATAATTATCAAAATGAATCGTAGTTTTTCAATACTTTGTCAAAATATCATAGCATTTTGGTTTTCAAGTCACTTCAAATTTGAAACATATTGGTAAGTAATGCATGCATTCATAGGAACGTCCCTATGAATGGATTTTATATGATTTGGGTGAGAGTTAAAATAAGAGAAAAAATAAAAACAATGACTTCCCGGACTTACCCCCCCCCCCCCCCATTTCCTCCCTCCAGTATGAAATGTGAAACTCCTGACATTATTTCCAAAAGTATACCAAATTGATAATTGGATTAAAAAGATCACAAAAATCTGACGAGAATTGTTAAAATATCATGAATTATTACAACTACCCCTTCAATTTATCCTCTTCCATAGTAAAATTTGAAACTTTTGAGATTCCTTCCAAAACTAGATCGAACTCCTAGTTTAACAAAAAAGAATCATGAAAATCTGACGATATTAGTTAAAACACCATGATTTATTACTATTACCCCCACCATTCACCCCCTTTCATAATTAAATTTGAAATTTCTGATATGCGAAACTAAAAACCTAATTCATATTTGAGAAAAAATCGGAGGAGAATTGTTAAAACACCACGATTTATCAGTATTACCCCCTCCCATGATGAAATTTAAAACTCTTGACATACGCTCCAAAACTATATCGAATTCTTAATGGAACAAAATAAGAATCACGAAAATCGTTCGAGATTTGTAACTTAGGCAGCGCCTGAAAGAATCGGTAATTATTCCCTCCAACCCCACCACAGGAAGGGAGCGAAAATGGGCTCCAAAACCCCTTTTGAAGGGCCTGAGCCAGCAGTTGGCCTACCAATAACAACTACCTTCAGAAGGATCATCAACATGTGGGTTGGCCAACAAGAAGATGGTCCAATATTGAGGGACATGTCCACAGCAAGCTTATGGTGGCCGAACCCAACACCAAACTTACAGAGGGACTTCTCAGGAAAAACCTTAGGGAACTTGAAACAATAGTCGGTCTTATTTTAACCGACTTGGCACCCCTACGTTTCCACCTACACCGCATAGGGGTCACACACAACTCAACCCTGTCCAGACTATGCGAGGACACAGACGAAACAGTATCCCACATTATCTTCGACTGCCCTGCACTCACCTATCATAGATTTGAACTCTTTGGGGCACAAACCCCAATGATGTCTATTCAATTTCGACTGAAATTGATGTTAGTAGTTTGGTCGGCCGTAAGTACTTGTGTCGTTGGAATTAGTCGAGATGCGGCCCAGGGGGAAAAAAATAAAAAAATAAAATAAATAATAATAAAAAATAAATAATAAAATATATTTAAAAAATGAACATTATTAAAATAAATTAATAAATATTCTCAAGAACATGAGTCCTAGACTTATTTGACTGGGTGAACCACTGATATTGTTATTTGTCAAGTCCGTTATATTCGGATGATTAAATTTTTCCTGGACACACCAAACCCTGAAGATGTCCTCAGTAAGAGAACGAAACGTCGCTTAATAAACAACATGAAATAAATTCATTTTTTCCCCGGGGCCGCATCCCGACTAATTCCAACGACACAATAGACTAAAATTGGGATCGAACCATATGAGAATCACGAAAATCGGTTGATGATTGTGGCCTGGGCGGCGTGAACAAAATCTGTCGCAAAAACCACGTTGTTTCGGCTTTACCTCCTCTTTTCCCCTCTCCCATCACGGAATTTAAAATTTCCGAGGTTTGGTGCACAACTTAACTAAAATTGGGATCGAATCAAGAATAAATCTCGAAAATCGGTTGAGAAGTGTGGCCTGGGTAGCGTCGACAAAATTTGTCACACGCACCCATACTCACACACAGAGACATACACCTATGGTTTTTTTCACTGATTCGGACTTAGAATGGTATTTTTTTTCTTTTTCCATCAACATTTTATTGTTTATAACAATTAAAGATTACAATTGTGAAAACAAAAATTAAATTAATATAGTAGGAAAAGAACCCTAATTAACTTGACACATGATTGCAGGAACAGCTCGACAGCTGACCTGACTATATGTTACATAACAAACAACATGAACTGTGATGGTTATATTATCACTATTATAATTAAAACACATGTGATATGTACAAGTTGCTTAAGAAAAACACACACACACACATATATATATATATATATATATATATATATATATATATATATATATATATATATATATATATATAGGTATATCGACAACATAACGTAATTGTAAGGACTAGGTGCGATAAGTATATAAATAAATAGAATGGTCTGAAACGGATTTTTATATGGTTATTTTTTTTCTCACCCCTCTGGATCAATTCCAATAAGTTTTCCCTCTTAAATAAGAAGCCTTACCTGTATGACCTAGCTTCTCAGAGACGTCCTAAAAATAACTACCTACCTGAAGGTGGGGCTCAACTACAGTCGAGAGTTGTTAAGCGTGTGGATCCGATTCTTAAATCAAAACGCCGCAAATTATTATAAAAACGTTCTTTATTTCTGTATTACATAGCCCTCTTATGCAGTTCATTGGTCTACATTATTAAACCTCGTATATTATAGTGTATCACCTAAACTTGGCGCTTCGCGACTCCCTAACGCGTTCAGACTTCAGTACCCCACAATTTTACGGTTTTTAATAAATGTCGAAAAAAATGGTAGGAAAACGAAAAGTCCATATCAAACTGAGTCCATTGCGCGTTATCGAAATATTTATTTATTTACAAAACGGGCGATGCCTAATTACAATATTGTCAACAAAATAAATTAGTCTCTTGATGAGGAAACAAAATCGTTATTGCAGAACAGAAGAAAAAAAAACAATACACGTATATGTGTGTATATACGAGTATAAGGTAAAAATCACAAACAAATACTTCTTGTAGCTGAGATGAGTGCAGGCTAGGTGGACAGAGATTTCAGGGCGGACGGTGGATGGTGCGTAATATTTTTGAGCGGAAGGTTCGAGATGGCTGATCATGGAAAAAGTCTAAAGCTGGATTTCGTTGAAGTATGTGGTTGGCTTGAAGAGGGATTCTATAGAGAGGCTGTTCATACAGGTAATTAGCTGTGGAGAATTCAATATGAAAAATGGGTTGATTACGGGAGTAAAAAGCTGGAATATGTAGGTTGATTTCGGAGATGAGTTCGGGACAGTCAATCCGGTTGTTTAACAAATTGAAAAGGAACGACATGTCAGATACAAGGCGACGCTCTTCAAGGCTGGCGAGTCCACAGCGATCGGCCTAGGGGTCTGGAGCTATATATTCTTCTTGTGGTATGCGCAATTTATAACTCAGGTACCTATCTCACGAACCTCCGCTGAACTCGATCCAGCCACTCCTTGTAAGTTTGATAATATGGTGACCATACGATTGAGCAATACTCCATTATTGGCCTTACGATCATTGAGTACAGTGATACAAGTGCTATGAATATATATGCTGTAAAAATCAGCAGTTTTCTCTTAAGATACCTAAACTAGAGCACCCATTGATCGACAGACCACAGAAATATAACTGGACCATGTCACGTACCAGAAGAAAACAAACTCAATTATTGAATAATTCATAATGAAGCGTACAGTGGTCATAAAATGGTCAACATATGATTATATCCTGAGTGACTATGGCAAGAGTTACAAACAAGTTCCTATAAATGAATTTATATTAGAATTGGGTAACTAAAAATTTCTCAAATAACAACATCTTCCCTTTAATGTTTTGTTTCTATTAATTAAATAATAATTACTGACCATCCACACCATTCAAGCATATTAAGAGCAGCGGAGCTGATTTATCAGAAAATGACTTTACCGTGTCAGGTCAAACTCAAACCTCGGTAAAAAATACCCTACGTCTGCATCGAGCCCAACACTTTACACCGTCATTAATGAAACTTAGCGGTTCTACCGCATATTCATAGAGGTCGCTATCCTTTTAACCCTTGTAGAGAGCGTAGGGATGAAAGTACAGCAGAACGAACAGGTGGTTTCATTCGACTCTTAGGGATTAATACCTATCGACAACCAAAAAAGCATTATACTGTTTCCTTGACAGTTTTCGAGATCGAGTATTTATAATATTTCAACCCTAATAATACCCTTTAGGATTGATCGAGAGTGATGCCGATGTTACTGGCAATTCCTCGGCGGATGTATAATTTTTGAGCCAAATTTCATAAAGTTTGGTCCACTAGTTTCAGAGAAAAGCTTCGGATGGCATAGGGTGGATGCTGTATGGGGGATGGAGGGTTATTTTTTCCGTTGTTGACTACGAAGGTTCATTATTGAAGATAATAAACCAAAATGAGAAATTCCTTCATATAAAAGATGTCCTTTGTTTATTATATCGAAGGACAAATGACAAATAAATGTTGAAGGCGGTATCGTAAAACATATGATTAAAGATAATTTAGGATTGATATATCGATAGATGTGAAACGATATATTGGTGTCATCGATGTTATTACATGGTAGGTGATAAATACAATAAATATCTACAGGTTTCTTTGCTGAGACCACCAAACCAGTTTGCAAACTACTTGAGGCATTCGCAGAGTTCTCTATAAGAGCACGAACAACCCCCCCCCTACCACCTTCGATCTTGGTACGTTCGCAGAGGTTTCTTAACTAGTTTCCAACCGGTTGCGGATCTTCAAACCGATCAGAGCTTTCCCCCACTGAACACTTTCTGATTGTTTGTCCCCTCCATTTCAAACTCACGGCAGCCAATGAAATCATTCGAATTTCAGCATTTTTTATCGCCGCTGTCTGTCACGTACTTCTTAAACATTGATAAAATGTAAGACCAACTCTTTGATTCTGACTCATCTCGAGGGGTTTCCCCTTTACCAACGTTTTCTTCAACGAAGACGAAATGGAGGTGTGCCTGAAGCAATAGGTGCAGGTGCAGAATTATTTAAGTGAATTTGTACCGAATTATGATGATGAAACGTTCCTGAGCCACTTTCGAGTGAGCCGGAAAGTTGTGGAAGGGTTGGCGTCGAGGTACGAAACTTTGGAAGCATTTACATACCAAATAAGTAAATAAACGTACTTACCTAGACGTGAAGATTTTAGAAATGAGGACCTATCTAAGTGACAAAAAGCTATAGGGGGGTGAAGGATAGATATTCCATGGTACAAAACTTGGAGGATTGGTTCTATTGATAATTCCCAACTGTTTCTGTGTACGATTACATATTTTTTTTACCCTATGTTTTTAAAGGTGTCTTTTATTAGTAGGTACCTACAAGTTAATTACAACAGTACAAATTATAACAGTAAATTTTAAATACTTAACCAATGAATAGGAGCACAAGGCAGAAAGGGCGGAGAATAAAGTAGGGAAAGCGCCAAAGGGGAGGTTTGTTGTTTTTTCACTTGGAAGGTTGCTCCATGTTTACAAAACCGTCAGGATCGTTTGTACAGACACCAATCCCCAACTGGTTTGAAATCAATTTGAAAGATGGCTGAAGTCGCGCATGCACACTTGAGCAGTCCCCAATCGGTTTGAAATGATTTACAAGTCACTGCCAATCGCCTCAGCGAACAAACCTAATATTTGTCCATCAATGTACGATCCCTACTGGTAGAGCTACCATGGAGATCATAGTAGAACTATAACAGAATCATAGCCTCCTTGGGCAACACCTTTGAGTATAAATAATATGGAGGGCAATTGCTCCTATTTCAATGCTGTTTTCCTGTCAGTTAATACCACTGAAGTCATTCATAGAAAACTATAATAGGTACCACAGAATTCAGAATCAATGATTAACACCACAAATTACATTAGCTGATTGGTGTGTGGCTATCTTGAAAGTTGCGTATTTCCAGTGCTGCCAACCAGTTTCGGAAAAAAATCTCGCCGAATTCATGAAAAAAATCCCAAAAATCCCCCAGGAAAAACCAGAAAATCCCCAAAATTTAAGGTGCTGATAGAAGCAATTTTGGACACAATAATGATCACAGGGCTCCGAGAGCACTTTAAAATCCCCCAGGGAAGGATATATCCCCCAAGTTGGCAGCACTGCGTCGTTTTTCTGGTCCATCGTGACAGTAGCGGCTTCTTTGTTTTGACGACTCAACTACTGCTAATAGCTCTTGGTATTATTTATACTCGAAGGACAACACACCAGGTCCTTGACTGTAACAAAAGGTAGTAGTTACCAAGGGGAACCTCCTACGGGTACCACCATCACACGGAGGAAATCAGCTGCCGCCCAATAAGCGGGCTAACACAAATTTAAAAAATCTCAGACAATTCTATTTATAACAAAATTTTCTGAATTGTGATCTTTTTGTGGGAAATTAAATTAAGATCAAAATTATTAATAGAATCAGCGACAAGTAGGATTTTCTTCAAGGCTCTTTACTACTCCCTCTTTTGAATGCTAACGGAAAACTGGCGGAAACCAACGTCTTTTCAGAAGGTCACAAGTCTCCAAATCTAAACAAAGGACCGAACAGACAGGCATGCACACAGCACACATACATTTTTATGGTTCGAAATGATGCTGTAGGTTTGAATCCACACATTAATATAGAAGGGGTTTCAGAATAATACTTTCAGGCCAATAACATAGCTTCACTTTAGCACTTTCTTCACTTAGGAAATGAATGAAGAACATCTTCCACTTTCTTTAAAAAATATTGAAAATTACTACAACTACGGCGTGAAGAATATTTTTTGCTTTATTTTTACTGATACCTAATATAACATTTTATTCGATAAGTTATTAATATTATTATTCTATAGCTCAGTAGGTGGGATAGCATAGAGAGATACCTTCTGGTTCCATACGAGGTGCCCCCTGCCACTTCCTGAACCTTGTCTGGGATGCGTGTTGAAGGTCGGGGTCAAGGGCAGTACACCCCCACACATCCTCAGACGTCGCTACACTGAGGCAATCCAGCGATATGCTAGACACACTCTTATATTTACAGGTGGCTCAAAGACACCTGATGGTGTTGGCCTTGCTCTATGGAGCCCCAACTTCCATGTCACTAGACACTGACACCAGTTGCGTCTGAGTTCACAGCAGAGCTGTGGCAAGGAGAGCCATTGGTGATGACTCCAACAAAATGTTGCCTATGCGCATTGTGGATAAAATCTCCTACATGCAGCATAAAGCCAATTCCATCTGGCTCCAGCAATGGCAGGGCGAGGTCACTGGTCTGTGTGGAGTCCTTCCGGACCTTTGCCCGGTTGATCCTTTCGTGACCCACCTTCCAAGGAGGGACCGAATAGTGGTCAATGGGGTAGCCACTGGCCATACCCATCTTAATCACAGATACCTGATAGATCCAGTAGCTCGTGATGTTGTGTGTGGGAGATGTGGGGGTGATTTGTCTATCCGCCACTTTTTGGAGGATTGCCCAGCCTTCATGGACCTCAGGGTCAAGCATTCACCCCCTCAGTGGGTGGATGTTCTATCAGGACCAGACAAGATCCAGTCCCTGTTGGTGTACCTGAAAGCCACTGAGCTTTACAACGAACTGTGATATTCGGTATTACTCAAAGACACCTCCTCAGTGCAGAAGCTCGAGATGTTGTATGTGGGGGTGCTGTCCATCCACCACTTTCTGGAGGACTGTCACCCTTGTGGAACTCGAGTCCAGCATCAGCCCCCTCAGTTGGTTGACGTTTTATCTGGACCAGACAAGGTCCGATCCCTGTTGTTGTACCTGAGAGCAGCTAAGGTCTACTAAAAACTGTGATATCTGATCTGTGATATATTTATATACATCTAGTCGTAGTTTTATTTCACTTTGCTGATTGTATATAGTAGCATAGATATAGTTATTTTTGGGTTTTTTTAAAACCACTTTGGGGGTGAATAGTGGTCATCACTGTACCCCTCAATTTTTTCCACTTCCGAGTTGCTGGTGGAGTCCATGATGGCGCTCCTTTTTAGTCAAGGATGGCAGCATAGCTCCCCTTAGAATCGTGCCACCTCCAGTGTCCCTTTGGACAACTTCTTCAATACCGCTAATGACCCTTCTGGTTGAGGTGCGGCTTGAACCTTGATAAAAAAAAATTTTCTATAAATTTCGGGAAGCTTGTCAATTAATTATTTTATAAATTTTATTGTTATTCTCTACATATTTAATCTTTTATTTGTGCTAAACCAATACAGAATCGAAAATCAACAATAAAAATATGGCATCCTTACCATTATTGCTGAGGAAGAAGTACTACTAGTGTAGCATTCTTTTGAGATCACAATAAATAACTCACCTGAAACAATGAAGAAATTAATTATCATTACATTAAATACTATTTAATCTAGCGTTCAAATAAAAATACAATTCACATTGGTATTGTATATATCTTGCGTTAGTCAATAAAGAATATGATTTATATAAACAGTGGAATTAATTCACAGAATAAATATTGTATTCATACAACTCGCTATCAGACATAACGAATAATATTTTCCAACTCGAACGTTTCAGTTCGAATCCTGGGTAAACACAGGCGAGTAATAATTAGCTAATATATAACTTGAGTTTCTTCAGTCAATAAACAGTGGTTTGTGTTCATAATGGTATATTTTGTATTATTTTTATCTTTTACAATATTTTTCGAACTGAAGTATTTTAGAAAGCAATATTTAATATTAATAAAATTTGAATCGTATGATAATGTATAGGTATAAATGTGATGTATTCAAATTTTGACACTATATTAAACCTACCTACCTTTTTAAATATATCTTCAATTATATTTACGATATCAATCATCCTTTTATCCGGTACCTAAGAGTTTAATTTAAAAAAAAAAACCGATTTAAGGACAGAAGGCTTCTTTTATGAAGCGTGTTATAATCTGAAATATCCGAATAAAGAAACATTATAAAATGAAAAGTTAACAATTTCTTAGCACAAAATATCCTCAAATTTCAAAACAATTCAACATAGATATGATAAGAAACATTATAAAAATTCGCTCATACGACAAATAATGAAACGAGCAATTTCTTTGTTATAATTTTTAAGCTGTCACCAAGAATATCTTGCTTTTGTTTAGTTATTTTTAGTTTTTGTTTTTGCACATTTTTGTTTGTTCGTTGTCATCAAGTTCAATGCCCATTTAAGACAGTCTGCTGCACAATCGTATGAGCGACCCATTCACCCTAAGCCCTGCTTTGTCTTTTGTGCGGGTTTCCCAGGGAGCTTATAGGTACCGCGGATGGGGTGGGCTACAGGTAATAGCACGGGTAGTAGACTAGACGGTAAGGCTCAGCATGAAAGGAAATGGAAAGTGATGATGTAGGAGGCACCTTCCCACTGGTCTCCCCTACGTTGCTAGCATCCTTTTCTACTGACCATGGCCCATAAGCGAAAAAAAAAAACACAAAATCTCGATCGAACAACAGCTCAGAACGAAATACAGGCCAAAACTATACGGTTAGTGAAGGGAGCATTGGCTTCCCATAGTGCCTCTGACGTCAGCACCTTCGGGGTTTTCCCCGTCTCCCCAGTTAATGACCCCTACCGTCTAGTCTACTACCCGTGGGTAATAGGTTGGTAAGAGAGGGGATGTGAAAACTTCAGTCTAGTTGCGCGAACTTTTGCCGGACGGTTTGGAGAAACGCGTCAAGTTATAGTGAGCGACCTCTACCTTCATTTATTGTAGAATGAAATCTGGGGGACGACCCCCAAACAAGGACCATAGCAAGGAAACATGGAAAATGTTTTCCGAATAGGTTTTTGATAACAGAGGAAACCACAGTAGTGGAAGAACGAAGCTCATTATTGCACGCAAAATCCAGCACCTTGGGGTGCTGTACTCTGTGGCTTTGACAGCTCCTAGGGGATATTTACCTACGTTTTAGAACATTTTGTGTAGCAACCCTGTGGGTGACCAACTCTGATGTGGTGTCACCATTGATCACTTCATACTGTCTGGCCCAATTGGAAGGCACGGCTATGCTCGCTACTCTTCTCCCACCTTTCATCCGTGACATCCAATTGTGGTCGGACAGCAGAAGTTCAGTATCATATTACATCAATTCCTACAAGTGAACAACCTCACACCAGAACACGATAGAAAGGAGGAACTTTGAAGTACTGTTAAGCCGTGATAAGACGGAATTCACTTCACAGGATAAAATAACAAATCAGAAATAACAGTATTTAAAATCACAGGCTACCTTAGAATACCTGCTACTCGCTCCCATAAGAGTGATTAGATAGCAGAATGGGTGAGGAGCGGGTAGTGGTATGGTTGTGGATCTGGGGTTGTTTGCCAGGTAATAACATCATCCCAAATCACTCTTTCCCATTCACAGTTTACTAGCAGTTTTGGACCCTATTCACAACCACAGTATGAGAGAAGGGACGGGAAGTGAATGTCACAGCTCTGAATAAGTTGCTCTCAAGTCTTCTACCTCCCACTTGCCCACTTCCTTTGACTTCGTTCCATTTACCTACCAACATTTTTCTTTGTTTCTTATTAGTAATTCTCTGGGTATTTTTATCTATTTATTTATTTTTTCTTCTCTCCATCATATTTTATCATGAAAAGCAGAAATCTAGTAGGTAACATTTGGGTTTTATTTACAATAACGGATAAAAATAGTAAAAGTGCCAAATGATGGGGACAATTTTACAGTTCTAAGTCCTCTAAATCGAACTTGAACAGACATTAACAATAAAAACCCGACCTCAACAGTCAATACAAATAACACCCGACCATCGGTATTCGAGGCAACACTGATCTATATCTATTCTATCTATTCAATCAGAAGTTTGGGAGAGAAATTCACAGGTAACGGGGCTCTGAGCAGCTGACTACAAATTGCGGGGTTATAGAAATCACCTATTACTACGAGAAGAACCAATTATTTCAAAGTAGCAGTATCAGGAGAACCTGTTACTGAAAAATCACAGCATCGCCCATCACTAATGGTGAGGTACTATTTCAAGCTCTGGAGAAAGGTATAAAAAGGTAAGGAGGTGGGGGCGTGGCCAAAGAGGGGAACTGTATGGAGACACTTGCGACTCCTCGGAACTCAATTTTTAGGGATCCCCCAGTCTTCTTCTGCCATCGAATAGTCTCGATCGTATCGATTCAGCCTCCCAACACATCGATTTGCCTTTTTTGAAATCAACCGGCCTTTTGAGCGCCTAAATTGAAAAAGTTCCAGCCAATCCATTAGTAAAAATACATATTAGTTCAGAATGATGTGTATAGTTTGATGGTCTGGATGCTCGCAAGCTCGCATCTCAAAATACATAACATCAAGTAGTCAAATCCCTTAGTAAAAATTCAGATTAGTTGAACATACAGGTCAGAATGAGGATTAAAAATACACTGCCAAGGAAATGGCACATGAGCTTCCTCGTGACCTTCACAGTACGTCACCATTAAATTCCAGAAAACTAGAAACGACCGGTTCTGGCATCAGGGAATTAATAAGGTGGGAAATTGGAAGCTGAATGGTACATATAATAAATGAAATTAATAAGGAAAATTTTGATTTTAATATGGGACCATCCAGGATGTAGTCCGCATGTTCCCTGAAAATTTCGTCTAAATCGGATCAAAACTGAAGGAGTTTTAAATTGATTTACAGGATTTCGTTAATATTTTGATCTAAATTCATGATTAAAACATCCTTGGGATCATTCATTACGACAACGCGAGAGGTCTGACGGTATCAATGTTGGCCAACTCGATACCTACGTCCAGAACTAATGGAGTTCATTCACTTCGTTCGAACGTGAACCCCATGACAGTCCTTCAATGAACATGCATGTATTTCGCTGCACATGAATTTCGGTATTCCATATATGGAATAGCAAATATTTAAAAAGGAGAAGAAAAAATTAATTCCCAGCCGGGAATATTCCCTGCAAATGAATTCCCGGCCGGGAATTCCCTGCAAATAAATTCCCGGCATGATGGGCACAATCACTGGTAGTACCGTACGATTCGTATGGCACCTCAAGGGACTCTACCGGGATCATCTCTGAAAATTTGAACAAAATCCGATAAAATTAACTAAGCTGTGACCGTAACAAAACATCACTTTCGCGCATGCGCCTAGCGTACCGCTGCTGATGATCGCGAAGAATATGATACGGGACCTCAAGCCCCCCATGCTCCATGCTATACCCGCACGATCCCTAAAAATTTTAAGAAAATCGCATCAAAATTGTGGAAATTACGGCTGTTGCAAGGACCGTAACAAGAATATTTCGTTCACGCATGCGCAGAAGTACCAATAATGCAATTATGATGATTGTCTTATGGGACTTCAAGGGACCTTACCCACATCATCCCTGAAAATCTGACCGAAATCCGTTCAACATTGACCGAGTTATGACCGTCACAAGGAATTCACGTTAGCGCCTGCGCAGAAGCTACCGTTGATTCGATCATGATGAAGTTGATAGGGGACCATCTAGAGCTTAACCCTCACGATCCCTGAAAATTTGGTTAAAATCGGATCAAAATTGTGGAAGTTATGGCTGTTACAAGGAAATGTGGACGGACAGACAGACAGACAGACACGGAACCAAATTTGTTCAGGAGGCTCTGAAACGCAAAATGCGAGTGAAAATTTTGATTTTGGAGCAAAAAAAATTTTTTCATTTCGAAAGTGAGAACAAAGCTTCGCTGCCTTGCAGTCTTGGAAGTAATATATTTTGGAGGTTGAGGTAGGGTATGGTAGGTACGTTGCAAAAACAGTTACCGTCACCTCAGGATTCGCACTCGGGACTTTCTGTCTCTGGAGTCTGTTATCCTAACCCGTGGACCACGACGACTGATCTAACATATATGATTGAACAATCACAGTACTTCGCTACTCAGTTGAGAATACTTTTGAGGGAGGCCATAAAGAGCGCTCTGAAATGACTCCTATCACTGCATCTGAATGCATCGATGTGTTGGGAGGCCAAATCGATACTATCGAGACTATTCGGTGGGGGATCCCTAAAAATTGAGTTCCGCGGAGACGAATGTGTGGAGACTAGCTGATAAGTCATGGGACGGAACAGGAGGACCATACTCTTCCAAACCTAATGACGCCCGTAAAAATATGTTCCAAGTTAAAAAAAAAACTTGTGTCCTTCGAGTCTGGTCAAGAAAATTAATGCGGTAAAAGTAATACAAACTGTGATTTCAAAGAGTAGTAGTCTCCATCGCTTTTGCCTACCATCAACAAGTACACCTTTTTTTGGGGAAGAGTGGCGTGGGGGGGGGGGGGGGGGGGGGGCTGAATTTGAGGTTGAGCCTTGGGTCGTCGTCCACACTGATCCCTCTTCCAGGCCACGAAGTGAGCGGTACAGGTATTTAATATAGGTCTATGCCCACACCCAGTGTTCGCCATAATCTTATCGTCGAGTACAAATACGATTGTAATCGCGATAATTATTCGTTAATTCTTAGTCAACTGCGATTATATTCGTATTCTTGTAATCGTATTCGTCTGTCAGCGATTACACAAATACAACCCATAAAAATGCGTCACGGTCATCAATTTTAATAGGTAAGTAGGAAGGTTTTTCGGTTTCAATTTCATTTTTTTTTTTTTTTGTTTCCTATAATATGCTAAGCCATGCTAATATTACCTAGCTTCAGAGGGACGTCCTTAACGCGAATTCAACGATTGGAGCCCAGCCTTTTTGTCTCAAATCTATTTCAATAGGACGTCCTAGACACCATCAGCGCATCAGTGTTCCAGACACAGCAAACCACATTCCTACGATGCCTGCAAACTACCTAATAAAATCGATCCAAGGCTGACTCTTCTTATAAGCCCTATCAAAGAAACTTTTTTTGAACTCGCTCCACAGCCTCCCTGGTTTTCATGCATATAAGAGACCATACTGGTGTAAGGGCGATCCAAAAAAGCGTACAACAACTTGATAGCTGAGGGATAGATTTTTGTTTAATCTTCCGAAAGCTAGAAACAATTCTTATATTGCATAAAGGCAGGCTATGAAGCTCTACCCATTAAAAAAATAATAATTAAAATAAAAGATAAAAATAATGTTAATAAATGAATATGTGATAATTCTCCCTTGTATCCCACTGTCTCCTTTTGCTAATTCATGCCGCTTCCCATCATTTCGCATAATGTTGGCAATTCCCACGAGAAAGATGGAACAATTTAACTGACTTTTATAGGGAGAAAAATATTAATTGGGAAGATGGTATCTCGATGAGCTACGATCAAGGCGAGGAGGCTTCTGAAACGAGGGCTGAGTTTTGGCATACAAGGCAGATTTGACAGGGAAATTGTTTTGTTATTTCTTGTAAACTTTTTCAACGTACTTCTTTGAGGTAAAGAGAACATGAATTTTTCCACAATATACAAATAACCCATTGAGTCTGCTATTCCCTTCCTGCAAAGTGACGGTTTCACACAAAATTTTGAGACTGAAGTAAATAAATAGAACAAAACCAATGAACAAAATTAACGAGGAGGTATCACTAAGAGGCAAGTTGGCAGGGGCATTTTGTTTATTCAAGTTTGGAGCTCAACATTCATTATATTTTTTACAAGAAGGTTCTGTACAAGATGACGTCAATCTCATCGATAAGAACATAGGTACTCTCCACGTGGAAGCAAATCGGATACCCCAAATAACCATTTAAATAAAATCCCGATAAGAAGGTACCGGACAGTTTTTCGAGCTCCGATAAATGATTTACATATTTTCGAAGGTTTTGAAAGCATAAAACTTCTGGATTGTCTGTCAACTGCACAGTAGAGAAACTAAGCCATAAACATTGAGAAAAAAGATTATTTATTACCTCCCTATAAAACATAACACGACAGGGTCATCTTTGTCAAAAACGTGTGAGAATTTTACCTTGAAATTTCAAGTTTATGGGAAAATTAGCTTTAAATACTCTGGAGCAATGTGTACCAACCAATTACCTCTTGAGGCAAGAGAGATCAGCAAAGATGGTTTCTGTTGCTGTCACTACTGCGCTTTTGGCTGTATTGGGTAAGTAGGATGCAATACTTTTCGACATGAACACTTCTTTTGATTTTAGAGAATTTCCGTGAAAAATTGCCAATTGTTGAATGTATACTTCATAGCAGGATACCACCTATTTGAGGTTTACCAACTACTAGCTAACCATCTACTCGCCACAATCGCACGCTCGTTCCAATTGAGCATACCAAATAAACTAAAAATGTGTGAAACTCGGATATAACGGAATCGGAGAGATCTGCAACTATTACCATGCGATTCAGCGTGAAAAAATAAGTAGAAATCGACCCGAACCCGTAGGTTCCTTTAGTAACTCGGTAAATAATAAAAAATAGATTCGTGCGAGATTTTAAATAAATCATAATTGTTTGAAAACTAGTGCAACTCGGTAGGTACGTACCTACCTAATATTTTTGAGGTACCTATTCGTTGATAGTAGGTATGTTTTCCAGAAAGATGGCAAATATTCAACGTGCCCGCCCCTCATAGTACGATCCCTAGCCTTTTGTCACTTTACATGAAGAACAAACCTCGTTCTTCGTTAATTATCATTAGAGTGGCACACAAGAAAAACCGTATCATAGGGGATACGTTGTCACTGTAACGGCGTATTGGCGTTGCCTAGGCATCACGTTCAATGGTTGAACGTATCCCCGTGAATATAAGTCATCTGTTCTTAAAGGCAATTTAACGCTGATTCCGAAAATGCGGTCAAAAAGTGAAAAAAAAAAAAAAAAAAAAAAAAACCAGGTGTGCTAAAGACCACACGGGAGAAGTGTGGTCTATGACGATTTTCTACTAAATATAATAAATATAAAATATATTGTGGAAATGATTTTGGTTGCCGAAAAAATCTTGTAAAGACCAATTTCAAACTAGGTATACAAAATTTTTATTCAAACATTATAGAAATAGAACTTTTCTTACACATAAACTAGTCACAACATTGTTTCTATATTAACATGTATCATGTTTTAGCCCTGGGGTCCTAGCAATTTTTGCGCGTCAATTTTGCGCGTCAATTTTTTTCCGCGCAATACATAGTGGAGAGACGTACGAAATTTCGAGCGTCGATTCATCCGCGCACGAAACATATAGTGGGGAGATATTTCCCCTGGGGTCCTAGCAATTTTTGCGCGTCAATTTTTTTCCGCGCAATACATAGTGGAGAGACGTACGAAATTTCGAGCGTCGATTCCGAGCGTCGATTCATCCGCGCACGAAACATATAGTGGGGAGATATTTCTCCTCTGACCAAAGAAGAGTGTCACTCTTTGGTCAACGTACGAAATTTCGAGCGTCGATTCCGAGCGTCGATTCATCCGCGCACGAAACATATTGTGTCGTGTTTTTGACGAAAAAAACAGGAAAAAAAAACAAGTTCATAGAATTTCGAATCAATATCGAGGAGAAAACATGATACATGGTTGAAATTTTTGGTTCTAGAACAGAAATAATCTTGATGACATGCTGTTAAGTTCCAGTAATATCTAGTATAAAAGAGAATTTCAAGTGCAATCGATAAATTTTTTTGCTGAATGTCCAAATTATGCTGAAATGCTGCCCTCCTACATTTACATCTCATTCAATTTTCTGTTTACGTTATTATTTTATTCTTTATTCATTAACCGTCAACAATAGTGTTATCATTATTACAATCATCTGACGACTCTAGAAAAGAAATTATTGGCTCATGGTAACTGAAATAAGTTATGGTGCGCGTCTACAATTACTATAAGCAAGATTAACTTCTCAACCAAGTGACAACAAAACAAGCGGCATTGTTTACTATATCCATTTATAACATAAATAAATATAAAACTACGACATGAATAGAAGAACAAGTACGGAAGAAATGCGTGATAAATCGAGAGCTTTCCAACGAGTGGAGAACGATTTTTGTCCGGTGAAAAATAAAGAAGTTTCATTTCCCCAGCAACGGCTTGGTTGTCAAAACAGCGTGACGGAAAAAAACGTGACGGTAAAATCGTATTCACACCCCGCTAAATTTTTCGACGCGGTGCGCCTATAGAAATTTACACTTCAAAAAGTATTTAAAAGGGAGAAATATCGGTTTTTATGTCAAAAAACGTGGATTATAGAAGAAGGAAAAATAAAATAAAGTAAAACCTTCAAAATATCATATCTAAGAAACGGAATGGGATAGAATTGTCTGTCCAGTTTCACCCAATTATTGGAGGGGAGAGGGAAGGGAGGGGAGGGAAGGCGAGAGAGAGTGTGATGAAATTAATTCCAATTAGAAGAGATTGTTTATGAGTATGAAAATACTCATAATTCTATTCTACGCTTTATGATATAAAGCTTCGCTTCCTTCGGGTGTCCCTAGACGGCCCCATTTATTTATTCATTTATTTTTTCCTCAACTTTACTATAAAGCGTAAAATTATGGGGTCCTGGAGCTGTAATGCAGTGAACGAGTGAACAAAATATTGGAATCACAAAGCCCCGAGTTTCGATACCTAGTAAATCTATACTATTTATAAGAATGAAACTCCGTCCGTTTGTCCGTTTGTCGTGTCTATGCACGGCCAAACGGCTGAGTGGGCCGGATCTACGAGTGGGGGGATCTTTTTGGGATTTTCCGATAGGGTGTATAAGCGAATTTAAAATTTTCTAATCCCACCCGAACCATGGGCCGTAGGGCGGGAGGGGGGTCGAAGTAATAATTAATGTGCGCTTTTTGGACTTCCCCTCTTCCCCAACCCCTCTAAACGGCCGTCGAAAATTCCGGAAAAATACCGGTTTCGTAGGTTTTGAAACGAGAAAGACGACGGCGCGATCGGATCGCGAAAAAAGTATCGGGAAATGCGTCAAAAAAATGCGAAAGTACGGACCGTGTTTTCTCGAAATTGTACAGGTATACTTTGCGAGCGAAGCGAGATCCATGTCAACAGAATAAATTCGGATTTTTTCCTACAAACATACAGCAATACCTTGCGAGCGAAGCGAGCAACATCCCCGAATAAACTTTTTGTGGTTCCACGTAGTTTTATAAGATTTAATTTGTTTGTAAGAATTTCCAACAGAAAAAAACGTCTGCCAAGTTGGGTGGGCAGTATAACTTCCTCAAGCGAGCGAAGCGAGCAGCATCCCTTACAGAAGTTAAACCTACCCTTAGGGATCTATCGTTTGCGAGCGAAGCGAGCAACATCCCCTAATAAACTTTTCGTGGTTCCACGTAGTTTTATAAGATTTAATTTGTCTGTAAGAATTTCCAACAGAGCTGGGCAGTCAAGCGAGCGTAGCGAGCAGCATCCCCTACAGAAGAACCCGAGTTTGCGAGAAGCAATTCCCTACATATTTTGCGAGCGAAGCGAGAATCCGGGGGCACTTCCTCATGTGAGTGAAGTGAGCAGCATCCCCTACAGAAGTTAAACCTACCCTTAGAGATCTACCGTTTGCGAGCGAAGCGAGCAACATCCCCTAGCCATACTTTGCGAGCGAAGCGAGCAATATTCTCTCGTTGCGAGCGAAGCGAGCAATTTAATGGGGGGTCCGGGGGGCTTGCCCTCCGGCTGGACGTGGAGGCGAGCGTAGCGAGCCGGAGCGGCTAATATACTATAAGTGAGGCTAAATAATTACGGTCAGTTTTCTACGTAGAAGGTCTGTATGATACAGAAATGATAAACCTTTGTGTAATAATTTGCAGCGTTTTATTAACTGCTTTGAACTGACCACCCAGTATTTCCAAATCGAACGTTTAGAGATGTGTAAAAAAATTTGCTCTAAACTGTGGTTAAATTCCAGTAAAAAGTGTTAACAAATGGATAAAAACTTTTGGAAATTGGTTTGTACAGCATATTATCTCCATTTTTCCCCATAAGTAGGATAACTCACACGAAGCGCTCAAATCTTTGAAAAATTTAACACACACACACACAAACAGTTGAAACAACGAAATTTTGCCATATGGTTTGCTGCACAACAGCAACTTTGTTAAATTTATTGTACTTATAGGAATCCACAGGTCTTGAAACGTCAACCAAACCTTTGCCCCCCCCCCCCCCCCCCCCCCGATCACAAAGGTTTATTATCGAAAGAATACATCAAATGGTTTATATTCTTAAAGCTTGAATATGTTCAAGAAACAGAATATCATGATTAATGGAAATTCTTGCCAATATTCATATAAATTTATGTTACAGCTATGGATTGTTGCATAGCAGCGACGCTTGGAGAGAAGCCCAATGGCAGCAAAGGGTAGGTACCTACTGTTTTTCGTTCGAAACAATCTCTAATCACATACTTTGATTAAGGACCATGGCATCATAAATTTCTAATCATTATGGCAGCGTGCGCCCTCGCCTCTTTATGCAAGGTAGTGGCCAAGTAATGAATCAATGGTTCTCCGTGTTATTTTTGAAAGCGTGATATATATAGATATAAAGATGAGCTCGACTATTAGTGGACAAATTTAATGAATTACTGACGACGACATCATCCTTAACCTGGCAGGAGTGTATCACTTCCTTCATTATATTTTTATATAATTAGTTCGTAATTTAGTAAGCATTTAATCTATTCATTTAGCATCGAGAGATTGATAATTAAATAACATTTATTACAATAAATAATATGAAATACTCCCCTCTGTGGGTTGACGTTTTATCCGGACCAGACAAGGTCCGATCCCTGTTGTTGTACCTGAGAGCCGCTGGGCACTCAAGGACGAACTATGATATCTGATCTGTGATAAATTTATATACATCTAGTCGTAGTTTTATTTCACTTTGCTGATTGTATATCAGGCAACATGTCTTCCCTTAGAATCGAGCCACTTCCAGTGTCCCTTAAGACACCGTGTTCAATGCCGCTAGTGACCCTTCTGGTTGAAATGCGGCTTAAAAAAAAAAAAAAAAAAAAAAAAAAAAAAAAACAACACTCCGAACTAACAAGGTACACCGCTAGGAGCGCTAGGGGGGCAGTGCCCTAAAGAAAATGGTCGTAGACATGATTTTCTCCTTGTCGGTTCCGGGGGCTCTACGATTCTTTCCCCGCACCACCAATCTCATCAATTCTATTCAAAAATGAAAATTATATTGTTAATAACTAAATTATTGAAATGAAGAAACGCACAAACATTAAAAACGCTGCGTATTATTACACAATGGTTTATTATTTCTGTATTAGATAGCCCTTCTACGCAGATCATTGTGCTATAATAATTATTAAGCCCCACATATAGGTATCTAGTAAATGATCGAAACTTGGCGCATCGAGCCAGGAGAGTCTCGCAGGAACCTAAAGGCACAACTAGCGCAGCCTTCTGGCATTCCGGGCTACTAGTTAGCTGATAGGGTGCCTGATGTGTGTATTTGCCGGCTTCCCGCTTACACTTGAATCTCGTTGCTATTTAGTGAAGCTGGTAGAATTCGTGAGTTAGGTATCGAAATGGATCCAATGAGTAATTTTGTTAAGCGGTTGGCAACCATCTCAAAATAGGTTTAGGTAGCATCAGAGATTGAATTAGTGTATAGCGTTTGAAGAAGTACCTAGGTAGGTACCTACCTAGTTTGTATAGGTAGGGTTCATACCTAGTTTGTATAGGTAGGTAGTAGGTACTACTAATAATAACTAGGTACACTAGTAAGTGTTGAGTGTACATACATCTTGATGTTTCATTTTTTTGCAGCTCTCCTCGCTTACACTCATGTCAAGCGTCTAGGGCAGATCTTTTTTTGCCTCCATGCTATCAGTATTTTGCTCTTTGCGGAACAAAAAGTGGAAGCTTTGTATTCGTGACGATTCTTGTACAATTCCTACATACTCGTATATAATTGGCCGATAATTAGTTCCGAAAAGAGGAGAGAAAATTAACGAAAATTCGCTCTTTTAGTTCTCAGTTTAGTTTTAGTTATGTAGCATCGCTGGAAAAGCTCATCTTCTAAGGAATGTTTCTAGGTAGGTAATGTCCTTTTTGTTAGGTAGGTACCTATACCTATGTAAGTTTTTCGAGAGTTAATAATAAGTAATTCAACCGTCTCTGTGTGCTTGCTAGGATCTCTGGGTGTGATTGGGACAGTTTTTAACCACGCTCAACAGATTCAGCGTTAAAAAGGTGATGAAATAATTGTCGACCAAAAATGCTTTTTTGGTTTTGTGGCCTACGTCATTTTCCGAAATTCGACCCACAGCATTAATCTGATCGGTGCCGCGACTGTGGAACCTAGTCTCACCACGGAACGGGTCCGAGCAGTGACCATAATCCAGCCCTTCCCGGTTCAGTTCCACGGACCGGAAAGGTCTCAGCACAGGAAGAAATTATCGAATTGGGAGCTGACCCTATTAATTGGTGGAACATTAACCGGCAAATTTTTGCACTGCTATCCAAAGTTGCCGAGGAAAGGCTATGTGTGGTAGCTACGTCTGTCCCCTGTGAGCAACTTTTTTCCAAATCAGGAGCAATTTTGTCGGAGAGAAGGAGCTCACTGAGTCCAAAAAAAGCTAGTATGCTAATATTTTAAAATCAAAACGAAAACTATTTGTATAGGTAAACTCGTTCATTAAATGATTATTTTTTTGACACTGGCACTGGCTTGAATAATTCTTTCCTATTGAATGAAAAGTTAGTCTGAGCCCTGATTCATAGTGATCGTTATTTTATTCGACGTTCTGTACCGGGAAGGGAACTATACCGGCATTTCGGAATGGTGACTTCTATGTCCCTGGAATCATTGGAACCGATCCTGAGAATTACCTGGACCGACACACCTCGGGAGGGCTATATTGTCAACAATGATACGTTACCAATGATACGCGATCAGCTGACTAGTACTGTAAGTAGCCCAGAATGCCAGAAGGATGCGCTAGTTGTGCCTTTAGGTGGGCTCCCGGGAGACTCTTCTCATCGAGCCTTCCAAAAGGGTTCACACCTTTATAGCTCAGGACCCCACAATTTTAGGGTTTATGGTAGATGAATGTTGACAAATTTTCTAAAAATGTCAAAACAGCATAACAAAAAACTTAGTAAAAATGGCAGGTTGAAAAAGAAAGAAATTAGCCTCAGACGCCCCATCAACGCTTCAGTGATCCTCTGAAAATCGTAATTGTTTTTGAGTTTTTATGAGTTTTATCGAACGAGACCATTAAATTTCAGCGTGAGTCGATTAGGAAGGGATTTAGCCTCGGAGGTTCCGAAGCTGATCAGAATAACACGAGAACTGAGAATATTACAGCAATATTAAATAACCAGGGGACTCGGAAAGAGTAACGATTAGACCACCGAGAAGTTTCAACGACCCTCTGTTTGCGCGCAAATTGAAAAGAACCAGAACTTTTTGATAAAACTCTACATACACTTATCAAAAAGCGTTAAGCTCAAGGAATTTCAAAACAAATTTCCATTAAAGAAATTTTGGATTCATAGCAATACCTAGTTTAATTTTCTTAGAAATTTGGCTAAAACTTCAGACCTTGGTAGACTCGTAAGTAATAAACCTTCTGTTGTTGGAATTTAATTTAATAATTAAATTAAAAGTAATTCCTAAGTATTTACTAATCAATAATTTACTATAATTGAAATGGGTGATTACCTACCTACGCTTCACTAGCCCAATAGGATACAGAAGTTATAATAAATTCTAATTGTTACATTTATAAATTTTAGCAGAATATTCCTCACAAAAAGTCATGAACTATGAACAAGAGAAATCAGACAATTGTGCAGCAATAGTGCTGAAAGTTGTACGTAAATGCCATTAAAATGTACTTTAAAAAGTTTACTTATGTTGGTTTGTATTACAGAATCTTGAATTGAAGGTAGATACGTAGGTTAGGTAGGCTATTATTTTTATAATTTCATAAAATCTGTAAGCAAATGGGGGGCCTTACAGTTGGTAAATAGGTATGTTGCGTCTTTAGAAAGACTTTCCGGTTTTCCAGCAAATATCTTGGGGGCAATCTGAAAGCTCTGATTTTAATTTTAATTCCTACAGATTAGCAGGAGTTTAATTTTCAAACTAAAATCTCATACATTTAGAACACTGGAAAATCTTTTCAATTGGCCAAGAAATTTTTTCAAGCCTCGAAAACAACCAATATGTGTTTAAGCAGCAATCAATAAGCTGCCAAACATTGGAACTATCCAACTTATTTTATACGCCTTCTTTCCTCTCTTCGAGCTTCAAATTCAAATGATGTTCTTAACAGAACTATGTGACACCTATCTTAAATGTAATACCTATTGAATTCATATGAATGATAAATTTACGAGAAGGAATTCGTAGATTGAGATACCAGCCAAATTTCTGATACATTTTCCCCAATAGAAATATGATATGTACAGCTTGGAAACCCTCGCTCAGTCATACAGCTAAGCTAATCGAGGAGAGGTTGTTGTAGGTTCAAGATCCCTGTGAAGAGGCGTGAATCTGATTTTGAACGCAAAATGAAAAATCTGAAAGGGATGACGATTGAGGACATAATAATAATCGACAACATTCTGTCTTCTTTCATCAAATACAAGCCTGAACCTCTCTTGAACGGTGATAACGTAAGTGATAATAATGATACTAATTGTGATAGTTTTGATATTTCTGCGAGTTCTTAAGGCCATATCACACTAGCATTTTTTCCGCATTTTTCGGAATTTTTAATGCCTAAACGTGAAGAAGATGAAGTGCTTTTTTCCAAAATCAGCTTTTTCGACCATTGTCCTGGCGGAGCATTTTTAAAGTCACCTGGGAAAATTAGAACATGTTCTAATTTTTACCTCTACGTAAGAAAAATGGTAAACATAACCCTTGGGGAGGTAACAATTCAATGAAAAACCCCTAGGGGCCCCTGACAGATTTAATAAAAATGCAATCCGCCAGAATCACGGATCTCCAGGACTTGGTTGAGATTGAGCTTGCCCGGGTGCTGTCAGCCGAAGGGGAGGTACCAGTGGGAGCTCTTTTCAAATACCTATTCTTATGATTGAAAATTTCACAACACACAAGACCAGACTGCTGGTCATGTAAATATCTCCGAAATTGAACAGACAGAGCAGAAGTTCAATGATAAAATTATCTAACATTTTATAGTGAATTTA
Source organism: Adelphocoris suturalis (assembly GCA_030762985.1). Taxonomy (NCBI): domain Eukaryota; kingdom Metazoa; phylum Arthropoda; class Insecta; order Hemiptera; family Miridae; genus Adelphocoris; species Adelphocoris suturalis. The sequence continues at coordinate 66,716,751 of CM061041.1, forward strand.
CAATCTACTGACTGAGATGCATTAAAGGCATTGTATACGCAAATTGCACATCAATAATGTTAAGTAAGAAAGCACATATCAACCCCTCTCAGTCTCTCACATACATGTAGTTTTACTAGTGGCAACAACATGGGTGCCATGTTCATTGAAATAAATTATTCATGAATTAAAATTAAATGTATTTAATCAAGAATTTAATTATCAGTGGATGTATTATGGAGAAATCGAGATTGGAACACCACCTCAGAAGTTTACCGTTGATTTCGACACTGGTTCAGCAGATCTGTGGGTGCCATCCATCAATGTCGATCCAGCAGTCTGCAGTAAGTGTGACTCACTAATTCTGTTTATTATGCATGGTGTGCGGTTCTTGACAGCAAACGATATGCTATAAGAGTAGAGTTGCAATGACATGTTTTAAAATATTAGGCATTCAGCCACAAACCTGATACATGATGCCGTGATTAAACAACTAAGCACAGCAAAGATGTAGTATTGACACATAAAGTTGAAGTTTTGGTAAGTAGAGGGTGTTAAAACTTTTGGTTGTGAACCCTGATAAGGATCGATTCTACAACTAATTCCTAACAAAAAGTTCCTCCAAGATATATATTTTTAAACACTTTGATTTCGTGTAAGTAATATCACTTCCAAGATTTGTCCGTGCTTTTGACTCTATGACATAAAAATGTCTTAACTCCCTTAATTTCGTGTAAAATAAAAACGCTGCAAACTTATTACACAAGATTTACAAAGGCCTACGCAGATCAACGGTCCATAAAAAATTACCTATCAAACTTAGCCTATGGTCTATTATTGAAATAACTGGACAATGCCACCTTCCAAAATAAAATAAAAGAATTTACCAAAGACACTAGATAAATTATAAATAACAAATAAATAAAAATAACTTTAAGGCTGTTCTAACGCGAGGTGCTCGCCCGTCTTAGCTCGAGAGAGAGATCTACTGATCGCGGGGTGCTGACCCAGTTCAATGGTGGCTTTGTTCCAACAACGCTTCGAGAGTGACCCCCGGGGCTCCTCCAGAAACTTTGTTCCAATAAGGACAAAATGGCGCCTTAGAAGAGCACAGGGCTCGAAATTGCGTTCCAAAAAGTTTATGGGGTTGAGAGCTCCGTGTTCCAACAGGTCTTAGAGCGCCCCCAGAGCTGCTCTGGGGGTTCCCCAAGCAGCCCCACACTTTCGACTGTGCCTCATCAAGAGCTCCGAGCCCTAGGCAAACGCATTTTGAAATAAACTGCTACCCTTGGGTAAACTACAATCGTCGTAACATTTGAACTGTTTTCACCTCGTCTACTATGTTTGTTGTCACACGTAGATGATTATCGGTGTTACGTCAATCTTCAAGTAGGTACCGTTAACGCGTTTTGTACTCTCGAGTGAGCTCCAAAGTGTTCCAACAAACACGAAAGAGGGTGAGCTTGGAGCTAACCCCACGGCAACTCTGGGGGTCGCTCTCGAAGGGTTGTTGGAACAAAGCTAGAGTTGCCGTGGGGTTAAGTCCGAGGTAATCCACTTTCGTGTTTGTTGGAACACTTTGGAGCTCATCCAAGAGTTCGAAACTCGTTAACGGTAGTTGAATATTGACGTTACGCAGTGCAGATAATCATCCGTGTGATAACAAACGTGGTAGAGAAGGTGAAAACAGTTTAGAGAAGGTTACGTGGATTATAGTTTAACCAAGGGTAGCAGGTTATTTCAAAATGTGCTTGTAGGGCTTGGAGCTCTCGATGAGACCCTGTCAAAAGTGTGGGGCTGCTTGGGGGACCTCCAGAGCAGCTCTGGGGGTACTCTAAGATCTGTTGGAACACGGAACTCTCAACCCCATAACCTTGTTGGAACGCAATTTCGAGCTCTGAGCTCCTCTAAGGCACCCTTTTGTCCTAGTAGGAACAAAGCTTGTAGCTCAACAGGTAGCAGCAGAGGCAATCGGCAAGCAGGGAAGTTAGTATCCCTCCTTCCACGCCCAAGCCGTCTCATGGATACCACCCCGCCCAACCACCCCTCCCAATCAGCCATTCCAGATTTCTTTTTTTCTATACCCTTGTCGATTATGTAACTGTGACTGCTGTTCGCGAAGAAAGGTTTCTACATGATAATAGGAATGCTAAAAAGAAAGTCATCATTCTTCAAATTAACTTTTTGCGTCTTTCTTTATTAAATATTCTGCGACTTAAAATACAGTTTGGAACTTTTTTTTGTGTGCAGTTTTTAACAAATATTGATGAAATTTAAGTACTTTTCTCCATAATTTTTCGGATAATTTATTAATGTTCTAGTTCATTGTTGATAGATCAACTTTGTTTGACTAAAAGTCTGCAAAAATAAAAATTCAACGATTATTAGTAATTTTAAAGCAAATTTCTTGAATTTTTGAGGCGCAAGAACGGCAATTTTATCTCAACCTTTTGAGGAGCTGTAGTTTGATACATGAATATACATTACAGATTGCATAGCATTTCAAGATCGACTTCTACATTTTCCATATGAAGAGTCCAGGGAAAGAAGGGTATAAGTCCATTTTTGGTAATTTTTCAGGAAACGAAAAATTCAGCTTAGTTCAGCTTAGCACTGGAATCAGGGAAGAAAAAAATAATTTCAAGTCTAACAGAGCAGTAAAAGTAGTTTATTTTGTAATATTAAAAGAAAAAATTCAAAATTCTTCAAAATGAACCCAATAATTCAGAACATTTGAGCACATGTCTGGCCTCTGATCCTTCTTCCCGCGGATAATTTCAGTTCTCAGTTGTCATCTTCATCCACTGGTACATTATCAATGTATTCATCATAGCTTCTTTGTAAGTTTTCGCATGATTTGAGGTTGTCATAAAATCATACGGAAGACGGTTTCTCCAAAAACCTTTTCAATTGTTGCAGATCTTTATACTTCGGAGCTTTTAGTTAGCCATCGTAGATCTTCTTTATCAGAAATTCAACGTTTGGTTTAGGCTTTCGTCCTCTTCGTTTTTTACCAGTTTTTGTCAGAGTTTAGCTTCAGTTCCACTCAGTTGTCAGACGATGGCAGAGCTGTAAGCTCCGGCAATTTTAGGTTTGTGGAACATCATCCTTGAATAGTATTTTGAAATTTTCAAGACTCTGGTGGGCCTTGTTGGGAAAGGGCAAATTTTGACTTAGTAAAACGACAAATATTCAGTCCAGTTTCAGATACAATGGAGAAAAACACGTTTCGAATTCAACGCATGATAAAGCGAAACACTCGCGAGGTTGCATCAAAAGTTCACGGTTGCATCATCCAGACAGTGGAGAGGGGGCTTTAAATTCGGACTCCAACCTATCTTCCCAGGCACCATGTGGACAAGAACCCATTTTCCACCTGCACAGCAAATCTTTTTTGTGTTATGTCTCGTGACTTGAAGATTTCTTGCTTCCATTCGTTTTCCCGATCCACAGTGCACTTAAAACTCTAACAGATGGCACCGCTATTTACAAATCGACTAAAAATGGACTTATAACCTTCTTTCCGTGGGCTTTTCATATATAAATGAACACCTTCAAATGGTCCAACGTTGGTCCAGTAGTTTTTTTGGAAGAAAGACTGATTTATTCAACTTAGTTCGTTTTCCCAAATACCATCTTCATAAGACCACCCTCATACATAAGTTTGAGTCGTCGTAAGACCAGTGTCATACATAAGTTTGAGTCATCATAAGACCAGCGTCATACATAAGTTTGAGTCGTCGTGAGACCACCCTAATACATATGTTTTAGTTGATGTAAGACCACCCTCATACGTAATATTTGAGTCGTGATAAGACCAGCGTCATACATAAGTTTGAGTCGTCATAAGACCACCCTCATATATATGTTTGAGTTGATGCAAGACCACCCTCATACATAATATTTTAGTCATCATAAGATCACCCTCATACATAAGTTTGAGTTGATGTACGACAACCCTCATACATAATATTTGAGTCATCATAAGATCACCCTCATACATAAGTTTGAGTCGTCATAAGACCAGTGTCATACATAAGTTTAAGCCATCATAAGATCCCCCTCATACATAAGTTGGAGTAATCATAAGATCACTCTCAAACATAAGTTTGAGTCGTCTTAAGACCACCCTCATAAATAAGTTTGTCGTCATAATACCACCCTTATACATAAGTTTGAGTCATCATAAGACCACCCTTATACATAAGTTTGAGTCATCATAAGATCACCCTCATACATAAGTTTGAATTTTCATAAGACCAGTGTCATACATAAGTTTGAGTCATCATAAGATCACCCTCATACATAAGTTGGAGTAATCATAAGATCACTCTCATACATAAATTTGAGTTGATATAAGACCACCCTCATACATATATTTGAGTCGTCATAAGACATCCCACATGAGTCGTCCTATGACCACCCTCATGCATAAGTTTGAGTCGTCATAAGACATCCCTCATGAGTCGCATATGACCACCCTCATGCATAAGTTTGAGTCGTCATTCTACAAACTAATCTAATATTGTCTCAGGTTACCGCGATTGCTTAAACTGCAGCGCATCCAAATCATGCAGACCTACAGGCCAAAATATTTCCCTTGCTTACGGAAGTGGTTACGTGACTGGAGTAATCGATGTGGATACCGTCAGGGTGAGAATTTCGACTTTTGCTCACATTTCCTTTGCATGCAACTAATGGAGCTAGGAATTCGGGATTGAAATTAATTAATGAAGTCACCAGGAAGAAATGAAGAAACTGAATTTAAGAAATCGAGTAACAAGTGTACGTACCGTATAAGTGTGCAAATTTGATTTAGGATTTCAGTTAACCCTCAACAAAACACCTCAGTGACAAAAGCCCTGGTAAAATTCTAACAGCCTTCAAAGAATTAAAATTAAAATCGTCATACTGCATCCAAGTCATGAGGAATTTTAGCTATTCATTTAAAAGTAAAGAGAAATGTGGTTTTTTAATTGCTCTATTAATTTTGATTTCCGACCAAGTATTATAAAAGAAGAGATTTTTCTACATTTTAGGGGAAAAAAAGAAGTAATAATGATTAAAAAAATTTTTTTGTGGGCATTTCTTTTGGGGCATTCTGAAATGATTTTGGATTTATACTCTCTTTCATATACGACATACCTACAAGCTGTGCCCGCTCGTTTGTCTACAACACAAATGTAGATCTGTGTGCCAGGGTGATTTAAGATTTCAGGCCATTTTAACGTCCAGAAAAGTTAGGTACTACTTTTGCTTCATGTTTGAAGCTGACATTTTTTTGTAAACTAAATTCTGGCAACATGATTCTTGAAGGGAAAATAAACCAAACCTTTGAGGAGTTTTTCAACATTAAAGTGGGAAAATGTCATTACCGTGACTATCCAACAACATTGATCAAAATTTTCGTTGTGTGTTCCCTGCTGCAAATAGTGACTGGTGACTTTAGTTTTCAGTGATTTTCGATGAGTGAGGTGTTGTGACAACGTTTCCACGGTTCTCTTGCATTTCCTTAACGTTTTGTTAAATTTGTGGTACTTTTCCGTTATACCCCCCCCCCCCCCCCCCCCCCCCCCCCCCCCAGTCCAATTTGTCTTCAACACACCCGCCCGATGTTTCTAGGCATTCCTTCTTACTTAGATTACATATTTACGTAGAATTGGAGACAATATCAAGCTGTGGGAAGAAATTATATTATTAAAAAAAAAAATAAGAAAAAAAATAATTACCGTATTTTCAGAAGTTGCCGATGTCGGTGAGGATTTGTTGAAACAAATTGGCGTGGTTGTGGTTTAATTGCCTCATCATGAATTCGCACAAGTAGAATGCACATGAATTCGCACAAATAGATCAGAATGCTGTGTATAGGTTGGTGGTCTGGATGCTCGCAAGCTCACATCTCAAAATTACATAACATCAAGTAGTCAATCCCTTAGTAAAAATACAGATCAGTTGGACATGTAGGTCAGAATGATGTGTATACTTTGACGGTCTGGATGCTCGCAAGCTCGCATCTCAAAATTACATGACATAACACAATCTAAGTAAGAAGTAATGCCGAGAAATATCGGGTGGGCGTGTTGAAGACAAATTGACTGAGGGGGGGGGAAGGGTAACGTAAAGTACCAAATTTATAGCACACATTTTTGTGAAATACGCTTTTCCCATGAAAAAAAAGGCACTACCATAACTGAAATTGAATGTGGGAGTATATACGAGTATGAACACGTCAGGGAAATTCGGGTTAATCTTTTGATGATTGACAATTGGCAACCCTGCAAGTCCAAGCCATGGCCGAAAATAGGTAGTAATTTGAGAAGGAGGTTTGAGATTAGATTTTGAAACGTCTCAAAATCGGTGGAATACAAAATGGCGGCCTCATAAAGATGGCATAATTTGCCCATTTTAGAGTTTCTCTCTATTAATTCCTAAACCGTGCATCTTATAGAAATTCGTTACGTACCTAGCAAAGTTGTAGAGCAGAAAAACAATAAAACGATTCGATCCAAAAACTCTGAATCATCTCTTGAAATAAGCAAATTTCAAGCAAATGAAAATCGGGCTAATTTGGGGCGAGTCCTCTCCTTCTCCCCTACCTAAACTTTTGCCCTTCAATATCACCTAGGGCGTTAATATTGGTCTGATTTCAGTCTGCTAGAGCTCATTCTACTCAAGATTAAATACTTTCTAAAGTTTGTAATGAGCAAATTCTAGCTGAGCCCTTTCCCCATTGACTTTATCAAAGACTTAGGTGCCCCCCCAGAGGTGCAATGGGGGCCTAAATCCTCGATAAAAAGGTAGAGGAGGTTGACAGTATCCCGTCAGAGAGATACCACTCCTACTAATAGCATTAATAAGCTATGTTCGGAGTAGATTGGTTTCCAGGGACCTGGATCACCCATCCAACACCAAACTCAGCTTCTCAAAAACACGAGAAAGGCGTGTGACGCCCGTTGTTCACCAACAGGGCGACGACAGCGCATTCTCTGTGATCCCGACGGGACCTCTATGACGGGAACTCTGTCACAATTTACAGCCGAACTTATGGAATTTACCTGTGCCATTTTATGCATAAAGTTCGCAAAAACGGCTTCTACTTTGTACTTGATGGGAAACGGTCTGAGCAAAAACTCAACCAACGGGGAAATTTCACCATAGTTGCAACTCTCCGACTGACTGAGCTATGAGGCCGGTGTAATCAAACCTCTTCGACTGTCCGTTATTTTCCTGGAGCGTATCATTTCCCCGGAGTCAAATACCAGCCATTTCAGCTGGTTTGGGGTCGGAAGAATGACAAAGTAAAACTGCAGGCCGCTGGCTCAGCAGATGCTAGCTGGACAAAGTCAGCAGTCGAGCGAGGTCATTGTCACTTTTGACTCAAGTGAGTGAGAAAGTGAAAGGTGCTACTTCAGGGAATGTTATGAATAAAGTCTTTTGGCATGAGAGGGATTTAATTAGTTATTGTTTCGTATTATTTTGGGACCTATTTCGACTCCACCACTGTAGCGGCCCAAAAATATTGGACACCTCGGATGGAGTTCAAACTCATGTCCTTACAACTACTTACAGGGAAATTTCCCCTTCGTTGCAACTCGAACAGGTTGAGCTATGAGGCCGGTGTAATCAAACCTCTTCGACTGTGAGAGTTATTTTCCAGGTGCGTACCATTTCCTCAGAGTCAAATACCAGCTGTCTCGGCTGGTTTGGGGTCAGACGAATGACAAAGTAAAACAGCAGGCCACTGACTCAGCAAATGCTCGCTGAACGAAGTTAGCAGTCGAGCAAGGCTACTGTCACAGTGTGTATTGACTCTAGTGAGTGAGGAAGGTGCTACGCCAGGGAATGTGATGTTTACAGTCTATTGGCTCGAGATGGATCTAATTAATTATTGTTTCGTTTATTTCAGGTCCCATTTCAACAGCACCATTGTAACAGCCCAAAAATATCTGATACCTCGGACGGAGTTTGAACTCCATGTCTTTACAACTATGGGGAAATTTCTCCTTAGTTGCAACATGAATGGGTTAAGCTATGAGGCCAGTGTTATCAAACCTCTTTGACTGTAAGAGTTAATTTCCTGGAGCCTAACATTTCCTCAGAGTCAAATACCAGCCGTCTCTGCTGGTTTGGGGTCAGACTAATGACGAAGTGAAACTGCAGACTCAGCAGATGCTAGCTGAACAAAGTCAGCAGAGGAGCGAAGTCATTGTCTCAGTGTGTTTTGACTCTAGTAAGTGAGGAAGCGAAAAGTGCTACGTCAGGGAATGTAATGTTTACAGTCTAGAGGCTTGAGAACGATTCAATTAATTATTATTGTTTTGTATTATTTCGGGTCGTATTTCGACAGTGCCACTGTGCTGGCCCAAAAATATTTGATACCTCGGATGGAGTTCAAACTCATGTCCTTACAACTACAAGGAAATTTCCCCTTGGTTGCAACTCGAACAGGTTGAGCTAAGAGGCCAGTGTAATCAAACCTCTTCGACAGTGAGAGTTAATTTTCTGAAGTGTAACAGCTGAATTTTGCTATAAATTCTGAACTTTGGAACGTAACCTCTTTCAAGTATGGTTGATAGTATTTTCTCTACTCTAGATAGTATTTCCCTACCAGTACTGATAAAATTAATCTGAAATTTAGGGGATGGTACACTCTGATCTACTTATATGTCTTGGACGAGCAAGCGAAGCTAGCAGGCACAGCTAATAGCTTTATATGATTTTCGAAAAATTGCAATCAAAAGTATATGGTCAGTAGTACATGATTGTGTGCTTTGCAGTTTGTAGGTCAGCAACAAGTATAAGCAGGTACTTTAGAAAAGTCTACAATAGAACATACTTTGAAAACATGTGTTTTCAACATGGCACACTGTGAGTTTATTGATTGTTTCAGATTGGAGATTTGGCGATAAAGAATCAGCAGTTCGGCGAAGCGCTGCAGATAAGCTCACAATTGGCTAGCAAAGATTTTAAAAGTGACGGGTTATTCGGCCTCGGATTCCCTTCGCTGTCCTCTAGTACTTCTCCTTTCTTCCAAGCCATTGCGGAAAAACTCGTTGACAAGAAAGCTTTCTCCTTTTACTTAGACAAGTACGGTAATTGTGAAATCATATCGATACAGCATAAAGCTAGAGGTGCCCTGTTTCCGGTTTGGGTCCCAGACAGTCCTATTTATTTGCTCGTACATATAAATCATCGCTGGACATTTTATTTATTGTCCAAGCGAAAATGTCCGGTTATCACAGAAAGGGCGGCAAATGAGTGGATTTTGAAGGTTCTTTCAGAGGTCGCTATCCAACGAACTCAGCCGTTATTCGAGTTTTTGGGATAATACGATTTTTCAATGACAACCAACAAATTTACTGTTACCTTGAAAGTTTTCGAGATCTTGATTTTTTAATAATACGAACTAAATCACTTGCGACGAAGTTGTTGAAACCCATTTCAAAACAGAAGTTAGTGAAAAAAACGTTGACTATTTCCACGTAAAATAAAGAGTTACAATGTTAAATCGATTTCGACGGTTAGGCCATCATCAGTAACAAACAATAACTGAAGACACATTAGAAAGGACACAGCTTTTATAGTCACAGGCGTAGGGAGATTGAATCCCACTGGTCAAGAGAAAGAAAGGTGACAGGAGGTACAACCAATTAAGTGCAAGCAGAGTGAAGGGGATTATAGCTAATCAGATGAAGTAAAAGGAGGGGAAGAATTACTGGTTTCAACAGTTTGAAGCAATAATTCCAAGCTTTACAGCAATGGACTTATCAGTGGTGAAATACATTGAGGTATATGCTCATTTAAACATTTACCAGATCTGTTACTTTTGATAAGTCAAAAATGAAGAAATTCTGCAAACTGTCTATCTGTCAAATCAAAATTGTAACTATGATTGGATTTCATCAACTTTAGCAGTAGTTTCGGAGAAAAGCTCTGGACGGCGGACGCGCGGATTTTTAGATTCTACGCGCCCTGAAACGTAAACCAACAAATTTGAGGGGGGAGGGAAATGTTAAAAAATTTAAACGTTACCTTCATTTCCTGTTTTTGAGCAGCATAGTGCACATGTAGTCAGGGAAGCCACCATGACCGATTTGTGGCCTCCAAAAGCTTCTGACCTATTGGCGCAATATAATTATGACTTCACTGAAGAGCTTAATCGTGCATTTGAATAGTTTGGAAACGCTAATGAACTATACTTGATTTAGTTTTTTTCTGTGAATTTAAGAGAGCAAAGGAATCAAAATAAAGAAATAATGAAGTAAATAACCTGGGTTAGTTATCAGGGGAAAAAACAAAGTGCGCACAATCATCTTGAAAACGATAAGGTTGTATTCGATAATCATCAGAAACGCTTGCATACGAGTCTGCAACACATTGGGGCATTTTATGTCTTTAGTTGCAGACTCGTATGCAAGCTCTAAGAGCCACTCAGCTGATCCGGACCCTGGGCGTCATCAAGTAAATGTACTAAAGAGGCTACATACGAAATTACAGCTTCCTAGAGTGTAAAGCATAGAAATTAGCTTTAAGAGCCACTCATCTGATCCGGACCCTGGACATCGTCACCGAGTTGGAGTCGTCACCAGCAAACCTTTTGCTTAGATCAGCAAACTTTTTGATTCTTTTCCACTCAATATCTCTGAGGGAAGCCCGTTCAATGATGTGATGCCCAAATGCCTCCGTTCTGGATCTCCAGTACCGGTCGCATCTGCAAAGAAAGTGCTCTGCGGAATCTTCCTCGAGTCCGTAAGGGCACATAGGTGAGATATTGTTATCTATAATATTTAGCATCCTGCGGAAATCATAATGTCCGGTAAGGATCCCAATCATGATTCTAATAGAATGTCTACTTTTGCTTAGAAGCCAGTGTGCTCGTTTGGGATCGGAAGACGTAACGAGCATTCTGGTTTGTCTATATCTAGCAATTTCCCTGTTCCAGAGAATGTTGAGGTCTTGTGTGACCCAATTTTTAATTTTTGCTTTACAGGCATTTTTGGAAACGCAGATGGCAGGAGATGGTCCGAGAAACTGTTGTCCCGAGCCAGCCCGCGCTAAGCCATCCGCATTAACATTGCCTACGTAGTTCTCATGACCAGGGATCCATTTTATGGATATTCTGTTGTTGATAAGAAACAAATTATTAATGTGTTGCTTTGTTTCCCAGACCAGTTTTGAGGTCGTAAGGGGGTTCAGGAGTGCTTTGATGCTGGCCTGACTATCGGTAAAAATGTGAATGTTTTTGTTAAAAGTGTTGTGGTTATGTAGGGTGACCAGACACTTATTGATAGCATATATTTCTGATTGAAATACAGTTGCATATTTGTCGAGGCTGTAAGAATGTGCCACTTGGAGGCTGGGAATGAATACACCGGCACCAGAGGAAGATTCAGATTCCCTATCTATCTTAGAACCATCGGTGTAGCAATGTATGGTGTCTATAGTGTCAACAGGGGTTTGTTGATTGTTCCACTCATTTCTGTCTTTTATTTCAAAACTGGATTTCAAATTCCAGAAAAATCTCCTCTTCATTTCATCAGAGGGCATGAGGGTTTCTGGTGCATAGGCATTAGTAGCTTGTTTGATGTAGGTGTGTCCTACTTGTGTGTAGTGAGAGAGATGGCTTGTGTCATGCACCCATTCTCCCAAAATATTCAACCTAACCACGGCTTGCATGGAAAAGACCATTGCGAGAGTATCCAGTGGTGCTAGTCCAAGGATAATTTGGATGCTCCTGGTTGGAGTAGTACGGAAGGCTCCACTAATGAGCATGCAGGCTAATCTTTCGATTTTGCCCAAGGTTTTGCTGTTTTTAATGCCCGGCCACCACACCACCACTCCAAATAGGAGTCTAGGTAGAATGATGGCTTGGTAAATCCAGTGGGCTATTTTGGGGGTAAGTCCCCACTTTTTTCCAATCGCTCTCCTCGCACAGAAGAGGCTATTGGTGATTTTTTTGACCTTCCATTCAATATGTGGTTTCCAATTGAGTTTGGAATCCAGTATAATACCGAGGTAGTTCACCTTACTGGAGGGTGAGAGGTTAGTGTTTAGGTATGACAGTCCTGTTATCTGTGGGGGACGTCATTTCCTTGAGAAAGTGATGATTATAATTTCGTATCTCTAGTTATTTATTTTATCATTATCATATTAATGATTACTATCTATTTTTCTTTTTTCAGTTATGACCTTAAAGGTAGCTACCTCGTTTTCGGAGGATGGGATGAAGAAGTGATCGAATCTGACAAAATCAACTGGGTTCCCGTAACTCAAGATGAATATTGGCAGATCGCTATGGATTCGTAAGTTGACATGACGAGACTTACTCTTTAGTTCGACTCCTTTCCGTGTAGCGCCAAGCTCCAATCGCTCCGTCGGTAGTCAAGTGTTGTTAAACAATGTTTTTAAGGTCATCTGTAGCGGAACAGTTAGCAATTCTGCCTACGGCGTCGAAAGTCTCGGGGTCGAACCCAACACGTAACCAAAATTTTTCATAATAATTTATTTGTCAAAGCACATGTTTGTGCTGGACAACTGTCAATACAACTTGAACATTCTAGGGGAGGAAAATAAAAACCGCATTATCAACCCTGTAGCCACAAAACACAAAAGAAAAGATAAAACTGTAAATACCTACCTCTTGCTTGGGAAAGAAGGAATTTTAAAGACTTGCCAGCCGAGATGCCTGCCCAGACCCGACCCACCATGACGGTCTCCCGAAGGTGCCCACCCATTTCTGGATGCGCACTGCTATAGACACGATTAAATTAATCACTCCACTACCACCAGGCGAGACCGTACCCGGGCCGACCAAGACCCCCAAGCCAAAACCCAGAGCAAACAAACACACACCCAAACACTCAATAAATTACTTGCATACTAAATATTCATCTATACAGTTAAAACTAACCATTCAGTATCAACAAGCAATGATACTTCAACAAAAAACAAACACGTATAAAAATCTAAATATATAAGAGTTAAAAACACTGGTTTAAATTAAATCACGTTTATCCACAATGCTAGCAGGAGTACTTTTAATCACACTTTGGCTTCGTATTGTAATATCTGTAACGTATTTTTATTCGTATTTTCGGTTTATTTGTTCAATTAATCTGTATTTTACTAAAAGGATTGATTTAGGATATTTTTCGGTTGTTAAGATGTGAGCTTGCGAGCATCCAAATCACCAAACTATACACATCATTTTGATTTATTTGATTCTACATTGGACCTTTTCCGTTATCTTCCTGCCAGGCCACCCACTGTTATCGTTCCGCCTCACTGATACTAGTCTAATCTATACGTAGAACTAATCTGAAGTTATATTAAGGGATTGACTACTTGATGTTACGTATTTTTGAGATGTGAGCGTAGCGAGCATCCAGACCACTGATATAAGCAAAAAACTGATCTGTGTAAAATCTCTCTCAAGAGTTATTAACTAGTTTTGACTAGTTAAAGCTACCTAGTTTAGGAGAATGCGCTGGCGGGATTTTTCTTTGTTTAGTTCTCTACGCGTGAACCCACCTTATCCACATTTGACGTTAAATGTGTGACGCATGTCAGGTTGATCCATAATTACAAAGGTGCATGCCCGGGCAACGTCGTTAGGGAAGCCAAGTTTTCGTTAAAGGAGTAAGTCTAGAGGATTGTATTATAGCCTAAAACCATCCCTGGAACTTGTTGATAATTGCGGGAAGACCAGCGTTCAAATTAGTCAATCCGATTGGCCACCAACTTATTAGAAACAAAACAGCATTTTCATTTATATGTATAACAGATATAAAAAATTACGATAACTCTCCTTAGGAATGAAATAAAAATCTGTTCATTCGCCAAAAAATGGAAAGATTTCAATTAAATGTACAGTCTGATTGACCGTAATTCTTAGCACGATAAATTGCTCAAACCTAGGAAAACATGGTAAAAAACTTTCTAAAAATGGCAAAAACGATTTTTTTGAAGGTACACACCGCTGTTACGCTCCAGGAAAATAACTCACAGTCGAAGAGGTTTGATAACCCTGGCCTCATAGCTCTGATCGTTATCGTGTTGCAACTTCGGGAAATTTCACGTAGTTGTAACTACGCGTGTTCGAACTGCTTTCAAGGTATCAAATATTTTAGGGCCGTTACAGTGGCGCAGTCGAAATAGGACCCGAAATCATACGAAGCAATAATTGATTACATCCCTCTTGAGCCAAAAGACTGTAAACATCACATTTCCTGTCGTTAGCACCTTTCACTTCCTCACTCACTTGAGTCAAAACACACCGTGACAATGACCTCCCTCGACTGCTGACTTGTTCCAGCGAGCATCTGCTGTGCCAGCGGCCAGCAGTTTCACTTCGTCATTCGTCCGACCCCAAACCAGCCGAGACGGCTGGTATTTGACTCCGGGGAAATGTTACGCTCCAGGAAAATAACACTCACAGTCGAAGAGGTTTGATAACCCTGGCCTCATAGCTCTCATCGTTAGCGTGTTGCAACTTCGGGAAATTTCCCGTAGTTGTGACGACGCGAGTTCGAACTCCTGTCGAGGTAACAAATATTTTTACACCGCCCACCCGCTCTAAATAGAGGGCTATCAGAAGCCAATTTTCTCAGTCACCGTTCATGCGTTTTTAAAAAGATGTTCTTCGTTTTCAACTGACGGATTTTCTTTCTAAATTCAAACTGGAATAATTTTTAGGTGTCTTGAAAAATTTTTCACTTTTCTTCCACTCTAAAGATATCTAGCTATGCTCCAAATAGAAAATTTGGCATAACGACCCGTCTATCTCTTCTCTGGATGCCCTGTGGAGAAAAACAAAAAATCTAATAAATCGGATCTGTGACAGTTCCCGCGAGATTCAAGGGAATGCGCTGCCGTCGCTCTGTTGTTTCCCAATGGACGTGGGGCGCTTCTTCCCGTGTTTTCGAAAGCCCACGTTTGGCGATGGGTGATCCTAGAACTGAAAAACGAATCTTCTCCGCAGAAGCGTATATGCTATTAGAACGAGTTGTATCTCTTATGGTACTGTCACTCTCCTCTCTCTCTCTCTATGAGTGTGGATTTAGGCCCCCATTGCACCTCTGGGGCGGACAAAGTTTATTACATGGTAGCAGAGCGTGGTTAGGATTATGCACGGCTGACGCCTAGTAATCCGATCCACTATTTTTGGGGCATTAATGTTTCAGAAGAAACATGGCCCGCGTTTCCAGAAGGAATACCCATTATACTCCCTTGGATACATAAAGACTTTCATTGGTTCTTGATTATTAATTTCTCCCCTCATATTATTTCTACTTAACATACTTAATTTTCAAGGGCATTGTTCCCAAACCCAGGGCATCGTTCCCTATTTCATAAGTCCCCATAGTGGGCACCTTCCACTGTAAGTCTCCAAAGTTGAGCAAGTTAATTCCCCAGGGCATAGTTCTCATTTTCGTAAGTCCCCAAAGTGGGCAGCTCCCTACTGTATGTCTCCTGGTTGAGCAAGTTATATTATTCCCGGTTGTTCCAATCTTTGATTGGGGGTTAAGTACATAATGAATACTTCACATGAAGATTCATTGACAATCCATCCTGTTTTAATTTCACCTTTTTATCCTCAATCGCCAATGCAGCTATTTATTAGTGAGCATCAGTTCTCAACCAGTAAACTATTCCACCTAGTTTACATACTTGCTCTTCAATCAGGTATGTTTTTTAAGGGGGGGGGAGTGTGACAGTTCCCGCGAGATCCAAGGGAATGCGCTGTCGTCGCTCCGTTGTTTCCCAACGGGCGTCGGGCGCTTCTTCCCGTGTTTTCAAAAGCTAGCGTTTGGCGATGAATGGGTGATCCTAGAACTGGAAAACCAATCTTCTCCCAACGTAGCATATATGCTATTAGTACGACTTGTATCTCTTATGGTACTGTCAATCTCCTCTCTCTCTCTATGAGTGTGGATTTAGACCCCCATCGCACCACGGGGCGCCTAAGTTTATTACAGATCTGTAGGTAGTTCCTGAGAAAAATCAACTTTTATATTTAAAAACGCGATTTTACAAAAGATAATAAAACATAAAAAAGTCACTTTTTTTCGCAATTTCCTCGCAAAAACTTTCAGTGGCCCCCCCAAGAGGATGTGTACAGATCTCAGTGCTCTGGGAGCCCGTCGAACTATCGTCTGAAGAGAAATAACAATTCTTGACGGAATCACGTAACGCTCAATCTGTGATGGCTTTTCGTAACACAATTTATTTGTGTAACCTTTCATACTTAGAACTTCGCCTGTAGTCTGACTAAAAAAATTACCTAATTAATTCAATAAACATTTCATACTGACAGTAATGTGGTTTGAATCAGATAAACATTCACCTTGTAACTATGTTGCAATTTCAATATCAAGTTATCAAATTTACACTATTTTGGCTGAAACTATCTTTCCTTTCTAATTCGGCTGGTCAATTTCAGAGTAAAGGTAGGATCACATCTGACCGTAGGATCAAACGCAGCAGCAATCGTTGACACTGGCACTTCTCTTATCATTGGACCTAGTCAAGATATCGATGACATTGCAAAAACCTTGGGATTCACGTATAGTTCGACATATGACGTCTACGTGGTAAGTTCATTCTGTAGAATCACGCTCAATTTTCTCAAGTACAACCTACTATATTTATAAGCAGTTAGGCACTCACTCACACACTGCTCGGGGTTACCATTGGAAAAGAGTTTCAGGCACCATGAACGGCTTATAAAGCAGTTAGGCAGAAAGCTTATTATCAGGGCTTATTAGCGAACGGACCCTAGCACACTAGCTTGCAGCAAATTGACAGGGAACCTTATCTTGAAACACTAAAGATTATAACACAAGTGCTCATAATTTCTGTATTAGATTGCCCATCTTCGAACGTCGGTTAGGTCCATCCCTAAAAATGCCATACAATCGTATTCTTCCATATAGAACCATCAGAAAAGTTAATTCAAATTAAGATTATGACGAAAGGTATGAATATGGGTGAATTTCATAGCTGTGCAAGCGCAGCTGATGCTGTTTGTTTCTTATGCAATGAAAAACCGATCCAAAGATTATGACACGAGATTGTTTTTGCGAGTTTGATAATCTTCTTTTTTTCTATTAGTAAAGTTTCGTAGATTTAAGACATTTTTATTCATCAAAATCGTGTACGTCAGTGTTACCCAAACTCATTGGCTCCTTGATCCCCAGCCGTCCTCGAGGTCCCCTTTCCGACACCCCCCACTCACTTCCATCCGACCACATTCTCAATCCATCGACCACAGCACCCATAAAAAAGATCCGTTCAAAATTAATATTATTACTCCTGTACTCAAGAAATTGATATAACAATACAGCATGCGCCAGAGTGAAATAATATTATTAACGACCTCAATTTCCACAGTTTTCATTCGATTTTGATGAAATTCTCAGTGAATGGGAGGTTTAGGTTGTAGACAGTCCCGCACCTATTTCATTGTTCTCAACTCATCAGCGCATTCTGCGCATGCGCAAACTTAAATTACATTGAGTATAATTTTTCTTTTCCTAATTGACCAATTATTACGTTTAACGCAACTTCTTGATTTTCTCTTTTCCGCAGTGGAATTTCGCAAGATCATTTAAAACTTATTCATGATACGTGAACAAGGAAGCTATGTGCCACACCCAACTTGGCAGACGTTTTTTGACACTTAAGGAGGAATGTTGAATGTTGCTGTTGAATGTACCCCACCGATTTCATTTTTCTCAAATCATTACTCGATTCTGTGCATGCGCTAACGTACTCGTAAATTACTTCAAGCATCATTTTCCCGTTTGTTCTAAACATCTTTACTGCGAAGCGTAAAATAGCGGGGTCTTGGAACTGTAAAAATGTGAACCCTTCTCAGAGGCACGATGCGCCATGTTCTGATCATATATTACATAGGTACGGGGTTTAATAATTATAGACCAATGATTTGCGTAGAAGGGCTATCTAACACAGAAAAAAATATATATGTATATAAAACTATTGTGTATTAAGTTGCAGCGTTTTACTATTGTATGCGTAATATAATTTATAATTACCAAGAAAGCAAATAAAATATCAAGCAAAGACAGGACATATCTGAAACTAGCAGAAAAAATTATAGGGGCCCCCGGTTGCTTTCCGCTTTCTTCCCGCTAATTTGTAAATGTAAATGAATTTGAAACTTCGACATAATAGTTTTACTAATCGAAGTTAGAAGGAAGTATCTATCTAGGTAGGTAACTTTCTGTTACGGTGCGGGTCTACAATTACAATAACCAAGATTAACTTCTCAACCAAGTGACAATAAAACAAGCGGCATTGTTTACTATATCCATATATAACATAAGTAAATATAAAAATACGACATGAATAGAAGAACAATTACGAAAGAAATGCGTGATAAATCGAGAGCTTTCCAACGAATGGAGAACGATTTTTGTCCGGTGAAAACTACAGAAGTTTCATTTCCCGGTACTTGAGTATTAAACGGAGGCCACCTAACCTATAGAAATATTTCGTACCGGATACCAAAAATAACTACACAATTGGAAAGAACACACTTGTAGATCAGAATGATGTGTATAGTTTGGTGGTCTGGATGCTCGCAAGCTCGCATCTCAAGAAGACATAACATCAAGTAGTCAATCCCTTAGTAAAAATGCAGATTAGTTGGGCATGTAGATCAGAATGATGTGTATAGTTTGGTGGTCTGGATGCTCGCAAGCTCGCATCTCAAAAATACATAACATCAAGTAGTCAATCCCTTATTAAAAATGCAGATTAGTTGGGCATGTAGATCAGAATGATGTGTATATGTGACTGCTAGCGGCGGCAACGCTTTCAACTCCATTCTGACCGACATTGCTGCGTTCTGGGTTGCACAACGTCAGAACCAGGCGTCGGATTAATTCTAAACTTCACCTGTAAATCTATTAAAGTGTGTTCTTTCCAATTATGTAGTTATTTTTGGTATCCGGTACGAAATATTTCTATAGGTTAGGTGGCCTCCGTTTAATACTCAAGTACCCATTTCCCCAGCAACGGCTAGGTTGTACGTGAAAATCGTAAGAATTTCGTGAATCATAACATCGTGAAACTCATAAGAAGAATTTCGTGAATCATAAAATTTCGCGACACTTCCGCGTAACGTTTTCGGGCAGTTAGCTCAAGGCTAAAGCATGTTCCATGCTAAAAAGGTACACATTATTAGAACGTCCATGAGCTAATAAATTGTTGGCAAAGAAATTTTTGAGCTGCTGTTTATACACTGCAAATACTATTCAACGTTTTCTCAGTTTCTTACGCTTACAGAGATGAGTTAAGTAGGTGAAAATATATTTTATCATTTTAATAATAAACAAGATGACATTTCCATTTCCCGACCGTCACATCGCGGTCACCGATTTCTGATAATTTCCGCCTACAACCGAGTCGTTGCTAGGGAAATGGTACCTTGTCATTTTCCATCCCACAAAATTCTTTGACCATTCGTCCGAAAGCTCTCGATTTATCCAACCATATTAGTACAAAATAATGAGTTCCTAAACACTTTTATTCTGGTATAGTGTTAACTACTGCGAAGTGCGTCCTTCAGTCTCAACAATGTTTGGGGGAAATTGGGTTGGCCAACAATGTAAATTATGAAGCGATGAAGTAACCCATCAGGTTCTGAGAGCATGTACATATTTTTATTCCATATTTGTGGCTCTTCAGTGGGAGGTATTGCCGAAAATGAACCCTCCCTCTCCAATTAGCAATCGATTCATCTGCACTCACTATTCGCCCAGGCTCTATTATAGAGGACATCGTTCCATGAAAATAATCTAAGAGAGGGCGGATTTTATATAATGGATCGTATGGTCTTGGATCATCCTCTGCAGGGTTGGATCTTGGAATCTGGAGTCTTGGATCATCCTAGGCACGGTGCTCCTTAGCTGTCATCTCACTCACCAACTTGAAGCTGAGTTATGAGCGTGGTTATTTGAATAACTGTTTACACACAGCTGATCATTCTCAATCATTGATATTGAGAACATGATTGCAACCGCTTGTCAAATTAATCATTATTAAATGATCTGACTGTAGAATCGTAAGTCTACCGTCCATTTTTTAAATATTTGTTCCTAACATTATGTATTGGCTTGAGGATGTCTAGAAGGTTCCTGATTATATATGGTAATTTGAAAAATTTATGATTTTCTGTGCTCTTCAAAAGGGTATTTGGAATTAGACTTACTGCTTGAGTGGTAGGTTGTACTAAACAGTGGTTACTTCTATCATAATTATTGAACTCCTGATTATACTTGAGAACGAATAAAAGTGATGACTCTATATGAAGTTGCGGAATGATAAAGACAGGTACGATATCAAAAACTATCCTGGTGGCCTGATTTGATTCATTGAAATACCTATGAACCAAGGAAGTTCATAAATGTGTAACTTATAATTGACAGGAACATTATTATGTAGTGAGAAGTAAATTCTGAACGTTTCACTGTGATTTCATTTCAGATTGACGCATCCAAAGTTGGTGGCCTTCCCGATATAGTCTTCAAGCTTAACGGTGTAGACTACGTTTTAAGACCCAAAGACTACACGTTTTTAGCGGTAAGTAGTATATATAAGTGAGTACTTTATATTGACAATAGGACAAAGTAATAGTGTACCATACATCAAAAGTAAGAGATACAAGAATATAATCAGAACTACACTTCACGGTAATATATCATGTATCTGTACTTATCAAGTAATATTGGTAATTGCCAATGATTTAATTTGGACAATAAATTAAATTAATTGAATCCTTAATTATAATAAATTTAATTCATACAAAAATTAAATCATTGGGAAGTTGATTAACAATGAGAAGTAATGAGAAAAGGCTTGGAATAATATTGGCACACTGCATAGAGGGAGCCCTCTAATTCCATTTCTAGTCCCCCCCCCCCCCCTTATAATGGCTACCTTGTGTGGGATGCGTGTTGACCATTGTTTGGGTTTTGGAGTCAGGAGCAATGCACCCCAAAATATCCTCAGATGCTTAAATTCGGGGGCAATCCAGCGATGAGCTGGACAAACTCTCGACAGCACTGATGGCTCAAAGACAGCTGATGGTTTTGGCGTCGCTCTATGGCCCAAACTTCGAAGTTAATAGACCCATACTACCTTTTGCGTCTGTGTTCACAGCAGACCTGTGGGCAGTAACGCAGGCAGTTCGATACTGCCAGTAATTGGAAGTTGGGAATTATGTGATCAGGGATATATATATTCTGATGATACCCTCATTCAAAGCCAGCGTGCATAGCTAAGGCAAGCCACAACATTGAGCACAAGCATCAAACAGCTAATTTCATGTTGAACATTTCCTGATTTGAGATTCGTCAAACTCAGCATCGCAAACATCAGCAGTTGAGTTGGTCGCTACCTACATTGGTAACTTTTAACAAACACCAAATCTAGTAGGTACATACCTACTCAACTTCTTACCTAAGTAATTTCGTTTCTTGGTGTAGCAAACAACCTGCCTTGTTTACTTCGACAAACTATCAAACCTACCCTTTTATTTATTCAGTATAACAAGTAAAACTTCCACAGTTATGGTAATACGAACGTATAAAACATGTGGTTTAGCGAACGAGGAGGTACAGGTTTGACCTTTGCTCAAAAACCAAAATGAAGTCGGTAAAAAACAGAAAATAGGTACCTAATTGGAATGATAATTCTTTGCGAGATGTATGTACAAATCATAAATGATTGCAAGAAATTACTAGAAATTTATTTGTAAATGAAATCAATCCGTCGAATTTTTTCGAGATACTTATCAATCACGAGATCGTTGGAATTGATGACAGAGTAGATTTGAGTTTTCGACATTTCTCAATAGATATTAAAGAGAGATCAGACAACCGCTGTTGCCCTTGTGTACTCCATGAATTTTTCTCGTATGAAAACTGCAGGCATGAAAAGCAATGCAAACGACTATTAGAACTAAAGATTAACCACTGATACCTATTCTGTAGTTTTCGATGGAAAAATGCCATGTGCACTCAGATTCAGTAGCAAGGGGAACGTTGAACAGCCCACTGATCATGTTCCACTTCTGTTCAAAATTACGCGAACTGGATGAGCAATGAACTATAGAACAATTCATGCAACAACTCTCCATTCTCTATAACTATAGTTGGGGCCCCCAGCAGGAAGTCCTCTTAAGGATTTTCCATGCTGTGGTGCAGTCAAGAATTGATTATGGGTCAGCAGTTTATGGATCAGCAAGAAAGTCCTTGCTGGAACATAAATATATTAAATAAGGGTCTTCACTTGGCCACTGGGGCCTTTCAAACTACCCGACAGGTGCTAGGGCGTTCTCAGCCACTGAAGATTAGGCGAAATTTACAGACACTCCGTTATGCAGAGCGCCTTCGTTATTTCCCAGGGAAACCATACCAGGGGAATCTGCATACCATGGTAACTCTACCACCCATGGATAAAACATATTCCAGGCTCCAGATGCCAACTCGCCCATTGGGCGTGTTCAGGAGCTCACCAGGTGGGACTGCATGGAGAGTTACCCTCTGGTCCCTTTTAAAGTCCCCTCCGTCCCTCCATTGGAAACCCTTGTCTGGGATGCGCATTGATTTCCGCTTGAGGGTTGGGGTCAAGGGCAATACACCCGCGAATATCCTCAGATGTCGTTACTCAGAGGCAATCCAGCTATATGCTTGACACACTCTTATATTCACAGATGGCTCTGAAACGTCTGATGGTGTTCGCCTTGCTGTATGCAGCCCCAACTTCCAAGTCACTAGACGCCTACCACCCGTTTGCATCTGTGTTCACAGCAGAGCTGTGGGCAGTGACACTGGCTGTTCGACACTGCCAGCTATTGGGAGTTGGAAATTATGTGATCTGTAGTGACTCACTGAGTACCATTGAGGCGATTAGGGACACATATTCATATGATTCCCTAATACAAAGCCTGCATGTTTCACTACACCGAGCCTCAACATTAGGCACAAACATAACTTTTATGTGGGTGCCAAGCCATGTAGGTATTCACGGTAATGAGTGTCCCTAGCAAGGAGAGCCATTATTGATGACTCCATCGAAATGTTGCCTATGCGCATTGAGGATCAATGCTCCTACATGCAACACAAAGCCAATTCCATCTGGCCCGAGCAATGGCACGATGAGGTCACTGGTCTGCGTGGAGTCCTTCAGGACCTCTGCCCGGTTGATTCTTTCGTAACCCACCTTCCAAGGAGGGACCGAATAGTGGTCAATCGAGTAGCCATTGGCCATACCCGTCTTACTCACAGACACCTGCTAGATCCAGTAGCTCGTGATGTTGTGTGTGGGAGATGTGATGATCCTGCCACTTTTTGGAGGATTGCCCATCCCTCATGGACATCAGGGTCCAGCATTCACCCCCTCAGTGGGTGGATGTTCTGTTAGGACCAGACAAGGTCCAGTCCCTGTTGGTGTACCTGAAAGCCACTGAGCTTTACAACGAGCTGTGACATTCTGATCTGTGATATATTTATTTATTTATGTACATCTAGTCATACCCTTTTCAACTAAGATGTATAGTATTTATCGTTATATATTCATCGATAATATTTATGTATTTGTAAGGATCATCTAATCATAGTTTAGTTTTTATTGCGGGGTATTTTTATCGGCTGTAGGGATTAAAAAGCGGTCATCGCTGTATCCCTTGAGGCAGAGTGTGGCGATGCCTCGTTTTGCAGGTTATTATTATTATTATCCCCCCCCCCCCCCTCCCTCAGATCTGCCAGTGGAGTCCGTGATGGCAATCCGTTTGGTGACGGACCGTCAGCATGTACTCGGAACAAACAATAGTTGAGAGATGATGACGAGATCAAGGAAATAAGAAAAGAGCAGGAGGTAACTAAACAAAAACGAACATAACAGAAACAATCTATAACCTTCCAACTCCTAAACCATCAATATAATAGCCAGCATTGAGCACAAAACAATCTATAGCAAGCCTGCTAACTCCGGTGGCCCAAGTGAGTGATCACAGGGGGAAGTTCTGTGGGAGGAGGCGCAATTAAATTGTGGTGACTGGCTGATTGGTGACTGCGGTGATGCAGCACACTCACTTCCATCTCTTGGCTGCGATGTAGAATTTTCAGAACAGTCTTGCTCCAATAAGTCACTTTTCTAAGCACAAATAATTGATTTCTCGCTCTCTCTCTCAAACTCTGTGTCACTCTTTCGAAGATACGGGTTTTCATGAGAGATAGTTTTATTTGCCATAACACATAAGTTGCCACAACTCTCAAATTACCAAATTAGCAAAAATTTATACATGCAGTCATACAATTTTATGGAAGAACGATATTTTTAAATGTCATAAAAGAAGAGAAAATAAATAGAAAAACTAAAATGTTGGCTGCAGACCAAACAGGTAGTCTGTAACCACCCAAAAGGTGGTTACACTTGGGTGGCTACTTGCACTTTCCAATCGTAATGTACCTACATCCTCAGTGTGTACTAGACATATGAGGAAGTTTTAATTATTTCTTCTCCATTATTTTTCAGTTTTTTCATTCTCAAAGCTTATGTGTATTATGTTCTTTAGTTTTCGGACACTGATCATAATACGAGTAGTTACTACCTAGCCCAACTAAAAACTCTTCACAATTTCATTGCATCATTGGCTACAACTGTGACCATTTAGTTGAGTTTAAAGTTTGTATTAGTAAAATATTACTTTCAAAAATGCCACTATAACCACTTATTAGGGCAACTTAAGACGGCAAACTTCTTGTGTAAAATAGGTTGGTAGAGTTACGATTTACTGACATCTGCCAGACGGTGGCGGACCCTGGCGGAAACACAAGCTAGGTAAAGGCGTGAAGTCAGACGAGAATATGAGCTATAGATGGACTTGTGAAGAGTAGTTAGGTGATTTACTGATATTACCTCATTTCTCTTAGGTAGGTGTCTCCGTCTGTGTTGATATTTACAATATAACGTTATAATATAATTATGTACAAGTTATAATTATAATAGGAAATTAAATTATAATTATAATAGGAAATTTCCTATTATACATTATAATTATAATAGGAAACTAAATTGTGTAATAAAACTGTATACGCCTGAGTAGTTATATGTATAATACATACAGGTACCTACTTCGTATGATACAATTATAGACAAGTGTTCTGTGTTGAAGGGCTGGCTATCCTATACAGAAATGATAAACCAGGGCCGGTTGTAGCAGATCCCCGTTAACGCAGCGTTAGGGAACGCGAGATTAAAGTCGGGTTAATGCTCGTTAGCCAAAGCGGGAAAGGTCGTTGTGGCAGCTCCGGTTAGCGATTGCTACGTAATGCCAGGTTAACAGCTGTTGGTTGTCTTGGAAACGCTATCACACCTTATCACTGGCATTCGTTTTCAAACCTTTGTTGCGTGTTCATCATTATTTGACTGTTTCAGTATCATTTTACGAACAATTCTTCACTATCATTTTACTTTGTGTGTTTTACTTCACTAATATTTTACATTGTGTGTCCGATTGTATCAAACTTTTCGGTATTGTCCGACTACAAGAGATGTGAGAAATCAGCTGTTCATAATCCGCCATCCGCCAGATGGGATTGATAACATTGAATAACCAATAAAATCCCCCGTCAAGCCTCAAGGCTGCGCAGCAGATGCGCAATGGACCGAAAATCTAGGGTTAGCGTTAAGTCAGATTCTCCAGTTACCGACCGATAACCGAGGCACAACGTCACTGATCGAAGATTTTCTAAGATTAACTATCGTTAACCGGTTGCCACAACCGACCCTTAGTGTAACAATTTGCGGTGATTTTTTTGATCGATTGAAGAGCATAATTATTAAATATGATAAACTACAATATGATTCCAGGACCAGGATGACAATCTCGCCGGGCTCGGGTTTTCGGGTATACCCCATATAAACTTTTGGATACTCGGTGACGTCTTTCTCAGGAGAGTTTACTCCATCTATGACGTTGACAACAATTCAGTGGGTTTCGCACCTCTCAAGAAGAAAACTCTGACCAACTGAATATGATTGATGAATCAAAAAGTGATATGAGTCTATACTATATAGGATACAATATGTGTGATGCTTCCCTTCATCAATAAATGAAGATATCAAATTGGGCATAGTTAATTACCCTGGAACCTGAGATCCTGACAACAGCTCAAAATCACATACCAAACCTAAAGTAGATAAGTAAATGTTACAATAAATAATGACAGTTGGTGGTCTCTGAAAAGGAGAAAACTTATTGTCATGCAGCATAGTTACTATATGAGCGAATTAACGTGATTCTTAAAATTATTGTTTGGGAAAGTGGTAGTGGGAAACACTTTATGAAGAACACTTGAGTACGAGATGTGGAAAATCTCATGGGCAGATGGTTAACATATGAATCAATGTGGATAAGCGGACTAGAAACAATTAATATACAGCATTTCCAAGTCAAACGGAAAACTTTTCCAGACCAAATGAAACCTTTTGAGAAAATAAACTAAATGAGGTGAAACCTTGCAAATCACAGGCGTTGTAGAAAGAAGTTGACAAAATGAAAATTCGATGAATTTTAGACATTGGATTATCGAAGTAGTTCTCACTTTAGTAGAATAGGAAACATGTTAATTTGAGAAATTTCTAACTGTAGAATGAGAAGTGGATACACCTACCTACTCGCCACGCCTACTCGTGAAATAGGAGCAACCGATAATGAAAATAAAGGGAGTCACCATTACTGGGATGCCTTCTTTGTGGCGTATTCCTTGAAAATTTTCCCAAATTCTGATTAATTCCCAGAGATCTTGTAATTTATATAGTAATTCTCAAAACTTCAACTCTCCTGAAAAATGCAATTTTTTGAGTTATCATGGTCTTTTTCCGAACCAGCGATATAATAAAAAGGGTTACGTGTGACATGGAGTGGAGAATCCTCCCAGATAAATTGGTTTATAGAATTTCCGAATGATTAAAATCTTTTTCAAGTAAGTAGATTTAGACGTTTTCCATTTACATCTAGACCTTTTCTAGTTTGGTTTAGACTTTTCCAGTTAGATTGTTCCTGGAAAAGGCCTAAATCTATGTTGAAAAAATAGGTACAACCTAAGTGGAAGAAGTCTAAATATGAGACATGATTAAAAAATCCTAAATGTTTTATATATGATTGAAGTCATTTTAAGCCAAGATTTTAAGCCATATCCAATCTTCAGATAAGTACCCATTATATTGAACCTTTTTAAAAACTCTCCCCAGACCTTTCAGTTTAAAATTGTTATTTTTTTAATCAGGTGGAATATATAACCATTTATTTTATCCCCCTTGTTTCCTATTTTAATGAAGCAAGAGGTTCACAAATGGCAAATGGTCAAGCAACAATCTTCGCATAGAGTACTTTTATAGGACATATATGTAAGATTGTACTGCAAGAAATCAACTATTAGGTGACAATCACTAATGAAATATATGTCTATTGAATTCATATTCTGGCCTGAAGTGTTCAATGTGATATGATAATATTACTTAGATCTTACAGCTTGGAAAGAGAGAACTTATTTAAAACTGGGTGTAATGGCTGCCAGGATATTACAGAGGGAATATCCTCAAAGACCGAAGATGAAAGGAAACAATAGGTACTTTGAGCTTTTAGTGAGATATAAATTAACAAGGCTCTGAGACACATGATTAAATAAATTATTCTTAAGTGAATAGGTACGTACAACTTAATACAACCCGCAGTTGTACCTGTTGTTGTACCTGAGATCTGTGATATATTTATGTACATCTAGTCATAGTTTTAGTTCTCTTTGCTGATTACACATCAGTAATGTAACAGTAACATGTATTCAGTTATAAGCCACATATAATCTTAGCTGTACTATTTTATTTTATTTTATTTATTTATTTATTATTATTATTATTTTTTTTTTTTTTTCCCATCCGCAAAACAAAGGTCCTCGCTGTACCCCTCGGTTTTCCCCCCTCGATTTGCTAGTGGAGTCCATGATGGCGCTCCGTTTAGACACGGAGCTTTATTGGTCTCAACAGTTAGGGCTTGTCCCTTCCGGATAAAACGACAACCCACTGAGAGGGCCTATGCTGGACTCGGCGATCCACAAGTCGGAAAGTATTGCTAGATGAAATGTTTATATCTTCTGCTACAATAAATAAATCAAGAACGAAAAAAAATGAATAAAAATAAAATATAAATGATTATATATATAGTGAGGGATATCCGACTGCGATCAAACCGTTTTGGGAAGGAATGACTGAAGTCCGGAATTATAGGAACATACATTTTAATGTTAGTCAAAATGAACATATATACAACACCGTGAATTGTCGAACTTAGTTCTGTTGAAAATCTCGTTCAGGTTATTTGATGAGCAATAGTTTCCAGTTTACGAAAACTGCGGGAGAAGACTACTATCAATACCCTGGACCCTTATCAGTTCCTTATCAGCACCCTAGACTAGTTATCAATTCCAAGACCAGAAATCAAGCATCATATACCATTACGACGTACGGACGAATATATTGACTTACATAACACAGCACGATGAAGAGTCGCAAAGGAGAGCAAACTTACCTGTAAACAAGAATTCTATATTAGCTCTTCAGCACATAATACTGGTCTATGTATAAGGTAGCAGACATATGTATA
Organism: Adelphocoris suturalis; assembly: GCA_030762985.1. Classification (NCBI taxonomy): domain Eukaryota; kingdom Metazoa; phylum Arthropoda; class Insecta; order Hemiptera; family Miridae; genus Adelphocoris; species Adelphocoris suturalis. The sequence goes on from CM061041.1 coordinate 66,745,423, forward strand.
GTATGTATAAGACATATATGTGTAGACACGTAGACAGTTTTCCCCATTGACGTCTACAAGAAAAAGTGAGCCCTTGATTCTGTTGAGGTGTGTAGTTCGAGAACATCACTTGATCTGCAGGAACATTCGGGGTCCGCCCCTCAACATCCTGGCGTTACGTCAATGGCGGCCTGACCTTCTCCTTTTAAAGGTCGTGAACTGTTAGCCTACAAGCAGTTATTTATAGCCCCTCCACCCCGCGGACCAGTTCCTGTGGTTTTTCCTATTAACGTTTTCCGTAAGCTTCTATACAGTCGACGGAACCGGCTTTTCCCGCGAGTTTAAATCCTTATTCTCCATCCGGCAACGCTCACGAATTAATGACGCTGGTATCGATTTCTTTTGTAAACTTGAAAAGCTCTTCCGCTCCACAGGCTTTTCGTCCTGTTCCTAATCCCCGGAACACAAAGAAACATCATCAAGATTATATAAAGCTGAGGTCTCGAATTTCTCCAAATAATTGTAGACCTACTTGAGTTGTCAACCCAACGAATTTACACACAAATGTCCAATTCGAAGGTTATGTATCAAAATAGACGGCATAGTTTACATAAAGATACAAACGACAAAAGATTCATTGAAAATATTATCGTACGATTTAAATGAAAACTAACATACCAACAACACATGACAGAGTAACGAATGTTTGTGCATGCACAATCAAATACATGATAAAAATGGTGCAAATATTACACAAAGGTTAATTATTTCTGTATTTGATAGCCCCCCTTCCTCGAAGAAAACTGGTCCGTTATTGTTAAAACTTTACAAAAAAGGCGTTTCTGTCCTTATTATCATTTAATTATGATTAACAGGACGTTTCCATTCGTTTTCGTCACGTCACGGTGGGGTTTTCTATTGATTTTCACGTACAACCAATGCGTTACTAGGGAAGTGTAACTCCCTTAGTTTTCATAGCAGGAAAATCGTTAGCCACTTTTTGGAATGCTCTCATTTTATCACAGCAGCTCATAATCCCTAAGCCTCTGTAGTGTCAAGGAAAGCTGATTTATTACGCTCAGTTATAAACTAATATTGCTAAGTAACCATAATGAACTAATAATGTGTAAAATTAATCATTATTAAATGATCTGACTGTAGAACCGTAGGTCTACCGTCCGTTTTTTTAATTTATTTATTTATTTTTTTAAATTAAACTCCAGCGTTTCTCCCCTTGGAACTGGCTTTTATTCAGGGAGATGAAAATTCAAAGTTGTAAAATATCTACTTAGTATTTACTTAGTGTTTTCTTTTCTGATCAAAAGCGAAAAGTTATCAGTTGATAATTAAATTATGGAAACTGATAACTTTAAATTCGATTGTATCACAAACAGAAAACAATAAGTAAGTAGATAGGTATTTAACAATTTTGAATTTTTCTCTCCCTCAATTTAGTCCCTAGTTTCGGAAAAGAAACGTTGGAGTTGAAAAAAAAGTTCCAGTCATGCAGCATGATTGTATGATCGAATCTTTTTAGATTACCTATCGTATTGTAATATGTTTGAGCAATTTCAATTGAAAGAAACTGTCAAAAATACATTTTATGGCGAAAAAACTCGTACTAAATAATATTCGGTGATTCAAAAAGCTGATGATGAGGAAGTGTCGTGAATTGGCAATACCGCGGCGGTGGCGTGTATGCCATGTAATGCCACTAGCTCGCTGCAAGCCTAACACTATCTGGCAGTCATCGATGAAACTTAGTTCCCGCCGACAATTCATAGGGTTGCTGCTTCATTATAGCATGTCGTGAGACAACTGAAAATCTCACGGCTTTCTGGATTATTTCATTCTATTTTTTAGAAAAATATATGTAAACGGAAAAAAAGTTACCTCGAAAGTTTCCGAGATCTCGATTCTTCAATATTTCAGCCCTTAATTACTACTCTTTAGGGTTGATCAAAATTGATACCGCTGTTACTGGCAAATCCCCGGCCAACGTATGATTTTTTCAGCCAAATTTCATAAACTTTGGTCCAGTAGTTCCGGAGGAAAGCCCTGGATGGCTACAGCGGACGGACGGATTTTGGTCCATTATCAATAATGAACCTTTGTAATCGGGGGGAAAAAAACCGTCCGTCTACCGTCCACGGCTTTTCTCGGAAATTAATAGACCAAACTTCATGAAACTTGCGTCAAAAATCGCATTTGGGGTCTAGATCAGGGGGTCTCCAACCTACGGCCCGCGGGCCACATCCGGCCCGCGAGCAGATTTTGACCGTCCCTCGGAAAAACTACAAATTGAAAAAAGATTTTTTATTTGAAAATGTATTTTCCTTAAAACACTTTTACCGGTAACTACGAGTAGAGTAATCGTCTCTATTTTTGTCGTTTCCGTTCTCGATAAGTGTAAAGTTATCTGTAAACCTGCAGTCTGTAATTCAACAACAAAGATATATGAGGGAATATAGCTACTTAGAAAACTAAGCCCAGAATATCTCAATAACCACCAATGAGCACTCCTAATTAAAACAAAACTTCGAGGTATGGGGGGGCTGGGGGGTGCTAGGGAAATATTAGTAAATTGTTGGCCCGCCTTGTCTCAAATATTTTATAATGTGACCCTTCAGTAAACTTCAGTAAAAAAGGTTGGAGACTCCTGGTCTAGATGGTTCTAGAAGCTCGGCTCGAAGAATTGTTGACCGCCCTGTGACTTACGTCACGAAAACTGATACCCAATGAACAATGGGAATAATCACAAGGAACGACCTGGAGGTTATTGCTGGGCGATGATTGGGTGCGCCAAAAGGAGACAACTCGGGAAGCGTTTACGCCCCTCGACGGGTGAATCGCTGTTTGACGAGCATCAGCTCGAGGTCTTAGTTCTGAAGTTGTGAACCCGTCCGGAGGCGGAATTTTGTCCGTTGAGGGAGCAATGGACTTAGACGCCCCCAGAGGTACAATGGGGGTCTAAATCAGCACTCATAGAGAGAGAGGGGTGCGACAGTACCATAAGAGATGCAACTCGTACTAATAGCGTATGTGCTATGTTCGGAGAAGATAATTTTCCGATTCCCGGATCCTCATCTATCCCCAACCATAGCAATTCAAAAACGTGATAATGAACGCCTGGCGACGGACGTGCAGCGCATTCTCTTGGATCTCGCAGGAACTGCCACAGGGAGCAGTGGAAGACAGACTGGTCGGAGGAGTCGCACTCTTCGGCGCCCGCGCATCTATGACGCTAAGAAGAATCGGCAGCCGAAGATCAGCGAGTCTCCCTAGCCAAGGGACGGAAGAAGGGCAAACCTGTACACTTACATTCGAACGGTTATTAAAATTGACGTCATCATCCAGGAGGTGTTTGTTCGCATGAAAACGCACGAAAATAACTGAGGGTTGTTTTTAAGTGCTAGTAAAAAAGGGACAAAAAAGCCATGGTCGGGAGGTGAAAAATGCATTGGCGCGCACTGGTGGGCCGGCAGGAAACAGGCGTATAAAATCTCAATACGAAGGCTCTTTTGGCCGTGTGCGTTTCGTGCTAGAGGGGGGCTGTGAACGAAAATACAAACCTTTAGCTTCAACGCATGGAAGTGTAATAAGAGCTTAACAAAAAGTACGCTGAGGTAGGACAGTTATAAAATCTCAATACGAAGGCTCTTTTGGCCGTGTGCGTTTTTTCGTGCTAGAGTAAGGTAAACCTTCTCGCGCTCTGTTAAAGTGGGCCCACGAACTGGCAAAACCGCATGCTTCATGCCTTCGGATCAGTAGGTAATCCAATTTTTTTTTTTTTTTTTGCTCCCGATCAAACTGTCCTACCTCAACGCAATTTTGGTTAAGCTCCTATTACACTTCCATGCGTTGAAGCTAAAGGTTTGTATTTTCGTTCACAGCCCCCCTCAAGCACGAAACGCACACGGCCGGCCTTCGTATTGAGATTTTATACGCCTGATTCCTGCCGGCCCAATGCTGCACTGGGAAGACGGGAGATACGGCAGCAGCCAATTTCTTGAGCCTCCAATTTGTGTGGTGGGCCCGTTCCTATATCTTATTTATGCCAGCGATTGCCCCTCTGATCCAGACATCACCTCCGCAATGTATGCAGATGACGTCGCTGTGCTAGCAAAGAGTAACTCGTGCGAGCAGTCAAGCAGAATGATGCAGGAACATGTTGACAAAATTGATATATGGTCAAAACAATGGCGAGTAAAGGTGAACCCGAAAAAAATCAACTCTCATTAAGTTCAAATACCGTCGAAAACTTACCATCAAATCGTTATGAACGGGACAATCTTGCCTGAATCTAATAATGTAAAATACCTTGGCCTAATACTCGATAAAAAGCTAACCTAGGACGAACATGTAAAGTCCATCCTTCAGAAAGCGAGAACTAGAATGCACATCCTCAAACACATGCTCCATCATTAGCTCTCCGCACGAAACGCCTAATCTATACATCTCTGATAAGACCGATCGGGCAATATGGGTGTCAGATATGGGGATCTGCTTCAAACTCTCAAATTAAGAAACTCCAAACATCTCAAAACAGAGTCCTAAGGTTAGTAACGAATGCAGATTGGTATGTTCGAAACTCAACTCTCCACTCGGATCTCGAAATACCAACGGTCGCTGAAGTCATCAAAGAAACCAGCCATCGCCACTTTTCTTCACTTCAAGAAAACTACAACGAAAATCTCCAACTACTCCAGGATAATCAACCACCTGAGCGAGAACAAAGGACACTTAAAAGAAAGCGAATCAGAGACTTAGTGTTATAAACATTTGAAAAAGTTGTACCTAAACAGGAGTTAATATTTGAACGTTATTATAAAAACATTCGCAAAAGATATATACCTATGTAAGTTATTTATGTAATTATTCTTCAACCATTTATGTTATCAAATGCAACCAAATATTGTTTACTTGCATAGGATGTGATAATTGTTAACTAAATTTATGAAAGGAGTATCAATGGATACCAACCTCTCTCCACGTTCCATGTAAATTAGACCTGGTCTACTAACATTAAGCATTATCACAACTGAAATGTAAACTATTTACAATTAAAGTTCCCATCATTAAAAAATAAATAAATGAACATATGACGATGTCACGTTAGCATATGTGCACGTACGTAGGTGTCTCGAAAAAGGTATTGAATAGTCAATACGTACCGGTACGATAGACGATAGAGGATTAGTGAGTATCTTAAGGTTTCCAGGATCTCCAAAGTTCGCTGCCACGTGGTCGGTCGGTAGATGTTCCCAAAATGGTAGGAGATGCAAGGAGAGTCGAATATCTACTGATTTCCAGGAATCCGGGACAATCGTAGGTAACTCAATGAACAACAATGCTGCTACTCGAATCCTGACTATTAACTTGCGACAAAATTGTCGGAAAACGGGCTAAAAGTATATCAGTATGACGCGGGAGATTGACGAGAGAATACGATGACAAAAAAATTAGAAGTCGGGAGAAAAACAACCAGCAACCAGTAAACGTTGCATCTTTCGTTACGCAAATTTGTTACTGAACCCCAGACATCAACCTTTTCTGTGAGAATACCCATATATAAATTTCTCCCTTGAGGGGAAAAACAATAGATCATGTATATGTCAAAGTTGTAGACATTACTTTACACTCGGTTGGGATGTTGGGAAAGTAAAAATGAACATTACTTTCACTCTGTCGGGAAACTAAAAGTGGACATTACTTTTCACTCTATCGGGAAACTAAAAGTGGACATTACTTTCCACTCTGTTGGGATGTTGGGAACGTAAAAATGAACATTACTTTCCACTCTGTTGGGATGTTGGGAAAGTAAAAATGGACATTACTTTCCACTCTGTTGGGATTTTGGGAACGTAAGAATGGACATTACTTTCCATTCTGTTGGGATGCTGGGAAAGTAAAAATGGACATTACTTTCCACTCTGTCGGGAAACTAAAAGTGGACATTACTTTCCTCTCTGTTGGGATGTTGGGAACGTAAAAATGAACATTACTTTCCACTCTGTTGGGAACGTAAAAATGGACATTACTTTCCACTCTGTTGGGATGTTGGGAACGTAAAAATGGACATTACTTTCCACTCTGTTGGGGTGTTGGGAACGTAAAAATGGACATTACTTTCCACTCTGTTGGGAAAGTAAAAATGGACATTACTTTCCACTCTGTTGGGATGTTGGGAACGTAAAAATGGACATTACTTTCCACTCTGTTGGGATGTAGGGAAAGAAGTACATTGCGGTAGTACCTCATTGATGTATAACTTTTCGAGTTGATAATAATCTAAAGTGCCGGAGCGTTGCATTTTTTGTGGAGAAAAAATAGTGTCGCGAAAAGTTCGTTGACCCGTGGAGAAAAAATAAAGTCGCGAAAAATTCCATGTTAAAAAAAACCGCTATTTGCGAAAAAGTGTTGAGCTGGCATTGTGAGGTTACATAGAGCAGGTTCGCCGCCTGCGCACAAACCGACTTGAAGACTGATGACATGATCGGAAGTGTACTTATTGTTATTTACGAGTAGTTGTTCCCCGGAGTTTAGACGGCAGTGGGTCTCCGACCGAGAGCGCGCCTTAGTCTGCTTACAGACTGGAGCTGTGATAAAAGCGAGAGAAGAGAGCAAAGAGAGGAGCGAAGAGAGCTGAGAGTTGGCCAATTCAGAGCGAAGCCAGAGTCAGTGCGGTTCACATCCTTCTAGACGATGGATGACTATTATTTCTTTGCGAAAACCCGTCATTGAGAATTTTGTATTTACTTCGGGGGCGAAAAGTAGAAGGGATTCACATAATTAATCAATCGAGACATATACACGGGGAATTGCATCATTTGTACAATGAACTTCGAGAAGATTCCGGCAGGTTTCATGAATATTTTCGGATGGATATTACGACATACGACTACTTGTTAGATAAAGTTCAGCACCCTCTGATCCCATAAAGGTGTTTTCCTGAACACAATACCAATTAAATCATCAGGATTCATGTTACAATAGTAGCGCAAAGAGCGACGAAAAAAAACTGGCTTGATTTCTTCGCTCTCATCCTGCTCCCATCTTTGCTCGACCTTGAGGCGCTGCCCCACTCTGCGCTCCATCATATGCTTACCTGCGTTTGTTTCCTTCGCTCTCTTTCCTTGCTCTTAGCGCAGCTCCAGTCCGTAAGCACCCTTATTCAAACCTGCCGGGAAATTTTTACGGCTCAAATAAAATATTCCCGAATTAGCGGGAAAGAAGCATGTTCCATGTTTTAGCATTTTAGCCGAAGGCCCAAAGCGGAAAGCAACGTGGGTTGTCCAGGGGGCAAAGCCCCCCTGGCGGGGTCAAGAGGCGGAGCCCCTTTCGAGGCCAGAAGGGCCGAGTTATGTTTTTATATGGCGCCAACCTTTTCAGTCCGAACAGAAAAGAAATCAACGATCCAAGACTCCGGAGCAAAGCACAGGAGAATAGACGCGGATTACAACGGCAGATGAAAAGCTTCAAGAGGCGTTTTGCCCTTTCGAGAGGCCGACGGTGAATTTCGCCTATTCTTTCAAAACCCCTCCGTAATGAAAGCAGCCTTGGAATTTCCGAGGGAGTCCAAGAAGGATTCCAGGTCAGTTCTCTTCCTCCACAGCATCTTTTTTCCTTTCTTGGAGGAAATTACCGCGATTCGCGAGTTTAAAATAATAGCTGCCAACCACTACGAGTAATTAGAGGGAGTCACGCAAGGGCCGTCAACCTCTGGGTTGAGGGTGATATTAGTTTTTTCCTTTCCTCTCTTCGGTGACATTTCTTGTTCAGTGTCGTCTTGTACACGAGACGTTCGCGTACAATCAAATTGAGTCACAAGACTCTAGACCCTGACCAACTAATATGAATTTTTACTAAGGGATAGACTACTACTTGATGTGATGTATTTTAGAGATGCGAGCATAGCGAGCATCCAGACCACTAATCGAAGCAAAACTTGTATTCGATAATCATCAGAAACTTTTATGCCTTTAGTTGCAGACTCGTATGCAAGCTCTAGAGCCACTCAGCTGATCCGGACCCTGGGAATCGTCAAGTAAACATCCTAAAGAGGCTACATACGAAATTACAGCTTCCTAAAGTGTAAAGCATAGAAATTAGCTTTAAGAGCCACTTATCTGATCCCGACCCTGGGCATGGTCAAGTAAATGTCCTAAAGAGGCTAAATACGGAATTACAGCTTCCTAGAGTGTAAAGTATAGAAATTACCTATTAAAATGATTTAACCACCGCTTCATAAATCAAACCGTTCTCGCAATATTCGGATCACCTGCTATGAATCGAATCATCGAAACACCAGCTCAATGAAATCATCAGAAATTAACAAGCGGTTGCAATCATGTTCACAATATCAATTACTGAGAATGATCACCTGTGTGTAAACAATTATTCACATAACCATGCTCATAACTCAGCGTTTTGGCCACGCACTTCGCAGTAGTTAACATAATACGGTTGCATAAATCGAGAGCTTTCGAACGAATGGTCAACGAATTTTGTGGGATGAAAAATGACGAAGTGCCATTTCCCTAGCAACGACTCGGTTGTAAGCGGAAATCATCAGAAAACCAACCGTAACGCTTTTTTTATTTTTTTAACGATTTTTTCGTTTATGTGCCAAAGTAAAGACATAAAATGTCAAAACTGATCTGCGTAAAATCTCATGGCGACTGGGAATACCAAGCGGTGGGAAGTCGAACTAAAGGGCAAGTCAGGGTCCAGAGTCTCGGGACTCGACTTGATTGTTCGAGAACGTCACGTGTCTTGTACGTTTGCATTATGTTTTCGCTTGTTGCTGGGATTGATATAGGCGTTAGTAGCCTACGAAGGTTACAATACGAATATGTTTACACTTGACAATCCTGGTGGAAAACAGTAAAAAGTTCCAGTCATGCAGCAAGATCGTATAAGTGAATCATTTTCACCGATTTTGATGAAATAGTCAGATAATGTGCGGGTTAGGTTGTAGATGGTCCCCTATCAGTTTCATTGTTGCCAAATCAATACTTCATTCTGCACATGCGCAAACGTAAATTACATTGAGTATCTTTTTTTTCGTTTCTTAATTGATCAATTATGACATTTTACGCTTGTTTTTGATTTACACTTTTCCGCTATGGAATTTGTCAAGATCACTTGAAACTTTTCAATGATCTATACCTTCATGATAGATAAACGAGGAAGCTATGTGCCACACCCAACTTGGCAGACCTTTTCGTTTGGACCGCTGCGTTTTATTTGACCTGCGCGTACGGAGCGTTCGCGTTCGGAACGCGGCGTTTCTTCATCTACCACTGCTCACAAAGATTCGCGGACTCGAGACCAGACAGATATCGAAAGCCAGAATGCGTGGGAAATTACTATCTTGACTAAATATTTCGTTTTATAGCATTTCCAAGCCAAATGAAACCTTTTCCAAGTCAAATGAAACTTTTTCCAAACCAAATTAAACTTTTTCCATAGGTACCAAATGAAACCTATTGAGAAAATGAGGGAACTGAGGTACCTAGATAGGTAGATACCCAGTCACATTCAACAGTCAGAAATTTCTCAAACTTACTTGTTTCCTATTCTACTAAGGTGAGATCCATTTCGGTAATCCTATGTCTGAAATTCATCGAATTTTCATTTTGTCAACGTCTTTCTATGATAGGTACAATTGCATCTACTTGCAACTTGCAGGGTACCTACCTATCTAGGTACCTCAGTTCACTCATTTTCTCAATAGGTTTCATTTGGTTTGGAAAAAGTTCCATTTGATATGGAAAAGGTTTCATTTGGCTTGGAAATGCCATATATGTGATTTTTTCAAGCGACAACTTTCTTTTTTAGGCCCTAGATTGTTTGTTGAGTTGCCAGTTCACATTAAGCTAATTGACAATTTTATTAAATTAAAAAAAGTATTAACGTATTTTTCAGGAATCTCTATCAAAATGATAATTTTTATTTCCTTTTTTAGCTTTATTTAGCAATTTCGTCATCATCTATAGAGTTTTCGTTTTGTTTTTTTGACAGTAGGTATGTTTTATTTGAAATTTATTTTGTTAAGTAGAATATAGTACGTACTTGTTGTGCCATTTTAGATCTTATTCCCACATCTGTAATCAAGTCATGAAATGGTGCACATTTGTGTAATGATTGCACTCGTCATATTTTCTGTTTTTGTTTTTTGAACTCCTGATCTCCAGACAATTTTTATAAATGTTGGAGATCAGTAACTGCCAAACTTTAACTAAGATGTGTTGTTTTTGTACACATGGATCGAAGTATCAAATACTTCCGTATCTTTTTTTGTGTATATATACTTACATTTTTTTTTTTTTTTTTTTTTTTTTTTTTTACTTTTTATGTCTTAGCTTTGGGCACATTAAAATAAAAAACTGTCACGAAAAAGTGTCCTCGAAAAGCGTTACCTACATTTTCTGATGATTTCTGCTAACAACCGAGTCGTTGCTAGGGAAATGGTACTTCGTCGTTTTTCATCCCAAAAATTCGTTGACCATTCGTTCGAAAGCTCTCGATTTATCCAACCATATTATGTTAACTACCGCGAAGTGCGTGGCCAACAAGCTGAGTTATGAGCATGGTTATGTGAATAATTGTGTACACTCAGGTGATCATTCTCAATAAATGATATTGTGAACATGATTGCAACCGCTTGTTAATTTCTGATAATTTCATTGAGCTGGTGTTTCGATGATTCGATTCATAGCAGGTGATCCGAATATTGCGAGAACGGTTTGATTTGTGAAGCGGTGGTTAAATCATTTTAATAGGTAATTTCTATACTTTACACTATAGGAAGCTGTAATTTCGTAGGTAGCCTCTTTAGCCTCTTTCTATAATAAAGTGAATGTTTACTCGCGAGTTTCTATTAGGAGATCATCATCTCACAAGAGCTCAATCGTCATGATCATTTCTATAATAAAGTGAATGTTTACTCGCGAGTTTCTATTAGGAGATCATCATCTCACAAGAGCTCAATGGTCGTGATCATTTCTATAATAAAGTGAGAGCGAGGAGCTAAAACATTTTTTTGTTTTGAATGATAAACAGAGTTCAGAGGCCGATGGGGAGTCGGGTTCAGAGAATCTACTCTCTAGGAAGCTGTAATTTCGTATGTAGCCTCTTTGGGACATTTACTTGACGATGCCCAGGGTTCGAATCAGATGAGTGGCTCTTGGAGCTTGCATACGAGTCTGCAACTTAAGACATAAAATGTCCCAATGTATTGCAGACTCGTATGTAAGCGTTTCTTTGAATAGGTATCTTATGGATAAAAACTGCTCGGCTCTTAACATCTTATCGGTTTTTGACATGGTTACCTATGTCCAAGGCGTGGTGGTCTATCCGTGAAAATGTAACTTTTGTGTGTATATATATCATATTCTTACATTAATAAATGGCATTAATTCTTGGCATTAATAAATTAAAAAAAAAAAAAAAAAAAAAAAATTTCGAACGTGAACCAATGCTTTCACATTTACGGATAGTCTCGGAAACAAAGTTTAGCGACCCCGAGCTGGTTCGCAGAAAGACTCAAGATGCCCTCCTTCCTGTATCGCCCAGGACACTGGGCCTGGTTGGCGACGGGTTCTGAGATCATCTGGTTGAGGTCTGATAGCCCCGTTCGATTCACCTTGGCGGTATCAGGCGGTTACGCAACCCACCACACCAAACGTCAGTGTTGCGACTCGAGCCAATATAGGTACAAATTTGAATCACTCCCTAACCGTTTTTATCACAGGGCGGATGCTCAACGTGTTGGCTAAATGGGTGATTCTCAAACTACGGGCAATTTTGACTTTTCTCTTGGTTAAAAAAAAAAAAAAAAAAAAAAAAAAAGAAAAAAAAAAAACGGCTCTACAGTCAGATCATTTAATAATGATTAATTTTACACATTATTAGTTCATTATGGTTACTTAGCAATATTAGTTTATAACTGAGCGTAATAAATCAGCTTTCCTTGACACTACAGAGGCTTAGGGATTATGAGATACTGTGATAAAATGAGAGCATTCCAAAAAGTGGCTAACGATTTTTCTGCTATGAAAACTAAGGGAGTTACACTTCCCTCAATAACGCATTGGTTGTATGTGAAAATCAATAGAAAACCACACCGTGACGTGACGAAAACAAATGGAAACGTCCTGTTAATCATTATTAAATGATTAAAATCTGAAAAACAAAAATCCATAGTATTCTGGGAGTTTTTTTTTTCCCCCCAACCAATAAAATCAGTAATGTGCTAGTTGGAAGTTTCTCTATTTTTAAGTTGAATTTAAATTTTATGCAATCTTGGAGGTTATACTCATGATTACGAGTAGCTCATAAACGTACTATTGAGAGCTTTGATTTTAAGAGTACTTCTAATGGATTTTAAAAACCCAACAGATGAATGATTGGAATTTAAAAAGATCCATAGGTACTGAATAATATAAACATTAGTAGAATAAAACCCAGTTTTTCAATTGCACAGTACAAGTAATTTTGTTGTTGTGTACGAGTTATAAAATATCATCTGAAGAGGAAATTTTAACGGGGGGGGGATTCTTAAGGCAGTAATTTGGTGTAACATGAATCAATAACCATACAGTTTTTGCGACGGGATGCCACGGAACTTTCACGTTTTCTGACATGGGGGTTAAATTCACCATCTTGCACGAGTACGTCATAATTGATCGATTAAGAAACGAAAAAATTATACTCAATGTAATTTACGTTTCCGCATGTGCAGAATGAAACTGATAGGGGACTATCTACAACCTAACCCGCGCATTCTCTGACGGATCAGATGAAAACTGTGGAAATTCGTTACAAGGATTCAACATAGGCTCATGCACAGTAGCTATTAATGATACAATCATGTTGAAATTGATATGGGATGATCAAATCGTCATCCCCAACTATCATCCAAATTTGAGCGAGATCGGAAGACTAAGGCGTGAAAAATGGAGCATAATGTAATTTACGTTTGCGCATGCGCAGAGTGAAATATTGATCAGGCAACAACGAAACTGACAGGGGACCGTCTAGCCCCTTGCTCGCACATTCCCTGAAACTTTCATCCAGATCTGTGGAAAATAAGCTTGGTACAAGGATTTCATATTGGCGCATGCGTACTTGTATTTAATGATACAACCGTGTTGAAATTGATATAAGATGATCAAATTGTAATCCCCAACTATCATCCTAATCGGATACTAACTAGGATCCTAAGATCAGACGACAAGGGCGTGAGAAAATGATGCATGGTAGAATTTACATTTGCGCATGCGCAGAGAGAGGTATTAAGTCAAGAACGATGGAACTGATAGGGGCCAGTCTACCCCCTTGGCCCGCACATCCCCTGATAATTGCATCCGAATCGGATGAAAACTGTGGAAAATAAGCTTGTTACAAGGATTTGCGGACACACGACAGACACACACACGGACAGACACGGAACGCAAGTTGTTCAGAATGGTCTAAAACGTAAAATGCGTGTGGAAATTTTCATTTTGGAAACCAAAAATTGTTTTTCTTCTGAAAGTGAAAACAATGTTTCCGCTACCTTTTGGTAGACTTGGAAGCAATATGACTTACTCGGATGTTACACAAAATCCTTCGCCACAAACCACCCAACTTCTCCGACAATTCGCTGATAACCCATGATGGCAAGGCTGGCTTCTAATAGGCCAAGCACTACGTCGTCCAAAGATCACAAATTTCCTTCATTAATAGTTAACCTGGCACTTTCAAAATTCGCTCCGGATGTTGCACTGTGAGTCCGGGACAAAATTCCACCGGGTACAATAATTATTGATACCAATCACATCATTTTTGTAGGAATTATTCAGCACCAGAATTCTACTTTTAGGGAAAACAACATTTTCTATGGGAAACGGTCACTGGATCATTCTTTACCAAGTTGAATGTTTAAAACCGGAAAGTGGGACAGACACGGAGGTTACAAATTTCAGATCAATATATTTATTACTTCCGAGTCTACCTATAGGTAGGTAGCGTTAGAATTGTTTTCACTTTCGGGAGAATAAAAATTTTTGGTCTCCAAAATAAAATTTCCACACAAAGTGTTGAAATACCACATGTATGCTGCACAACGACAGTCATTTGAAGACATAAGAGACACCCCCGATTTACCTCATACACTTCAAACAGCAACACGCCAAGACCAAAGAAAATTGTTGAACTTTATGGAAACTGCAGGCATTCGCTTATGAAGTACATGAACTACATTTAATGTTCATGTTTCAACTTTGATTTATTTATTCATTGTAATTTTACTGGTTATATGAAGAAAAAAGAAAAAAAAGGTCTGCCAAGTTGGGTGTGGGACATAGGTTCCTCGTTTACGTATTATGAATGTTTCAAAGACATTGTAATAGTAAACTAGACCCACTCGTAGCGCTAGTGTCGCGTTGCAAATTGAACGGTCTGTAGTCGGCCATATTGGGGGCAACATCGTTTATTTATGTGCAATGAGATTGTATTATTATACTTAGTTCATCTACTCATGAAATTTCTTTGATAATGCACAATGGTTAAAATGTGTGCGGCATTTAACTGCATAAATCGCAAAACTGAAGGCTGCACACTCTCATTTCACAAGTAAGTATAGATTTTCACGATTTCCTAAAGATTATTTTGGTCCGTTGTAGGCCTCTTGATGTGGTAACGCAGTACCTATCGTAGTTGATAATAATTTTCTTTTTACTACCTAACTTATCAATATGCATGAGCTACAAAGTTTCAAATTAATCTAAATTTTGTTTTGTTTTTTCCACAGATTCCCTTTAAACAAGAAATTGAGAGAATTGTATGAAATTGTTTTTTGTATTGACATTGTATTGTACTATTGTATTGTATTTTATTGACAGAATCGTATGAAATTGAATGTAAAATGAAAATAATATATAAACATAGAAAGTGCCATGAAGTAGTTATTCATTTATTCAATTGTTCAGCTCCTCTGATCATGCTCCTTGCCCCATCCAGGTGAACCCATGGTGTTTGTAAAAGTGTGTCTTATGTACAAGATATTGTCTCAATATTGAAATGCAGAGCGATTCTTCTGTTACTTTGGGAAAATGGTTCTGAGATAATTGCTTTTGAATAATGGAAGGATCTTTCACTTTAAAATACCTAACTAACTTATGCCCTAACTATTATAAGTACGGTATGAAAAGTACAATATCGCCACTACGCAAAACTACATGAAATCATATTGGTAAGTAATGCATGCATTACGTCCCTATGAATGGATTTTATATATATTAGGTGAGAGTTAAAATAAGAGAAAAAACAAATATATCATGACTTCTCGAACCCCCCACCCCCCAATTAACTCCCTCCACCGACAGCAAATTCAAATAATAAAACTTCCAGTAGGTATGAAATTTGAAGCTCCTGACATATTTTTATAACCTAGACCGAATTTATAATCGAATTTAAAAAATGATCTCGAAAATCTGACTTGAATAGTTATAACATCATGATTTATTACTATTACCTCCTCCAATCTTCCTCGTCCATAATGAAATTTGAAACTCCTAATATACCTTCCAAAACTAGACAAAATTCTTAGTTGAACAAAAAAGAATCACAAAAATCTGACGATATTAGTTAAAACATCATGATATTTTACTGTTACCCCCTCCATTCACCCTTTTTCATAATCAAATTTGAAATTCCTGATATAAGATCCAAAACTAGACCAAATTCATAGTTGAACAAAAAAAGAATCACGAAAATCGGACGAGAATTGTGGCCTAAATAAGTTTGTAAATCGTCATATTTGGTTAGATATTCCAAAGACAAGCAGCTCCCACAGGTTTGTCTCTGTTGAAAATATTGCATAAAATTCATTTAAAAACTGTGTTGTCATCATAATAATTGACGTTTTTAATGATTTTAGACTAGTTTTCATCAAGATAATACAAAATATGTTTTCTACGAACACTTATACACAAACTAGCAAGCCTTCAATTCAAAAAGGGCGTGTGAAGTTGACCCCAATATGTCCGCCAATGCTCTCTTCAATTTGCATTAGGCGGCGTCTGAGATTCACGTACAGTTGTAGGGCCTTGGAATGTGTAGACCATTGAATTTTTTAAAAAATGATTTCAAAAAATTCCATAGCGGAATAGAGAAACCAAGAAGTAGCGTAAAACGTCATAATTGGTCAATTAGGAAACAAAAAATAGGTATACTCAATGTAATTTACGTTCGAGCAGGCGCAGAATGAACTGATGAGTAGAACAATGAAATAGGTTCAACCTAACCCGCCCATTCACTGACAACTTCATCAACATCGGATGAAAACTGTAGAAATTAAGGTCGTCGGAAGGATTTCACATTGGCGCATGCGCAGTAGCTATTAATGATACAATCATGTTGAAATTGATATGGGATGATCAAATCGTTATTCCCCAACTATCATCCGAATTTGAGCGAGATCACACGACTATGGCATGAGAAAATGATGCTTGTTGGCATTTACGTTTGCGCATGCGCACAGTGAAGTATTCATTCAAGAATGATGAAACCAATAGGAGACTGTCTCCACCCTAGCCAGCACATTCCCTGAAAATGTCATCCGAATCGGATGAAAACTGTGGAAAATAAGCATGTTACAAGGATTTGCGGACACACGACAGAACCAAAGTTGTTCAGAATGGTCTAAAACGTAAAATGCGAGTGGAAATTCGGATTTTGGAGACCAAAAAAATTTTTCTCCGGAAAGTGAAAACTATGCTTCTACTACCTATAGGTAGACTCGGAAAAAAACCTCATGAAGGTTCCTCCTGTCCGTGGTTGTCTACTTGGTTGAATTCGAGTCTGTAGTTGATTCGAGGCTGTAGTGCCACATTACCTTAATGGTGTTCCTTCGTAGAAGCACCTAGAAGAGCTTTTAAAGTTAACAATATAATCGATTCCCATAGTCATTAAATCATTAGCGTTGCCGTATGGAGAATAGGAACAAAAACTTGCGGAAAAAGCTGTTTCCACCGTCAGTATAGTAAAGAGCCTTACTGAAAACGCTAATGTAAGGAAAACCGCAGGTACGAAGGGACCTATAAATAACGGCTTGGGGTTCACGACCTTCACCAGGGCAAAGGTTCTTTGGGGGGGATGAAGCAATAATTTGTCTACCCGACCAGCAGATGTTTGCAAATAATAAACCATCGCCAGTCAAACGAATTGACAACATGACGAACGGGATTTGGATGTACGTCCCCAAAGAAACGCAAGCCACGTTCGACAATTTACAGTGTTGCTCTCTGAGGGGAGGTGGCGTCTTCTGACTGCCGTTTATCATGAAAAGGGAAGCGGGATTGCCAAAAGGTCAACTTGTGTAAATCTGAATTATTGGGATCCGACTGAAATATATCTTTGTCTATGACAATAAGAACGCCTGCCATGTCGGGCAGACATAGCTGCCTCAATTATTGTAACTTTGACGTACATATTTAGTTGAATTTAATTTAATACAATCCTATATACAACAAGAATGTGTAGTCTACACCAGTGTTTCTTAAACTTTTTTTTTTTTCCATGTTCCCTCCAAGTAGAAACGAGAAAGGTCATGCACCCCTCACAGATTTGATTTTGATGTACCCATCATCCCTAAAAAAAAATTAACACATACACATATTTCCAGAGCTAAGGGATTATTGTTAATAAAATACAACTTTTTATATTTATGAACTGTATTTGTAGAATACAAATTTATAAACACTCATAATTAGGTATATAAGATGAAATATTTTTTAATATGACGAAAAATTGGTAGGTAGGTACTTTAGTACACAATGAAGGCCGTAAGCATAAGTACATATTGTTAATAGTAAAAAGTCTTTAAACTCAAAATCAATCTTCGAAAAAATAACTTTGAGAATGAAAGGTTAAAAAAATGAACGAACCACGTTATGTGTCTAAAAGCAGGGTTGAATGAGGAAAAATTAGTAATGACAGCCTCACAGAACGCGAGGAATATATACCTATCTACTGATGGAAATATCGCACTTTTTGTATTGAGAAATTTCAGGTTTGAAAAGTAATGAAACGAGTGAAATGTTTGGTAAGTAGTGAGTTTGCTTGAACTCGAAAACAAAAGGTTAGGTACTACCAATGAATTCTATTGGAATCATTTTATTCACAGAATGAGTGGTGGCTGGTTTATTTTTCGTGGGTTAAAAACCTCAACATCTGCATCATGGCCCCGGAAAATAACCATGGCTGTCACATTTTATTTTATTTCCTATTTATTTATTTTCATTTATTTAATTTATATAATTTTTTTTGCAATGCAATTGTAAAATACATGTGTTTACATGGTATTATCAAAATAGGGCTATTGTATACCGGTACTCGGTCTATATACTATCTACCGACCCTTCGTTGGTTCAGGATGCTATCTTGATGATGTCTTTTATCGGCCCCCTCAGTGTGTTGACGTTTTACCTGGAGTTTTATCTGGAAATGTAATACTGAGGACTGAGACACTGACAAGAAGTAAAAAGTCCAGTCATGCAGCATGACCCCATGAGCGAATTTTTGAAGAAATCTTCGACATTTCAGTCGCTATTGATCGCGTAGAGAAATTTTAGTTTATGATTTTGATAGACAAACATAGAATCAAATTATTAAAAATAATTAGGTGGTACTCATACTTTATTATTATTAAACTAATCTTGTAGATTTAAAGACAAATGTAGGTAAATATTCATAGATTTCGATGGAGGGAGGCCTTGAGATTAACGTTACTGACGGCCGAGCAGAGCGAGGCCTTGGGTCTGCATGCTAGTACGTACATAAATAGGACTTCTTCATAATTTCATGGCTGATATTTTCTAAGCCACAGTCAGTATCAAAGCTACATCAAGTCCTAAAACAGTTGAGCGTAAAACATTAAAGAGAGCGACCGAGAGAATCGGAGGACGGAATATTTCACAGAGTAAACTCATCAGTTGTGATAGCATTTTTTTTTTTTTTTTTTTTTTTTTTTTTTTTTTTTTAACAAGCACCTACTACCTACGTTTTAAACATCATGGTTCTAGGATTGGTTATACAGGGATACTTCCATAAGAGTAGTTCAATCTGAAGTTGGACAATGTTTTATGCAAATATTACCGATTTTGACAACTAGCGAACGGCATTATTTCGATTTTTGACTGATTTTTCAACTTTGAAATTTTTGAAAACTTGATACATATTCTTATAGGAAATTTTACGGTGATTCCGAATATACCACATGTTAGTATGCTGAAAAAAATATTCCGCACAAAAAATCGCAAAAAACAGGATACTTTGAAATTGTTGACTACATTTTTGAAAAAGTTCAACCCGAAGATGTAATCCGATCATGCTGACCAACAAACATGAACTTTCGTTTTGTGTCCTTAACATTTTAAAATTTGTTTGAAGTTTCTAGCACAATTCTAAGGACAGTTATCGTCTGGAATGACACATACATACATATATACATACATACATACATACATACATAAAAAAATGCGTTAAACTTCAGAATATGATTCAGAATAGCCTGAAATGGATTTCTGCATACAATTTTTTCAAAAATTCACATTCTGCAAATTTTGAGGCGAGAGCAATAGCTTAATTTTCTTCAAAAATTCGCTAACAATAGATCATGGATATGTCTAGTACCTACTGCTTACAACTACCGACTACTCAATAGTATACCTACCATGTAGTGCCTTCTTTTCACTTAATTAGTTCATTATGGCTACTTAGCAACATTAGTTTATAACAGCGTAATAAATCAGCTTACCTTGACACTGCAATGGATTAGGGATCATGAGATGCGATAAAATGAGAGCATTCCAAAAAGTGGCGAACGATTTTCCTGCTATGAAAACTGAGGGAGTTGCACTTCGCTAGTAACGCATTGGTTGTACGTGAAAATCAATAGAAAGTACATTTTTTCGAGCTAAAAAAAAAAAAAAAAAATTTACACAATTTTTCCAAATACCCCAGCTAAAAAATATATCCATGTCAATGTTTGTGAAATCGATTTGATATATATAGGTATATACAGGGTGATTCCCTCGCAGATGCAAAAAACATTGGGTGAAACTTCATCAAAAATGGAGTAAAATGCCGCCAACTGCATATTTTTATCTCAATCCGTTCTCGAGATATGATTTTTTAAAGATTTTTTTCAGGAAAACCATGTTTTTTTTCCTTTTAAAAATCAAATTTCTCCAATTTATTTCATTCATTTTTAAGTTTTGACCCCATTGTCGGAATCAGCGTTAAATTTCCTATAAGATAAGTTTACTTTGATTCTTGAAAAGTACCGTCTAAGGACCATAACAACTTCTCAAAAGTTGACAAATTCTATAAAATGAAATTTCTGAAAATGTTTGAAACGTTTCTTCTCTTTCAAAAAATCCTGGAGACTGGCAAATCTCATGAAAACTTCTTCATTTAAGGCTGTGCAAACGCCTCTCTCGCCCTCGTCCTAGCCCGAGAGAGCGCTCTGCTGATTGCGGGTTGCAGACCCAGTTCAACGGTAGCTCAACTGGCAGCGCCAGCGGCAGTTAGCAAAAGGGGAAGTTGATATCTCCCCCACCCATCCATGCCCTCAGCCACGCCGATACACCGCCCCGCCCAACCCTCCTCGCCGGCAACCGGCAGTCCTAGAATTTTGCTTCCGAGACTGCAAGGCAGCGGAAGCTTTGTTTTCACTTTCGAAATGAAAAAAAATTTGTTGCTCCAAAATCAAAATTTCCACTTGCATTTTGCGTTTCAGAGCCTCCTGAACCAATTTGGTTCCGTGTCTGTCGGTCTGTCTGTCTGTCCATCCACATTTCCTTGTAACAGCCATAACTTCCACAATTTTGATCCGATTTTAACCGAATTTTCAGGGATCGTGCGGGTTAAGCTCTAGATGGTCCCCTATCAACTTCATCATGATCGAATCAACGGTAGCTTCTGCGCAGGCGCTAACGTGAATTCCTTGTGACGGTCATAACTCGGTCAATGTTGAACGGATTTCAGTCAGATTTTCAGGGATGATGTGGGTAAGGTCCCTTGAGGTCCCATAAGACGATTATCATAATTGCATCAGCGGTACGCTCTGCGCATGCGTGAACGAAATATTCTTGTTACGGTCCTTGCAACAGCCGTAATTTCCACAATTTTGATGCGATTTTCTTCAAATTTTTAGGGATCGTGCGGGTATAGCTCTACATGGTAGCCTATAAGTTCCTTCACGATCGAATCAACGGTAGCCTCTGCGCAGGCGCAAACAAAATTTTCTTGTTTCGGTCATAACTCAGGCAATTATGAACGGATTTCGGTCAGATTTTCAGGGATGATGCGGGCAAGGTTTCTTGAGGTCCCGTATCACATTCTTCGCAATCATCAGCAGCGGTACGCTAGGCGCATGCCGGAAAGTGATGTTTTTGTTACGGTCACAGCTTAGTTATGAGGAACATGCGGACAACATCCTGGATGGTCCCATATTAAAATCAAAATTTTCCTTATTAATTTCATTTATTATATGTACCATTCAGCTTCCAATTTCCCACCTTATTCCAAGGAAATAAGGAACCGGTCGTTTCTAGTTTTCTGGAATTTAATGGTGACGTACTGTGAAGGTCACGAGGAAGCTCATGTGCCATTTCCTTGGCAGTGTATTTGTTTTTATTTTGTCTAAACCCTCGTGGAAAAAGCGGGTAGATGGCCTGCACAAGTGCATTACTTTCAAATAAAATGATCGGTTTTTGTGACTGTAGTTAAGGAAGAAAGGTTTCTTCATTAAAATAGGAATGTTAAAAAAGAAAGTCATCATTCTTTTCATACATAGGTTCATAGTATTTTTCTGTAAAGATTTATTAACTTTTTGCGTCTTTCTTAATCAAATATTCTGCGACTCAAAATAAAGTTTAGAACTTTTGTCTTTTTGCGCAGTTTTTAACAATTTTTTTTAAAAACAAATATTAATGAAATTTAAGTACGTGTTTCTTCCTAATTTTTTTGATAATTTAAGAATGTTCCAGTCCATTGTTGATAGGTAAACTTTGTTTGATTAAAAGTCTGCAAAATTAAAAATTCAACGATTAGGTACTAGCCATTTTTAACCATTTTTAAGCAAAATTCTTGAATTTGTTCAGCGCAAGAATGGCAATTTTATCTCAACCCTTTGAGGAGCTATAGTTTGGCACATAAATACATACACATTACATCTTACATAGCATTTCCAAATCGACTTCGACATTTTCCAAATAGAAATGAACACCTTCAAAATGGAATGATGAACATTTTCCATATAGGTTTCGACATTTTCTAAACAGGTTTCGACATTTTCCAAATATAAAAGTAAGGAACAACAACTGTGACACTCTATAACATACAAATCGCCAATACCTACATTCTGGAAACAAAAACAAACTACGAGTACATTCTTGAATTGGAATGCAATGCCTTTTCAATCCATAATCTACCATTTAGACGCTCTCCTAAATTATAGAGTTACCTACATGGTTTTTCGGGCAGATTTCTTCTCAGATTCACGCCATGCCCAAACCTATTTGTAAAATGTTGAAACCTTTTCGGAAGGTGTCGAAACCTATTAGGAAGATGTCCATTTCTATTCGGGAAAATTTCGAAATCTATTCAGACTTGATTAAGTTCGATGGAAGAATATCGAAATCTATTTGGACAAGATCGAATTAGATTCGGAAAATGTCCAGTTCTATTTGAACAATGTCAAATTCAATTTGGATTTGATATAGGTATATATTATATTTATTCTCGCGTTAAACGGCGTACGTATCGCTAAACCCTAAGATCCGTTTCAGAATGCCTCAAAATTACGACAATTTTTGAAAATGATTGGAAGCAATGGCAATTGCTTAATTTTTTACGAAAATCCGCTGAAATTTCATAGCAATGGTAATTTGTGTCATTTAAAAACTATAAACAATTGCAAGAATCCAACAATTTATTTTTAGAGCTGAATATTATTTAGACATTTTTTTTAAACCGAGAAACGTATAGATAGTTAACCATCACATGCATGCGTGTGTTAACGATCACATTGCATAAAAATTGCTCAACGGTAATTAATTCAACGTAAATGTAATTCGAAAAAAAAAAGGCTCATACGATCATGTTCATGATTGGAACTTTTTTCTTATCACAGCATGCGGATCAATTTTGGTTCCCTGCCCATGCCAATTTCAGCTTTAGTCCGATTTTGATTAAATATTTGAGGAT
Source organism: Adelphocoris suturalis (assembly GCA_030762985.1). Taxonomy (NCBI): domain Eukaryota; kingdom Metazoa; phylum Arthropoda; class Insecta; order Hemiptera; family Miridae; genus Adelphocoris; species Adelphocoris suturalis. Next base: position 66,768,664 of record CM061041.1, read on the forward strand.
TGTGAAGGTTAGTCCCTTAGCTTAATTTTTGCAGTTTCCAACAGAGTTTGATAAGGTTTTCAGGAAATGTACCGGTTAGACGCAGATGGTCCCCTTAGTTTTGTTGCTCATTAATCAATACCTACTTCACTCTGTGCAGCGTATACGTTAAACCCATCAAACATCAGATGGCCTATTCATCCGATCACGTTCATATTCTGAGGGTTGCTGGTCCCTTGGTCACTCGTAATTTGCTTGGGTACTCCTTTTGAGGTACTACTTTTGAGACTACTAGAAATGATAATCCGAGTTGAAAAAATGATAATTGAGAACATCGGAAAAGTTTATTTCACTATCAGGATCAAAAAATACATCACAGATTGTCCAGGAGCCAGGGCCGAAAATAGGTTGTAACTTGAGGAGAAGGTTTGAGATTAGATTTTGAAAGTTTGGTCCATTCTGAGTGAGAAAACTTTGTTTGCCATCTCAAAATTGGTGGAATACAAAATGGCGGCCTCATAAAGATTGGTTAATTTGCCCATTTTGAAGTTTTTTCTCTAATAATAACTAAACCATACATCCAACAGAAATTTTTATACGTAGCAAAGTTATAGAGAAAAAAAAAAAAAAAAATTTTATCCCACGACTCTGAATTATTTCTCAAAATAAGCGAATTATAAACAATTGAAAATCGGGCTAGTTTTGGGCTAGTCCTCTTCTCCTCTCGTCGAGACTTTTCCCCTTCAAAATCACTTATAGTGGCGTTAGTTAATATTGGTCTGATTTCAGTCTTCTAAAGCTCATTCTGTTGAAGATTAAATACTTTCCAAGGTTTGCATCGAGAATATTTTAGCTGAGACCTTTCCTCATTGACTTACAGCCGAACTATTGAATTTTATACCATTTTACACATAAAGTTAGCAAAAACGGCATTTTACTTTGTACTTCAATGAGAAACGGTCTGAGCAAAAACTTTTTGAAGTGAACTTTGTGGAAAGTATTTAATGTTGAGTAGAATGAGCTTTGGCAGACTGAAGTAAGACCAATATTAACGCCACAAGGTGATATTGAAGGGCAAAAGTCTAGACGGAGGGTGGAGAGGACTCGCCCAAAATTAGCCCAAGTTTCACTTGTTTGTAATTCGCTTATTCAAGAGGTAATTCAGAGTTTTGGGATCGAATCGTTTTGTTTTTTTATGCTCTACAACTTTGCTACTTATAAAAATTTCTCTAGGATGTACGGTTCTGTAGGTTTCGTTATTATTAGAGAAAAAAGTGTTTTCTCTAATAATAACTAAACCTACAGAACCGTAAATGGGCAAATTAAGCCATCTTTATGAAGCCGCCATTTCGTATTCCACCAATTTTGAGATGGCAGACAAAGATTTTCTCACTCAGAACGGACTAAATTTTCAAAATCTAATATCAAACCTTCTCCTCAAATTACTACATATTTTCGGCCCTGGCTCCAGGACTAAGACACCAGGGAATCGAAGAACAAAAATAACGACAGAGGCTCAAGAACATTATTCAATTTAAAGTTGAATTTCTTCTTCTTCTTCTAATTCTCATGAGTTATTTTCTAATCCGCATGAGTTGAAGTTAGTTTTAAACTAATTGCTTGCAACATTCTATTTTTTCTGCACTATTCTATCATTTGAAATAAACTATTTTAGTGGTAAAGATTCTTATGTTCATTTTCTTTCACATGGTGGAAAACCCAACACATAGTTTTGCATTCCGAGTGTTTCCCGTCACTAGCAAGTAGAATTTAGAAACACTTTTCGAGCGAGCACAGTTCTGAAACTCGCGAAATTCCTATTTTTCTGGCACGGTTTCAAGCAAATCAAAAATTTTTTAAATTGTTTATGACGAAATGGAATTGAATATGCTTTCCAATGATGACCATCTATTTGATTTTTTTATGAATAAAAATTGGTTTTCTAGCCAATTTTAGAAGGAGAAACATAATTTATGATAGTAAACAATTCCAGTCATGCAGCATGATCGTATGAGTGAATTTTCTCTAATTACCTACTATTAAATGTTAAATTGTATTGAAATTTGAGCAATTTCAGTAGAAAGAAATTGTTAAAACTCGGCCCTTCGGGCCTCACCAGGGGACAACCCCCCTGGACACCCGGATGGTTACTGCTTAGATCCTTCGGCTAAAATTCAAGAAACATGGAACATGCTTTAGCCGTGTTTTATCTGTTTGCTGTTTGCTTATACTATGAATTTGTTGTCTGTTGTTTTAATTTAGCTCTTTACGGGCCTGATTTTCAAATTGCTCGTCATTTCATTCACCTCTTGATGTCCCAAATGTATTCTCATTAATAAGAAATCGAAAACATCTGAAATTTCGAAGAACACATCGCAACTAAAAGCCTAGTTTACAAGATCCTTTGATTACTTTTTGGTAAAAACGATGCCAGCCAACTGCATATATATATATATAGGTCCTACCTACCCAACATGGATTTTAGTTATAACCTACAGCACTTTCCAAGTTGAAAAATCAATGGCCTTTTTTTGTAGTAGAGTTCTCAGAATTGACAGTTGGACTAAATTTTTTAATGAGCCGGGTAGGTACTAACAAGTTACTTAAAAAAACTCGAACTCAGAACTGCCCTTTTCTGTGAGAATGACCCATACATAAATTTCTCCCTTGAGGGGAAGAACAATAGATCATGGATATGTCAAAGTTGTAGACATTACTTTACACTCTGTTGGGATGATGGGAAAGTAAAAATGGACATTACTTTCCACTCTGTTGGGATGATGGGAAAGTAAAAATGGACATTACTTTCCACTCTGTTGGGATGTTGGGAACGTAACTATGGACATTACTTTCCACTCTGTTGGGATGTTGGGAACGTAACTATGGACATTACTTTCCACTCTGTTGGGATGTTGGGAAAGTAAAAGTGGACATTACTTTCCACTCTGTTGGGATGTTGGGAAAGTAAAAGTGGACATTACTTTCCACTCTGTTGGGATGTTGGGAAAGTAAAAGTGGACATTACTTTCCACTCTGTTGGGATGTTGGGAACGTAACTATGGACATTACTTTCCACTCTGTTGGGATGTTGGGAAAGTAAAATTGGACATTACTTTCCACTCTGATGGGATGTTGGGAAAGTAAAAGTGGACATTACTTTCCACTCTGTTGGGATGTTGGGAAAGTAAAAAATCCCGCGCTACTTTCGTTCCATGCTAAAACAGAAGTCTACTCGTAAGTCGGTTGTTGAGGAAGGCGGAATTAGGCACTTCATTTTTTTACTACAGTTCTACAAAAAGTCACCCTGTTGCCATGGTGATGCTAACCTAATGGGAGCAGTTAGGGGGGTGGGATACAATCGAGGGGGCGGTCGCCCGGCCTTCGCGAGCAGAGTGGGGGAGAGGCTTTCCCCGCCACGTCCTGGCAGTTTGAGATAAATCCGCTAGGGGCGCAGTTTTCAGCTCATTTATTTCCAATTTTCCAAACTCGTAAATTGACCGTTTTCTTTCGTGGAACGGACAGAGGATGGAAAATAGACTCCAGCGTGATTTAAATCATGCAAATCGGTCCACAAATGCCTGAGAAAGTGTTAGAAAACCATGAAATCTTGACTATTTTCATACAATTTAAATTCAGTTTAAAATTTTCTTTCCTCGAGGAATAACTACAAACGAAATTGAACTAATCAAGCTTTGGAGTGTGAAAATTGATCAACTACTTAAAATGTTATGATAATAAAACCTCCTGAAGGAGGGTTTGAACAGCCTTAATACGCTTTCCAACGGTATGGTCAAATTTTATCTTGTCTTGTTTCTTCGTTGAAAATTTTAAGTTTAAATCTAAGAAAACTTTAGGCACTTAAAAATGGGGGGGGGGGGGGTTGATCAGGGGATAGAAAAAAATGTAAATTTTTTTAAAATGTTTTTAATTGAAAGTATTGTGACAACAATGTCCAATTACAAATTGAAATTAGGTTTCCCTACATGTTAAAAAACCTAAATGTTCATCTAGAAGCGTATTAATTAAAAAAGAAATCTTCGACATTTCAGTCGCTATTGATCGTGTAGAGAAATTTTAGTTTATGATTTTGATAGACAAACATGGAATGAAATTTTAAACAAGCACCTACTACCTACGTTTTAAACAGCATGGTTCTAGGATTGGTTATACAGGGATACTTCCATAAGAGTAGTTCAATCTGAATTTGGACAATGTTTCATGCAAATATTACCGATTTTTACAACTAGCGAACGGCATTATTTCGATTTTTGACTGATTTTTCAACTTTGAAATTTTTGAAAACTTGATACATATTCTTATAGGAAATTTTACGCTGATTCCGAATATACCACATGTTAGTATGCTGAAAAAATTATTTCGCACAACAAATCGCAAAAAACAGGCTATTTTGAAATTTTTGACTACATTTTTGAAAATTTCAACCCGAAGATGTAATCCGATCATGCTGGGCAACAAACTTGAACTTTCGTTTTGGGTCCTTAACATTTTAAAATTTGTTTGAAGTTTCTAGCACAATTCTACGGACAGTTATCGTCTGGAATGACACATATATACATACATACATACATACATACATATATACATACATACATACATACATACATACATACATACATAAAAAAATGCGTTAAACTTCAGAATATGATTCAGAATAGCCTGAAACGGATTTCTGCATAAAATTTTTTCAAAAATTCACATTCTACAAATTTTGAGGCCAGAGCAATAGCTTAATTTTCTTCAAAAATTCGCTAAAAGTAAACGTACCTACTGTTTATAAAGTGTCAGGTCAGGTAGCTCAACACGGTGTGAACTCGTCGTGAAGAAGTCGTTATGGAAGAACGTAGGATTGCGGTGCTACGTACGTCGCGCATGTGCATTAACCATTTCGTTGAAGGCGGTACCGTAGTATGCCGAATCTTGGTGGCTGCACAAAGTCTCTAAATAGTAGCTGTCAGGGAGTCTCTCCTGTAAGGGGCGCCGTGTTATTGGTTTGATTCAGTAAACAAATCGTAGCAGCATAAGTAGTAGGAGCATAAATCCAGTTTACAGGAAAATGTCATCATAATTTTCTAAATTCTGAATAAGGAAGTAGAGTAGATACTACAAGGGCCCTTCCTGCCATATAGGACTAAAGGGTAGATTAATCAAGAGTAGGGGAGTTATTCCCCAAAAACTGCAATGAGTTAGCTAGAATAACTCGGGATTAAACAGTGATCTGACGTGGTGTAACGGTGTGTTTACCTTTAGGATCGAATTCGCAATCCTAACGTTGTTGGTAATATATATTTGTATGACATTCAAACAGAACATATATTGGATTTTGTTGACATAATTGACAAATGAAAGTTATTTGTCAATCAGTTACTGGGGGAAAGTTCAAACCAAGTTGTTAAACTCGGAGTAGCGGCCTGGTCTGGATATTATCCACCTCTTCATTCACTCGCTTCCTATCAAAACGTGAAATTATACGGAACGCCGCGTCGCGTGGGTTGTAATACTGACGGAGGAACCGTCCAACCTGAATATCCGAGAAAATCGGAGTGAGATGATTTGAGAGCACTCCATTTTATCATCATTCCGTTGACGCTTCCTATAATATTTAAAATTCGCCCCGAGGCGAAACTGAAACCCACACGGAAGCGCGACGCATTTAAGGGAATTCAGCTGCATTTTTCACGAGGAACTTTTACGAACGTGAGCGGGATCCAGGTCAGGACAGAGACATTTTGCAGGGATTTATATGCGTGCCTCGTCAGCTATGGTCCAGCTACATTAAGATGGATCGTCAGATTAGAGTTTACCATCCGCAGTCAGCTCTACCTACAAGGCTACTACGGAGCACAAAAATTAATACTGTTTAAAAGTAAAAACGCAGCAAATTAGACAATGGTTCAGATACCCCATCTCATTGCAGACCTATATAACTATTAAACAGAGGTTATGGTACATCATTATCAAAGTATACCGAAGTATACCTACTTACCTATTTGTACTTATATATTTTTATTTATTGGCTTTGACTCAACATACAGCCTTGAACAAATCAAGTGAATTTGCATTTTTAATTATTGGTATTTCAGTATTTACAGACATTAAATGGTGAGCTTAAATTAGAAATAATTAAAACGTCCTTGTGGTTAAAATGAAATGTTACATTGAATAATATAATCATGAATCAAATAGCACGGGCCCATTTCATAAAACAACAAGTTACAAGTTAACAAGTACAGGTACTTGTAATGCACGGTAAACTAGAACAAGTGCTTCACCAAAACAAAGAGTACAAGTGTAGAAAAGTTACACTTGTAGAAGCTAAGTTTACAAGTGTAGCAGAAAAGAAAAATGGCGTATCAGAACTAACGAAATGAACAAGGTCAAGAGGGATGCCGAAATTGAAGTTTTGTCAGCGAATCGTAATGTAAAAACGGTTCTAATTACACGATGGGATGTTTATCGTACATGACTAAGTGTAATGATTGGAAGACAGATAAATTATAAACTGAAAAGTGGAAAAAGTGTGTATTTTATTTCAACTTATTCTGATGCTAGCATAATAGGATTTTTCCTCGTCGTTCAGCGGAAATGATTGATCAATATTCATCAAGTCTAAATGCTGCTGGGTTAGGAATGTCATCTGTAACTTCGAGATGATCTTCCCACTTCAGTTTGTTCTGCAATGATAAGGGGATCCTCAATACCCTATCAGGAAAAATTGCACAGGGTCATGCAGCATTTGAATCATTCAAGGGTCTTGGAAGACACCCTAAATCTCTCGTTAAACTCGAAAATACCCACGAAAAAAGCGTTTATTCATGACCGAAAAAATCGTGTGCGTCTTCAACGCTGAATGCTTCTTTCTTGTCTGTATTCTTCAGCAGAAGATGATTCCCACATATTGAACACCGAAAAATGGCCAACTCACAATGCTGGAAAATAAGTTTACAGGTGAATGGACGTAGGTTAAAAATCGGCCATTTTTTACAACAACTGTAAAACAATGACTTGTACGAAATGATGGGGAAACACTTCTAACTTGTCCAAATCCGCCTGTACACTTGTTAATTTTCAGTGTGCATTACGAGTCTACACAACTACCTTCATGAAACGCTTGCACACACATTTTTTTACAACTTGTACATAAAATCGGCTAGTAACTTGTCACTTGTTGCTTATTGAAATAGGCCCCAGATGTCCATGTTTTCTTCAGCTAGGATTTTGTCGGGGTTCAGAGAGTTGAGAGTCCTTGGAGTTAGAGTCTCTAGGAAGTGTTCCCTTGCTGCTGAGTGAGTCGTCCATTCAAGGGGGTGTTGGGGTATTTCCTCGCATATTGAGCAAAAGGGCTGTTAGGACCCAAGTTTGTATTTTTATTTTGTTTATTCAATAATGATTTGCCATCGATCATTGTGTTATGTTGGGATGTGCTTCCAATAACGTAATCGCGCATTGATTAGACATCAAGGAAACCAATTAGGCGCTGCCGGACGACTTGCTGCTGCGCCTTCGAACCTCATGCCGTAAGGCGGCTTTCACACTGCCCGCGATTTGAGCGAAGCGAAGCGATGCGATTACGCGCGAAAAAGACAAAACGCCGCGCGAGTAAGGTTTTTAAATGGGAGGAGGCGACGGGTGTTCACACTGCGAGCGGTAGAGGGCGGTTGCGAGCGATTTCGTGCGAGTGGCCTCTCGCAATCGCAAGGAACGTTGCGATTTGAAGCGAGCGATTCGTGCGAGTAATAGATTTCGCGCCTAAAAAGGAATTAACAGAGTTAAATGGGAACATCTTTCCGGGACACCAAATACTCGACTGGTCTACTCGCTCGCCTGTAATCGCTAGCAGTGTGAACACATCATCGCATCGCATCGCTTGGAAGTTCGCGCCTCCATTCGCTTCGCTTCGCATCGCATCGCATCGCGGGCAGTGTGAATTCAGCCTAACTGTTCCTTCAAGACATGCCACGTTTATTCTCTTCGTTTATTCGATATGCAGTACTTACATTCTTATAAAATCCACTTGTCTGGGTCAACAGCATCCCTCCAAGTTATCATAATCCTTGATTCCGAGTCAACAGCATCCTCAAAGTCAGGAGATACATATCTATTCTGGACAACCTCTCTTCAAACACATCCATTTCAAAGTAAATACCTGGCTTGAGCGACACCCCAACCATGTTCATGTCTTGAACACCCATCCTCATGGAACACATTTCTTCCATTGCAGGTTTCTGGGCGTTTTCAGCACCACCGTAATCAATTGTTCCACCAAATCACTTCAGCAGTCTGCCTTTGCCACGGATTCGACTTCCTGGTGGCACGACCATCTCGCGATTTGCGGCACACGAGTATCACCCATACCATCGAAATGGTCAGACTTTTATTTCATTTTACTTTTATCCTCAAGGCGTCCAAATAACTTCCAGTATTCTCTTTTGGAACGATATTTTACTAATTGCTTATAGAAGGAGCTCCCTATTTTATAATTTCTCTATTATATTCCAAGGATATCACCTGGAGTTACAAATAGGTACTATATGTATACGCCTAACACGACAGTCAAAAATAAACCATTTTGTTGCCTGAGGCAATTAAAAGCCAGGCATTCCAAAACAACGGCATACGGGTGAGTAGGACATTCCGATTTGGTGCAGGTATTTTCTGGTTGCGCTATGGCCGTTTCTAAGTCTCCCAAAATGGAGTGAAATTTCTTGGGTTTTATTCCAGGGGAGTAATTGAACCATGGAGTCAGGAAAAGCTCTTTGTAACTCTTTTTGGATGGATATATTAAGAGCTCGTAGTGCCATGACCTCAAGAGCTCGAGAGGCTACTAATATGTAGTATACTTATATTTAACAATTTCATTGCGAAAATACCATAACAATTTAATCTAAATGTAATACGATAATTTACGAAAATTCACCCATACGATCATGCTGCATGACTTTCTATTCAATATTTTATGGTCTCTCAATTTGTGATCTGAAGCTATTTGTTGAAGTACATTTTTCCTTACATGGATTTCTTAGCTCTGGGGATAATTTAAAGTTTTCGTCCGACAGCAAAAAATGTCACGTTTTTTTTCACCTAACTAATTGTTGAGAGAGACAGTACAACTTCCTGATTTCTCATCCCATCAAAATCATTCGTTGGAAAATTGCTCTATGAATTTATAACACAATGACTCCACATTCCAATGGGCCAATTTCCGCTTCCTTAACCCTCGTGAGAAGTCCTAGCTTATACATACAAACTAGTTTTTGACTCTTACTGGATCAATCCACTACTCTGCTGGGTTTTTTCTCCCTAGTTCAATACTTTGTTGATTTTTCTCACAAATGGTTTACTCTAGGTGATGTAGTTACCAGGGAAGCCAATGGCATATCCATTCACTTTTCATGTGCGTTGTTACTTTTGAACAGTTTCACCACAACTTTTGATAATTATTTCTGTCATTCGTGTAACTCACCTATGAAATACTATGTACCTAGTATGATAAAGTACGCTTTTGAAGTTTGATTGTTTAGGAGTTATAATATACCTAAAAACGCTTTAAATTATTACACCAAGTTTTCATTAAAAAAATTCCCTGACTTTTGGTGGTTTTTGCAAAATTTCCTGACATTTCCCGACGCAAAGAATTCCCTGACAATTCCAGGTTTTCCCTGACTTTTCCAGTTGGGGGCCACCCTAGATAATCATAGTTTATATTATTATAGATATAAGTTAAGATAGGTTTACTAGTGACGACGGACTCTTTCGAAAGGTGTGTAAATAATAAAAGAACTATACTAGTAGTCAGCTGATGTATAAAGAGCTCGAAATCAGGGAGGGAGAGAGCCATACTGTTAATCAAATTCTGAAATACCTAATGAACGCAAGTGGAAATTTCACTTTTGAAGGACAGAACTTGAAGGATGATAAGAACTACGAGAAAAGCTCAAACTGGCCGTGTTTGGAACTCTGGGTCAAATTGTCTGCCGTGTCAAAAGGTATCATCAGTTTCGTGTTTGAAGTGGAGCTACGAGGACTGAGAGAGAATGGAAAATCGGGATCAACAAATGAGATCAACCAAACGTCGTTATTTCTCATTGGTCGTGAAAAGGGAAAACCCTTTTCAGCTCAGAGCTTTGAGATTCAAACTAAAGAGGTCTGTAGGGAAAGGCGTTCCCTTGGATGTTAAACGCGTCTTCAAGCCGGATCCAGAAAAGGCATGGCTTTGTGCGAGAGGGAAATCTAATGTACACCTATTCATACCAACGAACACGAACCTGAGATCCTAAAAGGACGAGATAAGATGGGAATACAAATTTTCCTCTCCGGAAAACGCCGATTTCCCCGACGCTTCATCGTTTGGGAAATCCGTTTATTCGGCGCGACCTGTTGGCTTTATAAAATTTTCAATTTTCTAGCAAGCAGCGGTGCCTAACGGAGTACAAGAGCAGGCCGTTGAAAGCGGTTGAATTGAGTTATGGCTCCAACGAAGTAGACGAGCTGAAAGGTCAGTTGAAGAGATCGCAACCAGGTTAATAATTGGATTTATTTATTCAAACACGGGCATTAGCCCAATTTACATGAGAAATTATAATTGAAAGATAATAAATTGTTCAAGTAGGTTTCCAAAAGCTGGGTATAAAAAAACATAGGTATATAAAAAGTTTTTCTAGTTAGGTACCAGCTTGGAGGTTCCTTAAGCCCTGGTGGTCTTAAGGTTGAGTGTTGGTGATGCGGGAAGAATAAAGAATCACTCCTTTTTTCCTCCTATCTTGCTATGCATTTCGAGTCTAAATTTGCTTAACTCGTCATCAGGCATTTCAAAAGTAGAGTGACATTGCAGCTTCGTTTCAGTTGAGGTCTGTTTAGGTATATGTAGGTGAAACAATAGGTTTTCCTTGCATAGGTAGAGTTTCCCTTGCTCAAATCCCATCTCAGAGGCAACACTTGGGGACCATTTATGGTTTTTTGAGGAAGTTTCAAGTATTGAAAATGTGCTTCTCTTCCTGGAGGAGTGATAATTGTACCAATCCAGTTCTATTATCGTTAGATGCCCGGGTATTTGGGACTTTCTTGTACATCCTTTTCAAGAGGAATACTAAACGGAGTTTCCGTCTGGAATGAAATTATTTAAAGTTTTTCACGGTTAGGCGAGAAGAAAAGATTTAAAAGTCTTGTTTTTTTTAATATAAGATAATAAATTAATAGATTTTAAAATACGGAAAAAATCTCCAAATATATTCAAAATTCAATAGATTCAAAATTTATGTACATGAAAAAAAAGAGAAGCAAACAGGTAGGTAACAAACATGACAAAAAGGAAACACTGATTTGGCAAACAACCAACAACTTCACAACACTGCAACATCATTCTGGCACATCTCTTAAAAGCTGTCTCCCAAAAACACAGCAGATCAACGTCGTCCGAAAGGTGTACCATTCGATTCAGCTCTCTTTGCGCTCAATCAAGAGGATCGTTCAGAAGGTAGCAACTGTTTGTTTGCAGGAAAAAGTGTGAGTCGAATGGCAAATCATTGCACGTGGAAATTCAACTCACTGAGAAGCACGGGGCAGTCCATCTTAATGGATATTAACCTGCGAATAACCATTACATCAGTCAATCTACGACGACTCAACAAGGTATAATTCAAGGCAATCTTATTATTTTCAGGCGTACGTCTACGGCGTAATCTATTTAGTGCCTGACGTTTCGCTCTGATGGCTTCTCGAACATCCATTCTTCCTATTTTGTATTTCTTGTTTTGTAAATAAATTTCTTGAACGTTTCGTTCGAGTTGGTTCATGATTTTAAGCTATCTGTATAGCGTTATGGCCGAAAACATCAAACAAATGTTTAACAAGTGTTATTATTATTATTATTATTTTTTTTTATAAATAACCATGAAGGCCATTTAGGGACCCCCATTAATCGTAATCAGTGTCAAATTTTCTATATGAATCCGTAGAAAACCCGAGCATGTACTAGAAGCAGTGTGGGACGTTGTCTTGAGTGAAAGTCGGTGTTGTGGCTCAGAGCTTACGTACGGGAGGGACAATTAATTTGTTGCTATTGTGCACATTCCTTCCTCGCTTCATTTCTTCCTTACAAACGCTCATTTCGCCTCGAGGGTTGAGGTTTTCTAATCCGAAACTAATGCCGGTTCCGTGACCGTATTATTTATCCAGGGCGTCGGCAGAGCCGTAGGTAACCGTAACATCAGATGGCTGCGTGAAGTTTCTCGTGTTCCTACTTTTTTTTTTCTCCAACGACTCATGCGTGAGGGTCGAATAAAACCACCAGAAGTTATTTCGAGTTAAAGACGAGACTGCGCCATTATCAAGAGAGCTATAGATGACTAATTTAAATATCCAGATTGCTGTGACCTACGCAAATCGTTTTGACATCGCACAGTGGTTAAAAAATCCAATCTAGCTAGACAAAATTAAATTTCCTTGTCGCTAAAGAAAGAACACTGGTTCTGGAGGTTTTCGAGGATGCTGAATTCGATTCTGAAGCTCTTTTTCCAGGATCAGCTGTACTTTATGAGATACACACGTTTGAATTGTGGAAAAATCGCTCAATACCCAACTTTTCGGATGAAATAAAAAACAACAAAGTTAATCATAAAGGATATTTAACACTGAACAAATCTATTTCACATGATAGGTCTAGAGCCTTCATACATTACATACAAAATAAATAAAAAAAAATTAAATAAAAACTTGTTTTTTGCCCGTGTTGTCAAAATGGACGACGGATCTTTTAAATTCTGAGATAACTAAGCCAAGCGAGAATTAGAACAAACATTTATATTAGTGTATATTTGATATAGTTCTTAAAATAATTAAAATTCCGCCATTTCACTAGAGTATTCAGCATTACAATCCTGACAGGGGTGGGACCCACAGGGAAACTTTATTGGAGGTGTGACATTTGGTGCGAAATTGGTAGCCCTGGAGGGCAACTACTCCCACCTCTGCCCATCGTAAAGTTTTTCTCTAATAATTCCTAAACCGTGCATCCTACAAAAACTTGTATACGTAGCCACGCCATAAAAAAAAAAAAAAAAAAAAAAAAAAAAAAAAAAAAAAAAAAAAAAAAAAAAAAAAAAAAAAAAAAAAAAAAACGATTCGATTCCAAAACTCTGAAATACGTCAAAAAAATAAGCGAATTACAAACAATTGAAAATCGGGCTGATTTTTGGCCAGAGACTTTTGTCCTTCGAAATCACCTAGTGGCGTTAATATTGGTCTGATTTCAGCCTGTCAAAGCTCATTCTACTAAAGATTAAATACTTTCCGAAGTTCGTATTGAGCAATTTTTAGCTGGCACCTCTCCCCATTGAGTTACAGCCGAGCTTATCAATTTGTTTGTAATTTTGCACATAAAGTTCGCAAGAACGGCCTTTTACTTTGCACTTTAATGGATAACGGTCTGAGCAAAAACTTGTCCGAAACGAACTTCACAAAGTATTTAATTCTGAATCGAATGAGGTTCGGCAGACCTGAATCAGACCAATATTCAGGTTTCGTGGAAAATGAAGCTATTGCAATGGCTCCAACAAATTTAAAATCAATATTTTCTCAAGTTTTCTTCATTGAAATCAGTTTTGAGACATTCTGAAACGAATCCTAGAGTTTAACGCTTTTTCATATGCATATACATACATATAACATAATACATATATAAATATATATAAAGCTATTGCAATGGCTCCAAAAATATAATGAAAAAATCCTATAATAAATCCAAACTCTCCTTAGGATTGCGATAAAAATTCTGTTCTTGCGCCAAACAATCAAGCTTTCTGAAAGAAAGGACGAGTTCGTTGGCCAGCATTTTTTGACCACGTTAAATTGGTCAAATTTGAAAACAAGTGCTGAAAAAATCACTAAAATTAGCAAAAAACGGCAAAAAATGGTTAAATTTATATTTTTTTTAAGCATAATATTACTCAGATAAAGTTTATTAAATATAGAATAGAACATTGAAAAATTTATGTACAAAATTATGCCGAAAAATTACTTAAATTTCATTTAAAAAATCGATAAAAACTGCAAAAAAGTTTATAAACCAAAATATCTTTTTGAATGGAAGATCATTATTTAGAACGGTTTTTTTGCCATAACATTGGTAGTTAACAATTTCTTTTCACTGTAAGTTCTCAATTTTCAAAACAACGTAACATGATGTAGTACGGTAATTTATGAAAATTCGCTCATATGATCATGCTGCATGACTGGAACTTTTGTTTTTCTAAGCTCACGGTTTAGGAATTATTAGAGAATAACTTCAAAATGGGCACATTAAGCCATCTTCACGAGGCCGCTATTTTGTATTCCACCAATTTTGAGACGGTACACAAAGATTTTCCCACTCAGAACGGACTTGATTTTCAAAATCTAATCTCAAATCTTCTCCTCAAATTACTTCCTATTTTCGGCCTTGGCTCTTGGACTATCACCTCCCAACCAATATTTCTTTGGCAAGCCAGGCCAAGGACAACCTCGGCTGCTGGGACCGCTGGGCAGAGAAAGTCAGGAAATGAGTCAACAACCACTGAGACGCGTTGATCCGTTTTTTCAACATTTTACTTTATGTATATCAACTGGGCCTATCAATTTACAAGCCCTAACGAGGCACTCCGATGAATGTCAATCTCTAAACTTACTGGGAAAATGGTCACCGAATTTATTTAAAATGTTAACAATTTATATCCCTAAACCCTTCAATTTGTCATTACTAACGAGACGGTTAAAAAAAATGATTATTCGTAATTGATTCCATCCCGTGAATCTGAAAATTAACTATTCCTGCGGACCCAGACGGCCGACGTCTGTAATATCAATTAGGAACGCCGAATATTCAAATTGAATGACGTTTTGGTATTCATGCGGTAGGCTCTCCCGCGATGGATAGGAATCCGATGCAGGCACACTTTCAGCGTATATGGACCGAGAGATTTTTTGTGTTTTCTATAACTAAATTGATGTATTTAATTTGCCTATTTTTTGGAAATTTGTCTGTTCTGCATAGTCTCAGAAATTTAATGGAGGGTATTGGAGGGGGTCTTCTGGAGGGTGC
Organism: Adelphocoris suturalis; assembly: GCA_030762985.1. Lineage (NCBI taxonomy): Eukaryota > Metazoa > Arthropoda > Insecta > Hemiptera > Miridae > Adelphocoris > Adelphocoris suturalis. Next base: position 66,783,734 of record CM061041.1, read on the forward strand.
TCTGAATAAACAATCAGACTACTTAGAAGCAAGAGGAATGGAAATACCTATCTACGCCAAAACGAGACATTTCAGACGAACACGGATTCATAAAATGGAGCATAATCTCTATCTATCCCCTTGACCGCACATTCCCTGAAAATTTCCAGATCGGATGAAAACTGTGGAAAATAAGCTTGTTACAAGGATTTCATATTTGCGCATGCGCAGTAGCTATTAATGATACAACCATGTTGAAATTTATATATATAAGACTAGCCCATCAGGCATATGACTTAGGACTTTCACGCGGTTACTTCACAGTACCTGTAGAACATCTGTACCAGATTTGGCCGAACTCCGTCAAACTGTGGATTTGTAAAACGAACATACACTCAAATTTATCACATTTATATATAAAGATTAAATGTTATTGTTGCCGTGTCACTATCACAAAAGATCAACGACTAAACCTTTTAAACCTTCTCTGGACTTCTGCAAATAATTTAAGACCAAAATTAGCCAAATCGGTCCAACCGTTCTCGAGTTTTAACGAGAATAACGAACAGCAATTGATTTATATATACATATACTTTGGCACAGATGTGCGGAGGAAAATAGCACATATATAAAGATAAATTGAAAGGAAAAACACGTTATAATATTTCGGCTTTTGCCTTTATCAAATAGTAGAGTAGAAGTATGAAGATAACCCTCCTGTTAGGTTACTCAAGCGGCGGCGGTGGTGGTGGTTGCCATTTCTTGATTGTGGGGGTGTTTGTTGTACAGGTAAGGGTGGCGGTGAAGTAGAATTGAAGAGGTGAAGAGAAGAATAGTGTGATTTTTGAGGGATTATGAAATGTGTGAGATGAAAATATAAATGATTCAATGTAAGCGAGGTTGGTCGCAGTGGCGGCCGGTGGTCTGAAAAAGGAGTGGGGCACAAAAATATTTACCTATTTGACAGTCAAAAAGAGCATGGAGGTTTTTCATCCATTTGTTTTGCTTTCAGTGTAAATTAATTTTGATCTAAACACATGAAACATTAATCCCACTTGGGTTATGTCAAATGCCATGGACAATAAATTAATCATGATCATTAAATATTATTGATAAATAAATATAAATAAATTAATTAAATAAACTAAATTAAAAATACTATCTTATAGGGACCTACTTACTCACTAAAGCTGGTTTCACATGGAGCGGTATGTCCGGAAGACGGAAAGGTTGAAAGCAATCTGATTGGCTGTTGGGAAAACAGTTGAGGATGGTGGCTGCCATGTTGCCGGAATGGGCGGTCTGCGGACAGCGGTAGAAATGTTTATACCGTTGCCGCGTTCCGTCGAGCGGAGCGCAATCTTATTGGACAGGAATGTTGATAACCGCAAGTAGAGGTTTCAGATCAGAGAGGGTTTCAGTAGGAAGGTTATGATTCAGTGTGTCCATGTTCATGTGAACACCCTGCCGCATTCTGCCGCCCCCTCCACTGGGGTTTCCAGCCTTCCGTCTTTCCGGTTGTTACGCTCGTACTCCTCCATGTGAAACCGGCTTTAGGAATGACGATAAACAGCCAGTTTTTTTATTGGTCATATTGCAACGTTTCTGCGTATTTGTTGGTTGGTTGTGGCTTACATGCTGGTGTGGATACTATCTATTGGGTTACGATGGATATTATGTTCATGGAACTAGGTGTGACGAACTAACATGGAAAGAGCTGAGAAAAATTATTATGGATGTAGGTACGTTGCAATAGGTCCAATAAAAAAAACTGGCTGTTTATCGTCAATCCTAACAAGAAAAACACCTACACTACTTTATTATTAGAAGTATTAAAAATTATCAAGGCTTTGATTGTATTGCACTAGTCAACTACTTAGGAGAATTAATTCTGAAGGAATATTAAAGAACTCAAATTAAATTATGATGAAATGATAGGAGTGTGACGTCATACGTCAATTAAAAATTGTTTCAAAAGGCTATAGAAATGTTGTCTAACCCCACAACTACCACTCACTTCTGTATATAACCTTTTTCTTCAATGCAACCATGAACCTAGGAGGGGGATGGTTCATGAATGCAACACATCCAGAATGATCAATATTCTACTGAAAATATTGATCAGAGACGTTTTCGTTACTCATTCTGTATGGTTTTGGAGGTGCCTTTGAACACTGTAGCTTTTTCCAAATGTGACCTCAAAATGTCGTCAGTTTTGGCTGATTGTGTTACTATAAGAGGCTACATAAGAAATTACAGCTTCCTAGAGTGTAAAGCATAGAAATTAACTATTAAAATGATTTAACCACCGCTTCACAAATCAAACCGTTCTCGCAATATTTGGATCACCTGCTATGAATCAAATCATCGAAACACCAGCTCAATGAAATCATCAGAAATTAACAAACGGTGGCAATCATGTTCACAATATCAATTATTGAGAACGATCACCTGATTGTACACAATTATTCGAATAACCTTGCTCATAACTCAGCTTGTTGGCCACGCACTTCGCAGTAGTTAACATAATATGGTTGGATAAATCGAGAGCTTTCGAACGAATGGTCAACGAATTTGAAAAACGACGAAGTACCATTTCCCTAGCAACGACTCGGTTGTAAGCGGAAATCATCAAAATATTTTCGTGAGCAATTTTCCGTGAGTTTTGACATGGATATGTCTTTGCTCTGGGGGGTCAACCAAAAATTTCCGTGACGCAAAATTTGTGTCACAATTTCAGTGTTTTTCACGTAGGTACAACCCATTCGTTGCTAGGGGAATGGAACTTCCGCAGTTTTCATCGCACAGAAATCGTTCGCCACTCGTTGGAATGCGCTTGATTTATGTGATAAATGTTCACATCTCAAGCTACCAATTACCCCCTCCTTACGTACCTAGCTACATTCCTAAACTAAGTTGATTGGACTATAAACAATTTTAATAAGCCGGTTACAATATTCTTAACGTAAAGCAATAGCAGAATTTACTCCACTCCAAAGGAAACATTTTCATCCACTTGACAACAGTCGACTGTTAACAACAACTCATTGTAGTGGCTTCTCTCCACAGTTATTTTCAACATTTCTATAAGTAAACCGTTGTTTTGTTGGAATTAGTCGGGATTCGTTTAAAGTTGAAGGATTTATTTACAACTCTCGTGTTCAGCCGTTATGAAATCCCCAATCAAAGACATATCCATGTAACATGGTATCTGCTTGTAAAGCAGATAGTGGAACTCGTTTACGAGTTACTATAAAATTTTTAGTTCATGTGCCATAGCAAAGACATAAAGAAAACAGTTGATTGTTCTCTACGCAACACAGTGAGTCTATTTTATTTATTGGTAAGTAGCGTGAGCAAGTTTTCGTGACGATTTTTCAGTTTATGTGCCAAAGCAAAGACATGCAAATGTCAAAAATGTCAAAATCAGTACCTACCTGAGTAAACTTCTTACGTAAATCCGTCGATGAACGTCGTACTTCGGTGCAAATTCTATTCAAAGTGATCGTTGCTTCTTCTTCATTGACAAAATGCCAAAATTTCTTTTTGTAACTAACGTTCGTAACTACCGACGGAAAGGGTTTTGTAGCTAGCTCTACACATAAACAACGCACTCCAACTCGACCGACAATACAAAGGACTTTATTACAAAAGACGTATTCAACAACTTAGGACTGAATAAAAATAGATATTTATAACACAACGCTATAATACGGACTTTACTTTAGAGTAAATTCTTGGAAACAACCACATGCCCGAAGGAACTTAAAAAAACATCATAAATTACCAGCAGAGACAGCAAAACATTACTAGAAAAAAAACCTACCAACTATGAACATTCAGTTTGGCTAATGGAATAAACCGAAACTCCTCTAGTGGAAGCCACTCATAACGTTAATTTCATTCTACGGTCTTTAGAAAAGTGGAAACCCTGCCTGGGGCATGACCCCTAAAATGATGAGAAATTTACTGTTATGACCTCTTTTTCCCGTTCCTTGTCCCTTAATTCCCGTTCCTTGCCCCTTAATTCCCATCACAGTCTAACCTGAATTGACGAAATTTCTCTCTTGATAGAGTGATTTTATGGCAATCTACGTACTTTTTCACTGGTAGATGGATCTTAAACCTCCTTGGATGGAGCGTAAACCTGATCCTTCTAGCATCCACCTTGGAGCCACAGCATGGAGCTACAGACCACTTTTCGTTCTAATTTGAAACGATGAGTTTTGTTTGTTAAGTCTTCGTTCCAGTTTGTTACTTTTTTCCCAAATGTACTGGGGCAATGTCCCGATGCCCCCCCTCACCGGCCGCCCCTGGTTGGTGGTGAGATAAGGGGAAATGATGTGATATTAATGTAGAGTAGGTGGGTGGATCAGTAAAATGTTGGATTTTAGTCAAAATTTAGTTACAATAGATAGAAATTATATGTACCTAAAGTTGATTGAAATAAAATTGATTAAAATAATTGACAGGGGAGGTTGGGGGAACATTTATTGATAAAAAAAATCTTAGAAAGCAACTTGAAAAATAAATGAATAGGAAAAAAATATAAAATGAAATAAAATAAATAAATAAATATATATACACACACACATGCATACACACACATATATATATATATATATATATATATATATATATATATATATATATATATATAGTTTTGATGAAAAATGAAAACACTCGCGTGTAATATTATTTTGAGGGATTACAGAAGGTTGGAAAAAGATAGGAAACACTTAAATAAACTTACAAAATTGAGAGAATATTTCGCTGTGTCAGCGTCGTCAGCTCTAGTCTAGAGCTGACGACGCTGACACAGCGAAATATTCTCTCAATTTGGTAAGTTTATTCAAGTGTTTCCTATCTTTTTCCAACCTTCTGTAATCCCTCAAAATAATATATATATATTTATACAGATATAGATGATCAAATCGTCATCCCCCAAATATCATCCAAATTTGAGCGAGATCGGACGACAAGGGCGTGAGAAAATTATGCTTAGTAGAATTTACGATTGCACATGCGCAGAGTGAGGTATTGAGCCAAGAACGATGAAACTGATAGGAGACCATCTACCCCCTAGCCCGCACATCCCCTAAAAATTTCATCCAAATCGGATGACAACGCTTGTTACAAGGATTCGTTACAAGAAAATTCGCTAAATGATCAGCAAGCTCAGAAACGCAAAAAACAAGTAGAAATTTCGATTTTGGAGGACAACATTTTTTGGGGTTTTGGGGCTTTTCAACAGACGGTGGTGAGGAAGTAAGGGATTCATGTGTCAGAAGTGAGTCGTAGGAAGCGCAACCTTAACAGTTCCATCTTGTAAGCATCATTGACTTGCTGATTATCATCTATCAGTTCTAAAATTATTAACATTAAGATAATTATTTGGAATGCGGAGCTCCTGAACTCATCTGAGAGTTGCGGTGAGTAGGAGGTAATCACAATACTCAGTAGGTACATGAACGATTTACTCGGAGCTCGCCGCAGTAAATGGTTGCGTAAGCCCATTAGAATGTGACATCGTATTTCCAAATGATGAGCTCACGCTCGCCGGTTGACCCACCTACTTTACCAGCTCCGCCTTTTATCTTCAGCGATTTTACAAAAGCACCAAGAATAGAAAATACGACGGAGTTACTTCACAAGTTCCCACAAATTGTTTTTATGTACCCTCATTATGAGCCAAGTAACATGGCAGATAATGGCAATAGCTGAGCGTAATGGATTGATTGGACCCAGGAATTGAACCTGAACATACAAATAAACGGGAGAAACACAAGACCATGGACATGCATTTCCTTGTTATCTTATTAGCAAATTTTCGTAGAAAATAAAGCTATTGCAACGGCTCTAAAAAAATTTAAATGAAAATTTTCGAGAATTTTCTTCATTGAAATCCGTTTCGAGCCATTCTAAAACGAATCCTGGAGTTTAACACTTTTTCATATATATTTATACATATAAAATATATATATATGTCATTCCAGACAGTAATTATCCTTAGGATAGAGATAAAAATTCCGTTCTTGCATCGATAAATCAAGCTTTCCGAAAGGATGAGTTCGTTGGCCAGCACTTTCTGAGCACATAAAATTTGTCAAATTTCAAAAAATGTGCTTAAAAAAATCACTAAAAGTGACTAAAAACGGATACAAAATGGTAAATTGATATTTTTTAGCAGAATATTGCTCAAATAAAATTTATCATCTATGAAATAGGTCATTCAAAAATTTATGTGCAAAATTACGCTGAAAAATGTAGTACCTACTTAGGTAAATTCCTTCAAAAGTTACAAAAAATCTATTAAAAAAGGTAAGATTTGCTTGAATAGCAGATTATTATGTAGAATACTTTTTTTTTTTTTTTTCATAAAATTAATAGCAAACAATTTCCTTGCACTCAGAAGCTCACATTTCAAAACAATTTTAACATTTTACAATAAGATAACTTACGAAAATTTTCTCATACGTCCATGCTGCATGAATGAAACTTTAAAAAAGTTTTTCTCTAATAATTCCTAAATCAAGCATTCTACAGAAATTTGTATATATGTAGCAAAGTAGAGCATAAAAAAACAAAACGATTCGATACAAAAACTCTGAACTATCTCTTAAAATAAGCGAATTATAAACAAAATTGAAAATCGGGCTAATTTTCTCCATTGACTTAATGCAGAACTTATAAATTTTATTCCATTTTTCGCATAAAATCCGCAAATTTGGATTTTTAAAATCGACCAGAACACAAGAGCCCCGCGTTTGCTTCCCGAACGACGTTACAAAAATACCTGGAACACAGATATCCTGCCAAACCAAGATCCTGCATTTGTAAATATAGTATATAGGTACCTATCATTTCTATTAACTGCACTTTCATGATATAATTTGGTTTTCTACCAGAAAACCAAGACTGCTAAGTAGGTAGGTACTAGGTACATGATTGCATGATCTGCTATTTGCAGAAGCAGCATTTGAAGTGGAATATATATTGAAATCTTCAAAATCGTTATATTTATAGTGTGAGGATGTTCATTAATTAATAAACTTTGTGGAACAAGTTCATAAATGATGGACACCCTCTACTTCTTCCAAGAAACCACACGATACTTATATGCTGAGCATTTTAAGCTGTTCCCTTTCGGTGAAATTACGAGAGCTGGTTGTGCATTTTAATTTATATACAATCAAATCTAATTTAATCATTTCTATGAAAATCTAAAATATAATACTACTTGAATAGGTACTTTTAATAGCGGCGTAAAACCTACGACTACTGGTTGTAAGTACCTACACCTACTTGTAGTAAATATTAAAGAAATGAACCTTCTGAACGTCTTATTCGACTTCCAGCACTTAGTTTTGTCGTCTAGTGTTCGGATATGACGGTCGAATGGTGTTTTCAGTTATTTTTCATGATTTATTAGTAAACATTCAGTGAATTTGGTGGTAATTTGCACTGCGTGAGTTGAGTCGAGTTAGGATCTAACCCACCGTTATACCAGACACTAGGTACACAACATGTGCCGCTGTGCGCGCCCCTGCCGACCTGAATTAGAACTAGCGTCAACTGGCAATGGAAATAAGCTCCCTTATCGGTAGCCAAGTTCTGTGATTATTCGTTTGTTGCTATGGTCCTCCGTGGAGTAATGGACTCCTGAGGTAAGGAATCCACATTCGATCCCAATCAAGGGACTAAATTTTTTATTATTATAGGTAAATGTTTTAAAACATACTCAAAACGTCATTTTGATCTATTCGTCTAACAAATCTGTATTTTACTGAGGGATTGACTACTTGATGGTATGTAATTTTGAGATGCGAGCTTGCGAGCCATCCAGACCACCAAATGAACAAATCATTATGATCTATTCGTCCAACTAATCTATATTTTACCAGAGGACATTGATTAATAACAATTGAGGCGCCAGTTCATTCTCTACGGAACCTATTCGTACGAAAAGACTATGGGGGAACGTAGTTACAATTCAGCTCAGTAAGGGCGCGAACAGCGGGACATGTTGTGTACCCAACGTCAAGTCACCATTATCGTACGACGGTGGCGCAACTACCGTTAATGGGAAACCCGAATAGCCTTCCATATTATTTATACTCAAAGTCCTAAGCAGATCGGCCTCGTCACGCCCTCCTCAAATAGATTTAAGGTCCTTTCCCGATTCGGAATTGCGAACAGATGTAGGGCGAGCTCGGTGAATTGACTGGGAGGGCGAGGCACCTGCGGCCTTCACCCTGTTCACGGGAAACGATCAGATGTCGAAGAAGGAGAATAAAAGGAGTATTGATGGCCCCGTAGTTTCAACATCAAATCGTCGACACTAGATCCCGATGTATAGGCATTTTTTTGTACCTATATATATCATCACCAGAAAGGTTCCAACAAAGATCATTAGTTGATGTGTTTACAGTGTGTAGATTGGTGGTCTGCGGATGCTCGCAAGCTCACATCTCAAAATACATCCTCACATCAAATGAACATGAGAGAAAAATATATATTTTTTTAAATCGCTCTCTAGTTTGCATTTTACGTGAAAAATACTTGGTGAAGCCTAACAAATATCATCATTTATTCACAACGAACGTCAATTCACAAAGTTGCCCGAGAAACATTTACATAGGTAGGTAAATAGGGAAAAACGTTACAGTTATGCAGCATGATCGTATGAGCTATTCATCGGACTATTATTATTATTTTATTTTTTTAATATTTTTTTAAATTGGCCGAGCGACAAGTGCGAAATTACACTTCCCATTGAGATTTATTGGCATCCCCCAATTTCATTTAAAATAAATAAATAAATATATATAGATATATATACCTATATAATCAATTGCTGTTCGTTAGTCTCGCTAAAACTCGAGAACGGCTAGACTGATTTGGCTAATTTTGGTCTCAAATTATTTATGGAAGTCCAGGGAAGGTTTAAAATTTCAAAATTAGGCGGTGTCTTTGGGTATCTTTATGGGGTATTTTTGTTATCACTGAACAAACTGGTGATTTGATTGTCAAGTATGTTTGGATTACTCTAATTCAAGTCAAAGACTACTTTTTCAAATTTTTCAAATATGATCCACAATGGAGAGGGAGGGGTGGGGGCGTTAAAGCGTTTCGAACGTCACTGAACGAACTGGGGATCTGAGTTGTCGAATATGTTTGGAGTATTCTAACTTAAATCACAGGCTACTTGCAAATATTCAAATATAACCCATAGAAGGGGGTGTTTTAGGGGAAGGGGGGGGGGGATCTTTTTCATCACTGAACGAACTGGGGATTTGATTGTCGAATATGTTTGGATTACTCTAGTTCAAGTCAAAGACTACTTTTTTCAAATTTTTGAAATCTGGCCCAGTGGTGAGGGGGGGGAAGGATGTAAAGCGTTTTGAACGTCACTGAACCAACTAGGATCCGAGTGGGCGAATCTATCAGAATTACTTTACTTGGGTCACAGGCTATTTAATAATGGTCGGTGAACCAGCTAGTATTCCCCCCCCCCCCCCCCCCGGGGGTATGAGCTAGTATGGTACAGCAGATATATGAAAATAGAATACAAGTTTGGTGTCTCCACCACCTCCACCTTCAGTGTCTCGACCAAAATCAGTCTACTAGTCTCGGAGTTCCACGTGTGTCAACCAACTTAAGTTTTGCATACGTGCAATACTTATTACATTATCATAAGACTACAAAATGCAAACAGCATTTTCCTGAAACATTTATTCAACTACCTCCAAGTTTGAATAAAATCGGACTACTATGTAGGTCTTACGAAATCAACTTTATAAGAAACTCACGTTTGCGCATGCGCACACGCCATTGGTGATCCGACACCAATGAAATGTAGATGGAACTATCTAGAACTAACCCGCAAAATACCTGAAAATTTAATTAAAATTGGTTCATTAGTCTCGGAGGTTCACGTGCGTCAACCAATTTTAGTTTTATGCATGCACGATGGTCATTTCTCAATCAATCGCAATAAAACTCAAAGGAAGTTTTTCTGATATGTATAACCAACTAACCTCCATGTTTCCACAAAATTGGATCCATAGACCGTTAGAAAACGACTTTATACGACATTTAAGTTTGCGCTTGCGCACACGTACTTATTCATTCGGTTGCAATGAAATTTAAAAGGGATCATGTAGAAGCCGATCCGCGCAATCAAAAAAATTTCATTAAAATTGAACTAAAATTGAGAACTAGGGTTGATAAAGAAGAATCGATTCCTTAAAGAATCGATTATTTTAAAAAAGTAAAGATACCTACTTTTGGATTATTTTTATTTTTTCAAGTAGGTATCGGAGAATTGACTAAAAATTTCGAGAATCGGAGGCCGATTCTTTTCAACAGCTGGATAAACAGACAATGTTTTTGTAATATAGTTAAGTAGGTACTATTGTTTCATAAGCTTTGATTCTTGATATACATATCGTTATATCTTCCCATCTATGAACAAATGATATTGCTGGATGAAGTCGGTAAAAAAAGCTCAAGGTGATAGAAAGTTCATGAAACATTGCATATTTACTAGTAGGTAATGTACCTTCTACGTTATTGGAATTTACGTAGGTACCTAGTATGAATACGTACTACCCGTCTCGTGAACAACATAGTTAGGCACCTATGTACCTATTTCAAGTTTGAAAGATTAGGCCTGAAGCTGAAGTAATGTGTTAAACAGTTCCAGGCTGAGTTCCAACGTGGGAAAAGGAAGGTGAGGTTTTAGTGGGTTTGAATCCCACATAACCCAGAGTGCGGTCCCTCTTGGGTATCTTACGAGATCCGATTACCACCTTAGGATCTTAAAGATTTCCTCACCTGCCTACGTAAAAATTTGTGTCAATTTTTCAATAGAAATTTAGTTAGTTAAAAGATGAAATAATTTTATTTCTAAATCCACTAAAAAGTATCGATTCTTCAAAAAATCGATACTTTCTTAAAGAATTGATACGATTCTTTTCGCTTCATTTCAAAATAATCAATACGATTTAAATCGATTCATTTTGGAAAATCCCTAATTTTCTAGCGCTTTTGAATGCAAGTAGTCGTGTAGGTGTCTCACACGGGGGTGGTGAGCCTCTCAGCCTGACCGCCGCTGAATGCGTAGACAGCGTGCCAGTAGTAAGGTTCGTTGGGATCAGTAGTAGAATAGAATAGAATAATCTTTGACAATCAGTCCCTCATGGCGTTCAGAGAACGACATGGGTCATAATCATAAAGCATTCATTATCATAAAGTGTTATGTCAACATATTGTCATGTTATGACAACAGTAAAACAAAGTATGTAAACAGACGATTTAAAGATAAAAACTCGCCAAACTAAAAGCAGGTAATAAAACAAGTGTAAATTATTATTATTATTAGTTTTTTTAGGGAAAATAAAACGAAACAAATTAATGAAAAATAAAGAGGGGTAATAAAAAAATAAAAAAACTCAAGTAAAAGGGGATCTGGTTTGACAAAAAAGTTTCACATTACGTTTTCATGTATTTGAGAACTGCGCTTCTGAATCGGCCGAGAAGAGGGATGGATTTAATCTTGACAGAGAGGCTATTCCATAGCCTCACGCCCACGACCGAAAACGATTGGCTAAAAGACTTACTATTATTAGCAGGGTTCTATAGTTCGTTGGATTCAACATCCAGTGATTCATAGAAAAAATGGAGCGAGAGATGTTACTGCCCTTTTCATTACCTTCCAGGAAGTGCGTGTAGTTCGGAAGTACTTGTGGCAAAAACAGACCCGACAGATCTGGAAACAATTTTTTCTTCGCTTCATGTTCCAAGAATGTTTTCCCGCCCGTGCACACAGCAAAACGTTGGGCAAAAGTCATTCGTAGAAAGAGTCGAGAGGTGAAGATTCTAGTTCTTATAATCTTGACGCACCAACATGTGATTCATAGAAAAAAGTTGAGGGAGAGATAATTATCTTCCTGGAAGGCCGAGCAGCGCCGAGATACGCAAAACAAGGAAAGAGATGTTTTTTAACACAGAATGTGTTTTAGCCATGGACTAACTAGCCGAAAATGGAACGCGGGATGGTAACGAAATGTGTGACGGATGATTTTCACGTACAACCGAGTCGTTGCTAGGGATATGGTACTTCGTCGTTTTTCATCCCACAAAATTCGTTGACCATTCGTTCGAAAGCTCTCGATTTATCCAACAATATTATGTTAACTACTGCGAAGTGCGTGTCCAACAAACTGAGTTATGAGCATGGTTATATAAATAATTGTTTACACACAGGTGATCATTCTCAATAATTGATATTGTGAACATGATTGCAACCGCTTGTTAATTTCTGATGATTTCATTGAGCTTGTGTTTCGATGATTTGATTTATAGCAGGTGATCTGAGTATTACGAAAACGGTTTGATTTGTGAATCGGAGGTTAAATAATTTGAATCGGTAATTTCTATACTTTACACTCTAGGAAGCTGTAATTTCGTTTGTAGCCTCTTTAGGACATTTACTTGACGATGCTCAGGGTCCGGATCAGATGTGTGGCTCTTAAAGCTAATTTCTATGCTTTACACTCTAGGAAGCTGTAATTTCGTATGTAGCCTCTTTAGGACATTTACTTGACGATGCTCAGAGTCCGGATCAGATGTGTGGCTCTTAAAGCTAATTTCTATGCTTTACACTCTAGGAAGCTGTAATTTCGTATGTAGCCTCTTTAGGACATTTACTTGACGATGTCCAGGGTCCGGATCAGATGAGTGGCTTTTAAAGCTAATTTCTATACTTTACACTCTAGGAAGCTGTAATTTCGTATGTAGCCTCTTTAGAACATTTACTTGATAAATCGCTCTTGATTTATCACGAATTTATTTCGTATTTTTTTTCGTAGTTTCATACTATAACTATATAAATTGATGTTATAAATGAATAGTAAACAATGACGCTTGTTTGGTCGTCACTTGGTTGCGCGACAACGCAAACACATTCTGTGTTTCAATAATTTCGTCCGAAGTATGTAAATAGAGGTAACCGGGGGTCCAGGGGGCTTGCCCCCTGGCGAGGCGCGGAGCGCCGAGTTTTTTTTTTTTTTTTCTTCCAATTTACCTTCCAGGTAGGTCGTAGAGATTAGAGTCATCACACAGTGGGCTAGACCGCATAGTAGGTGGAAAAAACTCAAAATAAGGACCGTATTGGTCTAAAATCCCTTTTCCCAAGTATTTTCATGTGCGGAGTCGATTTAAACCGTTCTCAGTTGATAAAATTAACAGTTCATGAATCATACTCTTCTTTTGTGTGTCAAAATTGTCAAAAAATGAAATGACAATGCGCGAAACTTTGAAAAATCATAAAGAAAAGTGCTCATCGTAGAAGAGTGCGGTTGGCTGCAGTGAGCATAGAATGAAATCTATATCTTTCTATTCTCTCTGGTTGGCGGTTGATGCCAAACTTCTTGGGAAATCTTGAGAAAACCTTCTTCTAATTAAAACAGCAAAAATACCTTATGCACACCCATGGGCTTCAAGGTATATATATATATATACACCTTTCATTGGCTTCAAGGGGCAGCACCTCCCAGTTTAACTCACGAATTTGTAGTCATTTTTTTAGTTCAATTTCATGTTTTCAATGGTTAAACTAGTTAGTTAAAGTGTAAAACTCTGTTTTAACGTAGTGGGGAGATCTGCAAGTGTTACCATTCGATTCAGCGTGAAAAATACGTAGAATCTGGCCCCAAACTCATGCTTTCATAGAGATTACATTTTCACTAAAACCCTCAATGTCGTGGAAAAAACCATGTTTTCCGACATAAGAATATAATTTTCTACCCCCTATTAGCTAAGTAACAATAAAATTGACTATGCCGTTCAAAAGCAGACAGTTTGAGGAAGTTTCTTCCGAAGTGTGCACTCCGAAAAATCCCCATACCGGTAACAGAAAGACAGAAGGAAAAACGTCGATTCTAAATATTTTTTCTAATTTTGCAATTTGGCCTTTTTTTTACAAATTAAAACTAACCAATACAAATTTACTTCACGTCGGAGTTTTAGGAAATGTTACAGTCTTTTCAAAGGTGTTCATAGTTTTGAGTTTACAGTGATTCTGATGGGAATTATGGCCGTTTCAGTGTCATAAGGTACAAAACTCGAAAAAAATCTAAAAATTGAATAAATTGAAAATAAAGCGTTTACAAAGAAATCTCTCTGAGTTACTTTCGATCAGGAATAAGCTCTAGAAATGATTCCTTTGGTTTGTCCCATAATTACTGTAGACACCCTGTATAATGCAGTTGGATATCTATATCTATAAAAATCAAATTATTTGTTTGTTTGTCCTTTATGCGCAACCACAATTATGAACCGATTTTGATGATGTTCTTTACAGCATGCCCTTTGAGCACCAGAAAGAAAGATAGGCTACCTATATAGAAATTTCGCAACTCATCCCTTTCTTTTTTATTGAAAAAAACCGCGTTTGTTTCATGCTTCATCCTAAATGCAACAGTTTCATTACAAATCACCATGGTGGGTTTTAGACGTAAAAGACTTTTGATAACAATTTGAACGATACCAAAACGATTTTGGTGGGTTGAGCCGAGCATTTTCCAATCGTTAAGATAATTAAAAATTGATATTGAAAGCGCCTTATTAACTGCAGCAATCTTGGTCGGGAAGAGTTTTAACGTAGCTAAGGTTATATTGAGGTTGAAGAGACCAGGTCACTTTTACCAGTACCAATTGCTAATAAAAATTAAAAAAAGAGAGTTAAATATTCTCTCCTGTTCACCCAAGGGAGTTGAAATTCGATAGAGAAACCCTCTGGGACATCAAGATACGAATAAAATGATTCGATGAATGGGATGATGATTCAGCATACTTTACTGAGGCTTCACAAATTGAGATCTTGCCCCTCTGAACTTCCTTGACTGCATTTTCGAGGTAAATAACATGGAAGAAGACAAGGCCGAAGTTACCCTTTTTATACAAGATTTTGAACATTATTTTCCTCTGAGCAGACTGAGTTGGTCTGAGACCAAACAAAGTCAGCTGCATGTGTTCAGGACAGACACTAGAACAAAAGCTATAACAAATTGGCTGTAATGTCTACCGTTATTTACATACAGCAGTTTGTTTGACAATGTTTATGAAAAGTGTGAACAAATTATTATTATTATTTTTTTTTTTTAAATCTGTATTTCAACTTCCAGTAATAAGATTACTTCATGGTTGTGCGACAGTTGGCTTAATATAAATGTACTCGTACAAAGTACAATGTAACATGTAGGAGGGTAATTGTCCAATGACAGTCCCTTATAATATAAATAGTAATATACTGATTATTCTAATTATAAATTTGATAATTTAACATGCAGCTTATGGGCATAACAATTTATGTAAGGATTATAACATTAATCTTGTCAATAAGGGTGACTAGGCTATTGGTTTTTCACTGTATGATTAGTTCAGAAGATCCTCCGTTCTTTTTCTTTTGAGGCGTCTGGTAATTTGTTGCCTTTCCAATGATGTAATGACTGCTTCAAACGCAGAAGAGTGGTGAGAATTTATGGTGTTATTCATATTTTCCATTGTGGTTCTTATCGCTTCTTCAAAAGTCGAGGAATGTCGAGGTCTCTGTGAAGTACCGTGTACCAGGTACCTAATGTACCAGGGGGCGTCGGACATCATACGCAGTTCTTTACTATGCCGAGTTTGAACTCTTTTGATTTGGGACTTGCTGGCTAAGCCCCATGAAATACATCGCATACATGAAACAATTATAGACAATAATTTATTCCCTGATCATCAACAGTTGTCAAGAAGATCTTAATAACAACCGAGGAAGTTACTTTCGTAACCAGACTAAGAGATGACATAATTTTAAATACTTCAAAATGTCCCCAACAGAGTGCAGTTACTCCACCTGGCCGAAGTTACCAACTTCTACAGTATTTTGACATTTTACGAGTATGTCTTTACTTTGGCTCATAAACGACAAAAAGCGTTACGGTTGGTTTTCTGATGATTACCGCTTACAACCGAGTCGTTGCTAGGGAAATGGTGCTTCGTTTTTCATCCCACAAAATTCGTTGACCATTCGTTCGAAAGCTCTCGATTTATCCAACCATATTATGTTAACTACTGCGAAGTGCGTGGCCAACAAGCTGAGTTATGAGCATGATTATTTGAATAATTGTGTACACTCAGGTGATCATTCTCAATAATTGATAATGTGAACATGATTGCAACCGCTTGTTATTTTCTGATGATTTCATTGAGCTGGTGTTTCGATGATTTGATTCAAATATCCAAAAAAAAAAACCAAATAACTAAAATAGGTGTTTTTGTGATCCAAATATTGCGAGAACGGTTTGATTTGTGAAGCGGTGGTTAAGTCATTTCAATAGGTATTTTCTATACTTTACACTTTAGGAAGCTGTAATTTCATATATATGTAGCCTCTTTAGGACATTTACTTGACGATAGCCAGGGTCCGGATCAGCTGAATGGCTCTTTGAGCTTGCATACGAGTCTGCAACACATACGAGTCTGCAACTAAAGACATACAATTTCCCAATGTGTTGCAGACTCGTATGCAACCGTTTCTGATGATTATCGAATTTTTTAATATCTTAGCCATTTTCAAAGTTTTCTTTCGGTTTTAGTCAGTTTATCACATTGTCCGGTTTTATCCCCAAACCACCTGGCTGAGAGACGCAATGAAGTTCCCGTCAAGTTTGGGAAGATGTGTGGAGAGGAGCGCGTCTTATTGTTCTGTCGTCTTATGAGGGTCCCTTCAAGCTCATCTGTCACCCCCTTCGTCTCTGAGGCTTCGGTAAAAGTCCACCTCAGAAGAGATTAACCGCCTCCGGGTGAAGTTTACTGTCCGTCCTCTCCTGGGGCATGTAGGTAAACAGTCTGATGTATTGATTCCTCGAGCCTTCAGCCCCAGGCTCATTAATCTTGTCTGAAGAACACCACCGCCTCATCCTGTCAACGTTTATCTGAGCGATCCAAGATTTATTATAATAAGTGAAAAAGGAGCTTCTCCCTCCCCAACCAGGGGTTTCTTTTATGGCTTCCGGATTGCAGCTAAAAATAATCTTTTGAATTTGTAACTGATATAACCTAGGATTGAGCAAATTAATTAAGGTCCCTAATTCGTTTGCCATATCGAGTATACAGGGTGTGGCAGAAAGACCTCCTCAATGAGGATGCTATTAGAAAGAAAAGAAAAAAATACACCTAGTTTGCTTAAGCAGAACCAAGTTTTCGAATCTGTCTGCTGGAGGAGCTCTGGATGGAGCCCGTTATTTCATTCGTCCCTTGATGTCCAAGCGAGGCTCCCTATCAAATTTCGTTGTAATCAGACAGACGACATAACTTTTAGCACACTCAGCTGATCAGGATGGCGCTCCTCACTTTGCTCGCCTCTGAAGCTTCGTTCTCAGTGCGCGTTCTGACAGTTCTCGAACTCATCAGAACTGGGACGGGAAATCCCGGGGCGTTCCGGAACTTGTGGAACCGCGTTCTGCACTGCGAACGATTTCAGAACTTGGAAGTGGAATAACCTGTGTAGTTGTTTGTAACCTCACTCAACTCGTGTTACCTTCTGGTGATCCTTTTCAGAATATTTTTAGTGCCCGTGAATATATTACTTATTATGCCCGTGAATATTACTTAACTATCACTCCACGGCAATTAAAAAAAAAAAAAAAAAAAAAAATAAATAAATAAATAAAAATCTACGATGACTGAGGAGTATACTCGAAAAACTTGAGTTTCGTAGATGTAGATGAGATTCAACTAAAACTTCGATCTCTTCCTCATCGTCTACAAACTAACTAACTATCAGTTTCCGAACTTGACGAGCTAGTTGAAATTTCGATCTATACTAACGTATAGAGACTTAAGTATGATTTCTATGAAGAAGAAGAGAGTTGTTTACTCCACGAGATCCGAAAACTTGTGAAATTCGCATGCGTTAACTACGTCCTTGCGTTCGAGTTCTGACAGTTTCGAAAAAACTGGGACTGACAGAACCGTTCGGAACTGGGTTCGCAAAACACTGCGAACGCCGAACTTAGCGCACTTTGCGTTCCGGAACTGGGAGTTCTGGCACTGCGAACGACAAAACTCGACTGCGCTTGCCCAGAACCGTTCCGAACTGGCAGAACGCAAACTGAGAACGAAGCTTTATTGTCCCAGAGAGGCTTCCTGTCGAATTTCGACGTCCTACGGTGAACAGGAGAGATTTGAGCACGGGTTTTCCATCATTATGCTTGATATTACGGCTCATGGTCAGCTGATCCTCAACAAAGTCACCGAGGCACAAGTTCCGCCATAATACATCATGTCAAAATTTGGTCCAAACCGGACCAGCGGTTCCGGAGGAGTAGTGAGCAAAATATTTTGTCCATAAATAAATAGATAAATAAATATATATATATATATATATATATATATATATATATATATATATATATATATATATATAAAGAAATCTGAAAATGAATGATAATTGTAGGGAAGTCGAAGTTTACGACGAAGGAGTAAATTTAGAGGATTGTGATATAGCCTAAAACCATCCCTGGAACTTGCTCGTCAATTTTCGCCCACCCGCATGGAAGTCTGTGCAGAAGTTTTAGAGTTTTTGAAGCATATATAAACCAATATAACATTTTTAAACCTATCCCAAACATTGTACAAACACTTATTTCTAATTTAACATAATTCTAAATACTTATGCTACTTATATACACAAACTTACAACATAAATATGCTGGACTTAGTACTAAGAATAGCCTGTCCATCAACTTTAGATCCCTGATGAGGCGCTATTAGGCGAAGGTACTTGGATGCAACGCGAATAACCGCCAAACTCACTGCTCATCCACTCAAACTACCACAACCACGGAATATTTTTAATATACTACCTTTTCCATTGCAATTTGAATATATTGGCTCTAAAAAAGTCAGCAATAGAAGCGTCGCTACAACTTACAATATTACTGAAGCGACCCGTGCATAGGTGGGAGCTGAAATATTTAAAAGGCGGTGACCCTTCTATAAAAATAATTCGTCAGACCCGGTCATATTGCCTTCCAGGGAATGTTGGATTATTCCCCGGTTCCCAAGTATTTTTAATAACCTTCGGCATTCGACCTTCTGGATCTCGAAGAACGGAGTAGAAATTATCAAGCAAGACGCTAGCCGTCTCAAACTTGAGACGCCAATGCAATGAGGAGACGCGGCGAGATAAGTAACGAAGTAGAATTTCAGCTCAACATTGGCCTCATCGCGACCTCACCCTCTGCCCAAACTTAGATTTGTTTGCATATACTGGGAGGGGCATGCCCCCTGAATCGCCTGATATCGAATATGTAAGGCTGTGTCCTACGTGGAAACGCATAAACGCTTCATAGACGAGCAAATAACTCCTGTACCTACCTAGGCTTTTCAACAGCAGGTTGGTACCAACTGATTCAATTTGTTCTTCGTTTTAATTGGCTTTCATGCCTGCCATTCAGAAATGTTGAGTTGCTGATCTGTCAAACCGCTCTCTAGCATTATTTAGCATAACATAATAAAAAACGGAAGACACAAGTTAGTGTAGGAAATTATTGTCAACTGTGGAAGCAGGACACAGTCAAAACTACTAGACTAATGAACCAATCTTCCTAACTGCAGAAATTATGTAGAAAACGGGAACTAGTTGATAGAAGTGTAGTTTTTAAGTGCGGTGATGATTATTAGGAGGTGAGAAGGAGTGATGAGAAACAGGAAAAGCTGGGATGAACGAAAGGTGAGAAACATAGACTGCAGGTTCACAGGTGATGCAATCAGTTGACGTCTAAGACGGTAAGGTTGGAAATTCTATTTTTTTACAGTAATCTTCTGGAATGAATTTTAACGTCATAGTTTGAATAACAAAGAACTTAGCTCCGGTTCTCATTGAGCTGATCAGGGGGGCTCTATACGTCATGATTTGTTTCTTGAAGTCTCAAGGATCCTCCATTACAAATTTTAGATTCATAGGTTGAACAGAAAAGAAATTAGCTCAGGAGCTCACTCAGCTGAGCAAGAGGGCTTCAGACTTAATGATTCATCCCTACATGTTCCGAGGCCTACACTTCAAATTTCAGCATCATAGGTTGAATATCACAGAACTTAGCTCTTGCTCTCACTTTGCAGATCTGACGGGCTCTAGACTTCATGATTCGTTTCCAAAGCAATACATTGGGTTCTGCTATGTTGTACAGAACCTCTATTTCAAATATCAGCGCTGCGAGTGACGGAATATTTTGCCACCAATAGCACTGTCGATTTACCATTATAAATTTTATTTTTGTAACATATGGTTTTTTTACATTTAAAAAATTTAAAATATGTTGAACCATTGCATCAGCTTTATTCTCTACAAAAATTGGCTAACATGAGACGAAGTACCAAGAATCTAAAAGTACCAGCATTTTTAGCACAATCTTTTAAAAAAGGAAAAAATGAGCTATTGTGTTTGTATGTAAGCATGCATGTTCTCTTAAAATCGTTTTAAATGCAACTTCCCGACGTCCGATTTTGATGAAACTTTGTATAGGTGTAATCTGTAACAGCGAGGATTAAGATGTATCAGTGGCCGCTGACGCATGACCAACTGATTCTGCTCCAAAGCCATTTTGTCTCCTATTCAACGCAGGAAGCGTCTATTTCACGCGGATCTCCTTACAAGAAAATGCGCTATCATGAGACTCACTTCGTGAGCACTGATCTAATTGTTTAGTGAATGGTCTCGTAAAACGAGGAATTACTAGATCACCTGCCAACATTAAATGCTAAGTTATTCGCTGACTTAGTTTTCATTCATTCCGAAACCTTCAGAAGGTTTTGTTTGAATAACGAAGTTCTTACGAGGGTCAGGAAATTCAATTCCGTCACGACTCGAGTCCATTTCTGTCAGGGCTCTGGAGAACGGGCGGGGCACGTTTTTTGTGAACGACCCGCTGCGGTTCCAGCAAAAAACTTAAAATAGTCGACAGATTATTCGAGGCCGGAGATATCTCATGTAATTAATTTGGAAGGGTGAGGGCAATGAACTTCCTTTAGTAAAACTTTTATTCTGTCCAGTCCTAAATGGGACTAAGCAGATAAACACAAGAAGCGTTTTCCACTAGTATCTAAGGCAACATTGCTTAGATACTTTTGAAATTGTACGATTGCAAATATTATACGTATACAGAGCTGGTATTAAATTAATGGGCCATTTCCGCTGGTAGTAACAGTAAAAGTTCCAGTTACGCAGCAAGATCGTATGAGCGAATTTTCGTAACTTGCCGTACTAAGTATATTATGTAGAGTTTATTTAAAAATAGAGTCTATTTTTCGGCAAATATTAAAGAAATTTAAGTACCAACATTATACAGCATACAGCATTATACAGCATGGTTAAATGTTCTAGTTCATCGTGAATAAACTTTGTTTGGTGTTCTCCTAAAATAGTATAGATTTGTGAGCACAATTTTTGAAAATTCATCAATTTAATGAGGCCGAAAAATGCTGGCCAATGAACTCAACTCATCCTTTTGTTTGGAAGGCTTGCTTTTTTGGTGCATGATGGAAATTTTATTTCAATCCCAAGGAGTAACACACACACACATCAAATATATGAAAAATATAAATAAAAATACATATTATGCATGAAAATTGTTGAAATCCAGGAATCGTTTAGGAATGCCACAAAATGGATTACAATGAAGAAAAACGTCAACAACTTTTATTTTGAACTTTTTTGAGCCATTGCAATATAGCTTTATTTTCTAGGAAGATTCGTTGAAACTAAATTTGATAAGGGCAAAATCAATTTGATTTTAACTAAAATTAGTTAAGGAAAAACTACGTTTCATTGGTAAATGCTATACATAAAGCCTTCAATTGGTAATGGTGTTTTGTATTTAAATGAGTGCATTCAACTAGGGATCATACGGCTCCGAAAGAAAATCAAACACCCAATACTATTGTCAAGCCCTGCAAGGAAAAAATTTATGATGCAGTATATTTCCGAATTTCAACTCATGCAGACAGTTTGAAAATTAATAAATGTCTCATATCAGGAAATAATAAATTGATGAGAACATCTTGTTCTTATACATACGTCACCTAAACTCATTCAGTAACTCAGGCACATTGTAATCAGTTTCAGTTGATCCGCCGCCATCAATCAGGACATACCTGAAACAAGCAAAACAAAACATTAGTTTTAGTTTGTACGGCACCTTTGAAATAGGAGTTTAATAAAAATGAATATCTCCAATAATTCTTCTTAATTTCTACACTATTCATCTGATTCTGATGATGATAGATTTTGATGAGGTTAGACTGGGGCTATGGTCCTTTTTTTAATTTCATTGATCACAGATCAACACAAAACTCTGCCTAGCGCAAACGTGAATTCCATTAATGACAATTTTATTATAACCTAGTCGTCCGATCTCACTCGAATTCGGAGAGTAGGGATGAGAAAATTTGATCACTCCATATCAATTTCAACGCGATTGTATAATTCGTAGCTGCTGTATATGCGTGAATGTGAAAACCTCGCAGAACACAGAAAAGAGTAGAAGCGGCGTCCACCTCAACCGCCTGTTGATCGAGTGACGCCAACTCGCAGGCCGCTTTATTATAGTACCCACGGCACCCATCCTCTTGTAAAGTAACCGCCTGTTTATTTTACATTATAATTCTCCGCAATTTATACTATTCATTTCCAAAACCGATCAATCAAGGTAAATTTTGAATAATGATTAATAATGAATGGCTATTGTGCAACGGTTCCAATAGTATAATGAACCTATAATTAAAAAAACAGCAATTTTACTTCTGTTACTTGCAAAACAGCAAGTAAACAGATTTTTCTCCGACTAAAAATCTGCAATTAACTAGTGTAGATAATTGTCGGCAGTTTTGATGTTTTTAAACAATTTTTCATTCCAGAAATGTGCTATCCTCCGAACTTTTGGGAGTCCCTTTGAAGCTTAAGGGCCCGTTGTAGGTAGCTCCCAAAACCTCGAAACTACCCCAGTGCTGCCGCTGTTTTAGGCCTGTTTCACAAGTATACCGTTTTATTCGGTTCGGTCCCTATTCGATTCGTTTCCTGCCGCCGTTCGTTCGTTCACATTCATGAGGTTCCTCTCAGGTTCGTATTCGTTCAGGGATTGGATTTCCGAAAGTTCAGTTCAAAATGGAGGGAAGTAGGATTATTGCCATGTTGTTTCTCCACAGAGGAATAAAGAAAAAAAGAAGATATACCAGAATGTTTTTTCACGCTTCCTGCGTCTTGAATTTATCTTAATATTGCTTCCGAGACTGGAAGGCAGCGGAAGCTTTGTTTTCACTTTCGAAATGAAAAAAAATTTTTGCTCCTAAATCAAAATTTCCACTAGCATTTTGCTTTTCAGAGCCTCCTGAACAAATTTGGTTCCGTGTCTGTCTGTCTGTCTGTCTGTCTGTCCGTCCACATTTCCTTGTAACAGCCATAACTTCCACAATTTTGATCCGAATTTAACCAAATTTTCAGGGATCGTGCGGGTTAAGCTCTAGATGATCCCCTATCAACTTCATCATGATCGAATCAAAGGTAGCTTCTGCGCAGGCGCTAACGTGAATTGCTTGTGACGGTCATAACTCTGTCAATGTTGAACGGATTTCGGTCAGATTTTCAGGGATGATGTGGGTAAGGTCCCTTGAGGTCCCATAAGACAATCATCATAATTGCATTAGCGGTACACTCTGCGCATGCGTGAACGAAATATTCTTGTTACGGTCCTTGCAACAGCAGTAATTTCCACAATTTTGATGCGATTTTCTTCAAATTTTAAGGGGTCGTGCAGGTTTAGCTCTACATGGTCCCCTATCAGTTCCGTCATGATCAAATCAAAGGTAGCCTCTGCGTAGGCGCAAACAAAATTTTCTTGTTTCGGTCATAACTCAGGCAATTGTGAACGGATTTCGGTCAGATTTATTACGTACCAATGTGCTTTATATTGCCACCTCCCTGATGCCTGGAAAGGTCGTTTCTTTGTGGCAATTTTTGTGGCATTTCATGGTGTAACAATTAGCAGAGGCAGGAGCCTCCCAGACGGCAAGCCTCTTTACGTACAAGCGTGAACGCACGGGCCATCCTCTTTGAGCCCGAACGCTCTGAATGCGCTTTAGCGGATGAACGGCGCGGTACCAGGGTGGGCCAGCAACACAGGGTAAGTTTGGAAAATGAACAAATCGGGTGGTCCATCATGCTCAAAGTTGCCACACAAAAAAAACCCAAGGATGTTAAAATCATGAATTTAGATTAAAATATTAATGAAATCCTGTAAATCAATTAAAAACTCCTTCAGTTTTGATCCGATTTAGACGAAATTTTCAGGGAACATGCGGACTACATCCTGGATGGTCCCATATTAAAATCAAAATTTTCCTTATTAATTTCATTTATTATATGTACCATTCAGCTTCCAATTTCCCACCTTATTAATTCCCTGATGCCAGAACCGGTCGTTTCTAGTTTTCTGGAATTTAATGGTGACGTACTGTGAAGGTCACGAGGAAGCTCATGTGCCATTTCCTTGGCAGTGAATTTTTCCTGGGTTTTATCCCATAGCATTGGTCTACGATGCACAATTGCTCCGTATCCCCTTCATTCACAACACTCATTTTTGATAAAAAATCAACACGAGACACGACAGTTGTTTCGTTCTGAACAAGGAAACCGAAACTAAACCTTATCTGAACCTTGCAAGTGTGAATGTGCGGTGGACTTTGTGTACCTTGGACTCGATTACGCTCCGAAATGAAACCGAAAGGAACCGATTCGTGTCGAGGGGGCGTTCGGTGCTACGTGGTTTCTATTAGGTTGCTGTTCAACCAAAATACGCACCGAATGAATCGGTTCACACGCATTCGGCACTGCAGAAAACATATCGAATAGGGACTGAACCGAATGAAACCGTATACGTGTGAAACAAGCCTTACGGTTGTGCGGAAATGTGAGAAACCTCTCAACCCGAAAACACTCACATTCTATCTCGGTGGAGGCGACCAAGTCTGAGCTACCAGAGCTTCCGTAATGAGGGTCACAATAGCACAATGGTCCAACAGGTCTGACGTCAGAACGAATGAACTCCCGTAGTAGGTTTTAGCTGGGAGTCGCTCGCAGCTTATAGCCAAACGTAGTGTATTTAGAATTGATTGAAATACGAGTAGGTATGCTAGAAAACCTCAGTTTGTACAAACTATTGTAGAGCTTATTACTGAACGAAAGTTCCTCGTAAACATTTTCAATAATGAACCTTTGTAATTGACCAAGAAACAAATTTTGTTCGAAAACGTGCCTCTATTTTTGCAAAGCAAACGAAACTTCTCTCAGCTCCTGCACTAGCAGTGAGGCCGCATCCAGAACTGATAGATATTGGCTAGCTAACGGCTAACGAGTTTTATGAAAAAACCCTCTTCTTTAGAGTTGTAAGTATATGTTTTTCAACTCTCTGAATATGATGGAATTAATTAACACATAGGTTATTGCAGGGTTTATTAGAATAATAAATGAGTAAATACATTTGAAAAGTAATGAAATGAAACCATTATTAATTTAAAATGGGTATATACATTGGAAAAAATATATACATAAATAAAAAGAATAGATATAGACATACATTGGAAAAAATATATACATAAATAAAAAGAATAGATATAGACATAGAATTATTATATTGGAATAAACACTAGCATAAATAAATACATTGAGTACCTACAAGGAAAGTAAAAACATTGAGTATATACACATTAGATTTGCTCAGCTTCCACTCCTCGCTTTTTGGGATCTTCGTTCAGCCTGAAATAGAGTAGAAAATATAGTAGAACATGTTGTATATAATGAAATACTTACATCGTAGAAAAATGAACATTGTTTTTCGGCTATTGGTGTGGAAAAGAGTCATATTACGAAGATCCACAATAGTATGACAATGACAAGTGAATACCTAATATAAAAGATTAAGAGTAGGTAATGTAACTACTGAACTGTTGAAAACTAACTTTTCTCTCTTTCCGGCGAGTTTCTTTTGAATAGCTTCGCGCAAGTACATATCAATGCTCCTTTGCACTCGAGAGTCCACAAGTTCCGATAATATGCAGTCCAAACATTAGTCCACGTACATTAGTAGTTACCAATTGAAGGGTCGCGAGAAATAACGATCAGTGTCACTTTCTCACAAATCTGCAAAATTCAAATTTTAAACTTTCAAGTGCAATATTTTTGGTTTAGGGTAAATAATTCTCAACTACAAATAGTCATTTCATTGAAAAAAAAAAAAAAAAAGATATTTTAGTGAAAAAACAAAAATCAGAATGTTTTACAAAATATGAAGAGAATGGGAAAAACGGATTTTTTCAAGAAAGCTGCTGGATCTTGTTCTTTCTTTCACGTTAAACTTCATCAACAAGTGAGGTTTTTTAGGATTCTGATCCTTTTTAGCCGTCAGCGCATGGAATCTGATCATTGCTTTGCCACCCCTAAAAGCTTTCTCTCTGTATTTTGAAGCTAAACTTTATAATTCTTTTCCGAGGCGATACATGCTTCGATTCGTTTCTCTAAGACCTGCCAGATGGCACCACTATCTCATTTCTGACCGAAAATTGACTCTGATCGTTCTTTCTCTTGACCCTTCAATTACCAATTACCTACCGATTTTTTCAAGCGCCGCTGCCCAAGCTACGAACCTCGTCCGATTATCGTGATTCTTATTTGTTCCATTACGAATTCAATATAGTTTTTGAAAGTTTGTTAGGAGTTTCAAATTTCACCATCGGAGGGGGTGAATGGAGGGGGATAATCACGATGTTTTAACAATACTCATCCGATTTTCGTGATTCTTTTTTTGTTCAACTATGAGTTCGGTTTAGTTTTGGATCGTATATAAGGAGTTTTGTCAATAGAGGAATGGAATCTTAGCCGATTTTATTGATCCTTTTTTGTTCTATTATTTCGCTCGGCGTGTTTCGTCTCTCCCAAACTATTGTCAGTAAATTCAAATTTCATATCGATGGTAGGAGGGGGGTGGAAGATACGAATAAATCATGATCTTTTTAACCTATTTACACGAATTTTTCCTTGTTTGTTTTCACATTGTAAAATCCGTTCAGATTTTTCCATGATGCTAGTACAAACAAGACATGAGAACGTCCCTGTGATACATGAATTAGTTACCAATATGTTTTTATCTCGGTCAGACAATCGGATATGCCTGAAATGTAAGTGTACGAATAACAATATAGGGAAACGGATTTTGATGTCAAGAATTTCCGGGTCTTCAATATTTTAATAACATTTTTTGTTTAATCAATGAAAATTCTACAACTAATTTACTAGCGGAAAGATATTTATAACAAACTTTAATTAATGGAGTCTGTGCTAGAATTAAATAGGTGGGTACCATCCTCTCATAAAAAAAAAAAAAAAAAAAAAAAAAAAAGCATATCAAATGAAATGTACCTAGAGCACAGAAACCCTCAACGAAACACTTTACATTGTCATTAGATAATGCGAAAATGTCTAGCAATGATCAATTTTGTCGACCATGAATTAGAACCATAAAAATGTCATGCATAAGATTGTACGTAAATTAATACTGATTGACGGTACATCTTATATATGATAATAACCTTGATGGATAAAATTTCAGGTTAAATAAAGACAAAATAAAATAAAAGGAAGCCAACAGTGGTGACTGAAATATTTAAAAGGAAACTATTGAAATAATCAAATGTCTCTATTCTAACCTTGCACATTGGTGATTTGAGTTTGTTATTTGTGAACGTTTTATGTCCCACTATTCGGTGGTTTCATGCTCCGTATTTTACATCGAGTATTTATATAATAAATTTGAGCGACATGAAAGACTTTGTGTTCACCAGAAAAAGTGTTTTTGCACTGAAGTAACAATTGAGGATAAATCTGTATGAAAGACACGTCCACAGATATGATTTTGGAGGCAGTAAGTCTAGTATAATAGTAGGTATATATATATATATATATATATATATATATATATATATATTTACCATATACACTATATATAAATGATATGTATACATATAATACAATGTACCATATATGCCTACCGCTTTCCAGTTCATCGGTACCTATTCGTATTTATGGTAGTTTTTAACGTTCTGATTTGTTAATTATTGTAGAAATATTCTTTCTAAGTAGTAGTATACTTTAATAATAATCAATAGGTAGGTAAGTATATGAGAATACGAAAACGTAAGTGATTTGAAATAGTGACAAAAATAGTTTACAGTTTGGTATACGTCTTTGACTACACAACTACAAGTAGGTACATACGATTAAAAAATACATCAATAAAAATTAAATTAAATCCTTAGCTACGCCACTGGTACAATGTACCATAGATTATATACCACAACCGCTATATGTATAGGAATTATACATTTATGATTTATAAAGAACGTTGTTAGGTTTAAATGTCGAGACCCAGAGATATTTTCTGATAAAAAGGGTCAGAACAGATACGAGCAACAAGACGGCAGACAGCCTCTCATCGATTTCACGCTATATTCCGGGTCAAGAGATATTATATTAAAACGCCACTTAATCGCAGGTGGCATATGGGGAAACACGAAACGCAAATAATGGACGGAACAGAGGGATGTCAGAATCACGAACGTCTGAATGTATATATGAACCTAACTGGTTCATTTCGCGATTTCCCAAACGAGCACGGGCGAGAGTATGTCAGAGCCACCTATATATAAAGAGGAGTGAGTTTTCACACGTATCTGCTAATGGAGAAAGAAATCCGTCCAAACAATGATGTGAAGGGAAAAAATAACGGAGAATACTCGATTTATATTTGGAGTGAACCTGAGTGGATCCACTTCAGTATTGTCTCACACATTCCAAATGGGTTATGGTTGATATCGAAAGTTTCAACTTGGTGTTTTCGTTTTAGCGAATATTCGTAGAAAATGAAGCTATTGCAATGACTCAAAAATTTTAAAAATCAAATTTTTCGAAAATGTTTATCATTGAAAATCATCCTAAGGAGTGAGATAAAAATTGGGTCTAGCCCAAAAAAATCAAGCTCTCCAAACGATTGGATGAGTTCGTTTGCCTACATTAATTGAGAACATTAGGATTCACTTTATCCAACGATTTTCGAAGAGGTTCATGAGGTTCTTCAGTGACACAATCGTCATATAGTTCAGCTTGCAGCACAAACATCAACAGCCGGTCCGATTTCATCAACTTTTTCATTTACATTTGATAGAGGCGTACTCAAGTCTGAGTGGACAGTAATAGACTATTTATGCTGGACACACTCTTCTATTCACTGTTGGCTCAAAGACACCGGATAGTGTTGGCCTTGCTCTATGGAGCCCAACTTCCAAGTCACTAGAGGCCTACCACCAGTTGCGTCTGTGTTCAAAGCAGAGCTGTGAGCAGTGACACTGGCTGTTCGACACTGCCAATTATTGGGAGTTGGGAATTATGTACTTTGTAGCGATTCACAATGTAACATCGAGGCGATTAGGGACTCATATTCTGATGATCCCCTAATACAAGGCCAACGTGTATCGCTACACCAAGCCACAACATTGGGCTCAACCATAACTTTTATGAGGGTACCTAGCCATGTGGGTATTTACGGCAATGAGGGTGCAGATGCCCTTGCAAGGAGGGTAATTGGTGATAACTCCATTGATATGTTGCCGATACGAATTAAGGAACAAATCTCCTACATACAACATAAAGCCAATTCCATCTGGCATGAGCAATGGCAGGGTGAGGTCACTGGTCTGCATGGTGTCTTTTAGGCCCGGTGAACCCTTTCGTAATCCAAATTCCAAGGAGGGATCGAATAGTGGTCAACCGGGTTGCCACTGGCCATACCCGTCTTACTCACAGACACCTGCTTAGTGCAGAAGCTCGAGATGTTGTGTGTGGGAGGTGTGGGGATGATCTGTCCATCCGCCACTTTCTGGAAGACTGCCCAGCCCTTGTGGACCTCCGAGTCCAGCATCGGCCCCCTTAGTGGGTTGACGTTATATCCGGACCAGACAAGGTTCGATCCCTGTTGAGCCGCTGAGCTCTACTACGAACTGTGATATCTGATCTGTGATATATTTGTATACATCTAGACGTAGTTTTATTTCACTTTGCTGATTGTATATAATGGCATGTATATAGTTATTCCCCTATCTTACATCTAGTCTTAGTTGTATTATTTTATGTTTGAGGTTTTTTTATCCAGTTGGGGGTCATCACTGTACCCCTCATTTTTTCCCCTCTGAGTTGCCAGTGATGTCCATGATGGCGCTCCTTTTTAGACAAGGATGGCAACATGACTCCCCTTAGAATCGTGCCACTTCCAGTGTCCCTTTAGACACCTTGTTCAATGCCGCTAATGACCCTTCCGGTTGAGATACGTCTTGAACTTAAAAAAAAAAAAAGACAATTTAGCCAAAGTAATGGCCAAAGAAGCGCGATTTTTTCTAAAGTTAGGTGGTGTCGAAAAAATCGTACTTCTTCTTGGTTCATAATCTCCAATCCGAAAACGAAATGTATCGCAGTTCTGGTTTCCACATCTTGTTCAGTACTAAAAAATCTTTAAAATGAGGTGTCACTCGGTAAAATGCGTCTGTTTGAGTAAGAGAAAACATGATATGTACCCAACTGTCATTCCTAAAAATATATTTATAACCAGTAATTTGAAAATAGGTAGGTATTGAATGACACGTTAAGATGTGATCGTGAATAAAAATATACTAAAAAATAAAAATAGATCTATAACTATTAGGATAGGTAATCGAATCCTAGCTGCTGAAAATCAATGAACCAAAATTGGGAGTTTGAGAAGTGACACGCCAAATTTTGGGATATTCGACAACCGACCCCATAGAAGTGACACCCGAAAGAAATGACATGACCTAGAAATCAAGGAATCAAAATGTAGTTTTGTTGGAGACGCGTGTCTATGGCAACGTGTCATGTTTCTTGGAAGTTTGAATGTTGAACACATGGTGTGATTGAGAGGAACTGATACCATAACGTAACACTTTTCGATTCTATGTGCCTGTACCAACATTCAGCTGGTAGAAACGTACAACACAGCTGAAGGTGCACCGGCCTTTTCCCCCCATCGCTACGTTTCGTGAGTCGTTATGCAAGCGCGGATCGCGAGTGACGCGGCTCACATCACTCCCTCATGTTTGCAGTGGTTATTTATGTTTTTCACACAGAATGTGTTTTAGCCATGGACTAACTAGCCAAAAAAGCTAACGGAATTTCGTAACAAAATCTGGGACGACAACATGCGATACCGATGATACGGAACTAAGGATCGTGTAACCTGGTGTAACCTATGCGATATTTTGTTATGACGCGGTGATTATATAAGATTCTGATTTAGTGGGAGGAAAGTAGCGAAATTCTGATTTAGTGGGAGGAGGTTAACCAATCTTCAACCGAAGATTGAAAACGGGTTTATGTGAAACGCGTGAGCTAAAACACATTCTGTGTTTCAATAATTTCGTCCGAAGTATGTAAATAGAGGTAACCGGGGGTCCAGGGGGCTTGCCCCCTGGCGAGGCGCGGAGCGCCGAGTTTTTTTTTTTTTTTTTTTAATTTAAGAATTTAGCCGCATCTCAACCTGAAGGGTCATTAGCGGCATTGCACGAGGTGTCAAGTGAGACACTAAAACTGGCACGATTCTAAACTATAACTAAGACTAGATAAATAGGCTTACATTAAATCTAAGTGAAATAAAGCTATG
Organism: Adelphocoris suturalis; assembly: GCA_030762985.1. Lineage (NCBI taxonomy): Eukaryota > Metazoa > Arthropoda > Insecta > Hemiptera > Miridae > Adelphocoris > Adelphocoris suturalis. The sequence continues at coordinate 66,815,539 of CM061041.1, forward strand.
ACTAGGTGTAAATGAATATATATCACAGATTACAAATATCACAGTTCGCTCTCAGGTACGTTAACAGGGAGTGGACCTTGTCTGGCCCAGATTGGACATGAACCCACTGAGGGGGTCTATGCAGGACTCTGAGGTCCATAAGGGCTGGGCAATCCTCTAAAAAGTGGCGAATGGACAGATCACCCCCACATCTTCCACACAAACAACATCACAAGCACCTGCACTAAGCAGGTGTCCATGGGTAAGACGTGTATGGCCAGTAACAACCCGATTGACCACAATGCGGTCCCTCCTTGATAGCTGGATCACAAAAGGGCCAACCGGGCAAAGGTCCTGAAGGACACCACGCAGACCAGTGACCTCACCCTGCCATTGCTCAAGCCAGATGGAATTGGTTATATTTATGTTAACTACGATTATAAAGCATTGATTCATAGCTCATGCGTGGTTTTTCATCTTCTCCGCAATATTCCTCCGACGAACGAACTGGTGTAATACCCATTAATATATCAATTCATAAAGTTCAGAAGGGATAAACTATTTCTACACCACGGGACAATTAAACTCCTGCGGTACATGCCAAAGTAAAGACATGAAATATATCTATTACCAATAATTTGAAAACAGGTAGGTATTGAATGACAACGTTGAGCTATAACCGTGAAACAAAAGATGCTAAAAAAAAGTCGTTACCTACAAATCGATAGTAATCAACATTTATCGATCTTCAGGTTGCGACACGGGATGTATAATCTAGTTACAACATCCTATTTGGCTTTTGGATTTGAGACGGTTCGGAATCACGGTCATGCAATTTCTAATAATGAGGAGACTTACCAACGTGTTGGTAATTACAGCATGTGTTGGAATCATCGCAGCTGAAGAGGTAAGAAAAATTATGAACGGAACATTAGGTTTAGGTAGATAGGTACTTGAAAAAAAGAAAACGCTTGCATACGAGTCTGCAATACATGGGGACATTTTATGTCTTTAGTTGCAGACTCGAATGTAGTTGTGGCTCGCTCCAAGAGCCACTCAGCTGATCCGGACTCATCTCCTAGTCCTAAAGAGGCTACATACGAAATTACAGCTTCCTAGAGTTAAAGCATATAAATTAGCTTTAAGAGCCACTCATCTGATCCGGACCCTGGGCCTCATCAAGTAAATGTCCTACAGAGGCTACATATGAAATTACAGCTTCCTAAAGTGTAAAGTATGGAAAATAACTATTAAAATGATTTAACCACCGCTTCACAAATCAAACCGTTCTCCCAATATTCGGATCTCCTCCTATGAATCGAATCATCCAAACACCAGCTCAATGAAATCATCAGAAATTAACAAGCGGTTGCAATCATGTTCACAATATCAATTAATGAGAATGATCACCTGAATGTAAACAATTATTCATATAACCAAGCTCATAACTCAGCTTTTTGGCCACGCACATCGCAGTAGTTAACATAATATGGTTGGATAAATCGAGAGCTTTCGAACGAATGGTCAACGAATTTTGTGGGATGAAAAACGACGAAGTACCATTTCCCTAACAACGACTCGGTTGTAAGCGGTAATCATCAGAAAACCAACCGTAACGCTTTTTGACATGGACATGACGTCTTTGCTCTGGGGGGTCAACCAAAAATTTCCGTCACGCAAAAGTTGATGTCACAATTTCTAATGATGTTCACGAACAACCCAGCCGTTGCTACGGGAATGGAACTTCCGCAGTTTTCATCGCACAGAAATCGTTCGCCACTCGTTGGAAAGCGCTTGATTTATGTGATAAATGTTCACATCTCAAGCTACCAATTTCCCCCTCCTTACGTACCTGGCTACATTCCTAAATTAAGTTGATTGGACTATAAACAATAAATTTTCTCCACTTTATTTCATTTACTCCATCATTTACTCCACTCCATAGCAAACATTTTCATCGCCTTGAAAACAGTCGACTGTTAACAACAACTCATTATAGTGGCTATCATGAACATAAAAATGATAGCGTCTGTATTGGAGAAATACTTTATTAGTATGTATAGTAAGCTTTTTATGCCTCCAAGAATAATAAAATAAATTCTTTATCCTACATTTCGACGCCTACAGTCCAAAGTTGAAGGATTTGTTTACAACTCTCGAGGACAACCGTTATGAAATCCCCAATCGAAGACATATCCCCACCACGACGGCAATTCCGAAATTCCCATGGTTTGATGTACAACTAGACTGAAATTGGAATCGAACCAAATAGGTAAGTATCATGGAAATCGGTTGAGAATTGTAACCGGGTAGGGAGTGTCGACCGAATTTGTTGAGAAAAAGTTCCAGTCATGCAGCATGAGCGTATGAGCGAATTTTCGTAAATTATCCTACTATATTAAGTTCCTATCATGTTCATGGTAAAAAAACTCATTCGAAATAATATTCTGCGATTTAAAAAGGGATTTTAGATTTCAAACTTTTTAGGAGTTTTGTATCGATTTTCTAGCACATTTCAATGAAATTAAAGTGCGTTTGTCAGCCAAATTTTGCACATGAATTTTTTAATGTCCTATTTTGTAGTTAATAAACTTTATTTGAGCAATATTCTGCTAAAAAATAAAAATTTAACAATTTTTATCCGTTTTCAGTTATTTTTCAGCATTTTTCAAGCTTTTGCGCTTTCAAAACTTTTCAGCTGGTCAACGGACTCGTCCTTTAATTTGGAAAGTTTGTTTTTTTGGCGCAAGAGCGGAATTTATATCTAACCTAAGGAAAGTTATCGTCTGGAAGGACAGACACACACACAAACACACACACGCACGCGCACACACACACACACACACACAAACACGAAAAATGTTAAACTCTAGAATTCGTTTCAGAATGTCTCAAAATGGATTTCAATGAAGAAAATTTCCAAAAATTGTGATTTTAAATTTTTTAGAGCTATTGCAATAGTTTCATTTTCTACAAAAATTCGCAAAAAACCACGTTTTTCCAGCTTTACGCCCTCCATTCCGTTTCTTTCATCACGGAATTCAAGATTTCCGGAGTTTTTTGCACAAGTAGACTCGAATTGGGATCGAACAAAGAAAAGATCTCGAAAATTGGTTGAGAATTGTGGCCTGGGCAGTGTCGACAAAATTTGTCACACACACACACACACACACACACACACACACACACACACACACACACACACACACACACACACCTATGGTTTTTTTTTCTCAGGGATTCGGTCTTATCATAGTCTGAAAGTTATTTTTTTCTCATCTCACCCACCTGGATCAATTTCAATAGGCGTCCCTCTTGTTAACGAAGCCTTGCCTATAAGACATAGCTTCAGAGGGACGTCCTAAAAAGGGCTACTGGCGGAAGATTGATTTTGTCTAATTGAAACTCCAATTCCAACCCGTTGTTTATAATCCGAAATACGGCTTCCTGAAGTGACTGGTGGCACGAAAATCTCGCTGCTATCGTAGAGCAAAAAAACACGACTAAAAATAGGAGGCATTTTTGAAATAAGAGCTTGAAGCTTACGATTATTGGTACCTTAATCTTAGCTATCTATGTATATTTTATTATAAAAAAATTTGAGTTTCCTGATTAAGAACTTTTTCCAAATAAGGATTAAGAGAGTGGATTCTAGCATTTATTTTGTTTTTGTCAACATTTTATTTTGTTGATCAAGCTGAATGGAAACAAACGTCATACGATTTGTATTGGAGCTGGATGTTCATTGCCTTTCAACACCAATGTGATTGAAAGATTAAACGCTGAGTTGAAAGCTGATATTACTCAGAAAGGATTGGATATAGAACCCGCGCGAATTGTTGAAGCATGGAGTGAGTTAAAGGTAAAGTTTCATACTATTATGTATATTCTATTTAGTTTCAAAGAGAAATGCTGCATATTTTTATACAAAGTGTAGTGAGCTCTCCTCCCCCCTCCCCCTCCCCTCGGCCAGGAGAGGGGATTGGCCTCTTCAACATATAGGTTTCATATTATTATGTATATTCTATTTATTTCCAAAGAGAAATGCTGCATATTTTAATAGAAAGCAATATATTATATTGTTTTGGTTCATTAAGGAAGCCAAATTAATCTGAATCCCCATTTGGGTCCCTCCGTTCTTCAATGGTAGATAGGTATGTCATGAAAAAAAAGGAAATCAGTACGAAAACCAATGTGTTAAATTTAACTATCAAACTGATAAATCTTTCTTCCCTAGAATCCCAAACACAGCTTGCGGACGGGCGTGCTAGAGAATCACTTCCAGACCCAGCAGTGTCGGACACATTTGGAAAAAATAAAAACAAATGCAACAAACGACTCGAAGGACCAAATGTTGGCGCCTAAAACCACCTATATCGGTTTAAGGCAAATAACACTAATCTTCTATCTTCTATATATATAAAAATCAATAAATTGCTGTTCGTTACTCTCGCTAAAACTCGAGAACGCTAAAACTGGGGATTTGATTGTCGAGTATGTTTGGATCACTCCAATTCAAGTCAAAGACTATTTTATCAAATTTTTCAAATCTGACTCACAATGGAGGGGGGGGGGGGTCTGAACTGGGGATCTGAGTTGTCGAATATGTTTGGAGTATTCTAACTTAAATCACAGGCTATTTGAAATTTTGTAAATCTAACCCATTGAAGGGGGTGTTTTAGGGGAGGGAGGGGGAGGGGGGGGGGTATCTTTGTCATCACCGAACGAACTGGGGATTTGATTGTCGAATATGTTTGGATTACTCTAATTCAAGTCAAAGACTACTTTTTTTCAAATTTTTGAAATCTAACCCAGTGGGGTGGGGAGGGGGGAGGATTTTGAAAGTCACTGAACCAACTGGGGATCTATCAGAATTACTTTAACTTGGGTCACAGGCCATGTTCAAGTCATGTTCACGTCAACATGTTCAAGTCAACCAGTGCAACCATCGGGTGAACCAGCTAGTAATAAATAATATTTTAGTAAATTGAAAACTGAACCGTTTCACTTCGTGGACAATCCAATAATTATTACCTACCTTATTTGTTGATTACGTGATTACCCGTTCAAGCATAAAAAACACCCTAAACGGCAGCGCTGTTCATTTAGGAACAATTTATTTATTCAATTCAATTTTATTTTTACAATACTTTGAAAAATTGATATTTTTTTCAGGATACTGAAACATTTACTCTCAGGATACATGTTGCTTTCATCGCAAAATGCAATACTGTTTGCCACGCTTCGTGGCTCAAAACAATTGCCGCTAAGAATGAAGACTTCAAGATCGAGTGCGAGAAACTAGAGCCCAAGTCATCGTCATAAGTGGCGTCATGAAATATGCATTTAGAGAATAAATCTTTTTCCTAGGAATTAAAAAAAAAAAAAATTTTTTTTTTTTTTTTTTTTTTTCATTTTCATTTTAATTTTAGGTATTGCTGTTGACTTTTTCATGTCTTTGTTTTGGCACATTGTTAAAAAAATGTCAGGAAATTGGCGATTCCGATAAAGGATGCGAAATCTAGTGACTGAAAAATGAACCCGGGATCACCCGGAGCAGCTTGACAGGCTACATGCGTTTGTTTGTCAATTTTCTCTATTCACTACTAAAAAGTCAAATAAATCGTACTGCAGAGTATTTGGAGCAAATCTGGTGACAATGTGTTGCTTCCCTAGTCTTCCCAAAGGAGAAAAACGAAATGTTTGAATAGCTAATGAGTTTGGATCGAAAGAACAAGTAGACCAGTGATTTGCCTGGGAACGGAAATGTGGATACAGCAAACTGAAATCAAGTTGTTCCCCACTACCTTCTGGGGCTACCCCATATGCGATTTTTCCCCAGAAAAATATCCATTGTTCAGTATCCACCTGCACTAAGCAGGTGTCCATGGGTAAGACGAGTATGGCCAGTAGCAACCTGATTGACCACAATGCGGTCCCTCCTTGAAAGCTGGATCACAAAAGGGCCAACCGGGCAAAGGTCCTGAAGGACACCACGCAAACCAGTGACCTCACCCTGCCATTGCTCAAACCAGATGGAATTGGTTATATTTATGTTAACTGCGATTATAAAGCATTAATTCATAGCTCATACGTGGAATATTCCTCCAACGAACGAACTGGTTATGACGCACTGCAAGTTCAGAAGGGATAAACTATTTCTACACCACGGGACAATTAAACTCCTGCGGTACATGCCAAAGTAAACCCACGACATGTCAAAATATATCTATTACCAATAATTTGAAAACAGGTAGGTATTGAATGACAACGTTGAGCTATAACCGTGAAACAAAAGATACTAAAAAAAGTCGTTACCTACAAATTGATAGTAATCAAAATTTATCGATCTTCAGGTTCCGGTTTTTAGTTGCGACACGGGATGTATACTCTAGTTACAACATCCTATTTGGCTTTTGGATTTGAGACGGTTCGGAATCACGGTCAAGCAATTTCTAATAATGAGGAGACTTACCCCCGTGTTGGTAATTACAGCATGTGTTGGAATCATCGCAGCTGAAGAGGTAAGAGAAATTATGAACGGTACATTAGGTTTAGGTAGGTACTTGAAAAAAAGAAACGCTTGCATACGAGTCTGCAACACATGGGGACATTTTATGTCTTTAGTTGCAGACTCGTATGTGTTGCAGACTAGTATGCAAGCTCCATGAGCCACTCAGCTGAACCGGACCCTGGGCATCGTCAAGTCCTAAAGAGGCTACATACGAAATTACAGCTTCCTAGAGTGTAAAGCATAAAAAATAGCTTTAAGAGCCACTCATCTGATCCGGACCCATGAGTCCTAAATGTCCTAAAGAGGCTACATATGAAATTACAGCTTATTAAAGTGTAAAAATAAATAGTATGGAAAATAATTATTAAAATGATTCAACCAACGCTTCACAAATCAAACCGCTCGCAATATTCGGATCACCTGCTATGAATCAAATCATCAAAACACCAACTCAATGAAATCATCAGAAAGTAACAAGCGGTTGCAATCATGTTCACAATATTAATTAATGAGAATGATCACCTGTATGTAAACAATTATTCATATAACCAAGCTCATAACTCAGCTTTTTGGACACGCACATCGCAGTAGTAAACATAATATGGTTGGATAAATCGAGAGCTTTCGAACGAATGGTCAACGAATTTCGTGGGATGAAAAACGACGAAGTACCATTTCCACAACGACTCGGTTGTAAGCGGAAATCATCAGAAAACCAACCGTAACGCTTTTTTTAAACGCTTTTTTCGTTTATGTGCCAAAGTAAAGACATAAAATGTCAATAACCACCACTAACTCGGTCTTAAGTAGTAGTACAATATTGCAGATTCAATATATTTGCTCGGAAAACTGTTAGGGTAGAAACAGAATTCAAGGAAAACCATTTTTAAAACTTCCAAACCAATCATAGCAGTAAGTAAACGAAAAGAGAATCACGAAAATCTGACGACATTAGTTGAAACATCACGATTCATTACTGGATGGAATCAAATGTTTTGACAAAATATACGATTCCGATTCTGATTCTGAGTATTACCCGTCTTATTTACCCCCTTCCATAATGAAATTTGAAACTCCTGATTCCAAAACTAAACCAAATTCATAGTTGGAAAAGGAAATCACGAAAATCGGACGACAATATTTTGAAAGAATCGGTAATTATCCCCACCACGACGGCAATTCCGAAATTCCCATGGTTTGATGTACAACTAGACTGAAATTGGAATCGAACCAAATAAGTATCATGAAAATCGGTTGAGAATTGTAACCGGGTAGGTAGTGTTGACCGAATTTGTTGAAAAAAAGTTCCAGTCATGCAGCATGAGCGTATGAGCGAATTTTCGTAAATTATCCTACTAGGTATATTAAGTTCCATTGTTTTGAAAAATAAGGACTTTGAGGGAAATGAAATTGTTAACTATCATGTTCATGGTAAAAAACTCATTCGAAATAATATTCTGCGATTTAAAAAGGGATTTTAGATTTCAAACTTTTTAGGAGTTTTGCATCGATTTTCTAGCACATTTCAATGAAATTTAAGTACGTTTGTCAGCCAAAGGTTGCACATGAATTTTTTAATGTCCTATTTTGTAGTTAATAAACTTTATTTGAGCAATGTTCTGCTAAAAAATGAAAATTCAACAATTTTTATCCGTTTTCTGTTCAGCATTTTTCAAGCTTTTGCGCTTTCAAAACTTTTCAGCTGGTCAACGGACTCGTCCTTTAATTTGGAAAGTTTGTTTTTTTGGCGCAAGAGCGGAATTTATATCCCAATCCTAAGGAAAGTTATCGTCTGGAAGGACAGACACACACACACACTCGCACGCACACACACACCAACACACACACACACAAAAACAAGAAAAATGTTAAACTCTAGAATTCGTTTCAGAATGTCTCAAAATGGATTTCAATGAAGAAAATTTCCAAAAATTGTGATTTTAAATTTTTTGGAGCTATTGCAATAACTTCATTTTCTACAAAAATTCGCAAAAAACCACGTTTTTCCAGCATTACGCCCTCCATTCCCTTTCTTTCATCACGGAATTCAAGATTTCCGGAGTTTTTTTGCACAACTAGACTCAATTGGGATCGAACAAAGAAAGAATCTCGAAAATTGGTTGAGAATTCTGGTCAGAGTCGACAAAATTTGTCACACACATACACACACACTTTTTTTTTTTTTTTTTTTTTTTTTTTTTTTTTTTTTTTTTTTTTTTTTTTTTTTTTTTTTTTTTTACAAAACTCCCCTCAAAGGCGGAGGGGGCACACCATTAAATTGAAAAAAATGAACAAATAAAATAAAAAAGTGGGGAGGACGCCCAGGTTTACCCGACGCCGGCTCTAGGGATAAGGGAGGTTGCAGGACGAGGAGGAAGAATGGGATGAAAGGAAGTGCCCCTATAGAATGACCACCAGTTCAAGTAAGAACCCCTCAGGACGCGGGTGGTGATACCACGGAGTACTCCTGCAGAGATGCCCAACTCAAGTAACTCCGTGGCGCTTTTCCCGCACCACACCCCGCGCCATGACACGGTCGCGGCAATGACCTTGATGTTATTAGGTGCCACTCCTTTTAGCTCAGATATCGCTTGGCGCAGATCATTTCTATCATATTTACTTTTCTTAGCCCGCCAGGTCTGCTCCATATCCACGCTGCCACTGACAACCTGGACATCCAGGATTATGGCAGACCCATCGGGCTTGATCGCAACGATATCTGGCTTCTTGCCCCGGTCACTCGGCATGTGGTATAGTCTCTCCCTTTCGACATCCCAACCGCTAGATGACAAAGCACCTGCTATCTGCTTGGCAACTGCATCGTGACGTAAAATGCGGCCACCGTGAGTACGAGGACACTGCTGCACTACATGATACAGATTCTCATTTTTACCCCGACAGGCACGGCAAAGGGTGTCAACTGTCCCGCGACTACTCCTCGAACACCTCACCGAGGTGGCTAGTGTAGCCACCCGGACGGCGTGAAAATGGCGATAGTCGCGGGCCCCAATGCCTTCTGAAGCCCATTCCACCCACTGGGTAGAAATGGGGGATTCAGAGCACTGTCGGAGTTCTTTACCATCTACTGACTCATGCAGTGCAGCAGCAAACTCAGCAGATGAGCTGGGTTTTGGAGCAGTTGGTGTTGCTCGATCGCACCACAACAACTGCTGCCGGACAATGTCCAGGTCAGCAGCAGTGCGGGCGACCTCCCAGCTCGAGCCCCTAAGGGCAAGCAGGGGCTGGCGGCGTAAAGATGGGATGCTGGCAGAAAGAGAGACAATACCGAGCCCACTGGCCTTGACCGGTGCGTGGATGTAAGCACTTGGGACACCAGGTGGAAAGCCTAGCCAAGAGCGCACAGCAGAGCGAACTTCACGATCTAACTCAAGCAGCCTCCCCGCAGTAAGTCTGCCAAAGACTAACCCATAGGTTAGCTTTGGCAGTAAGTACGTGCGAAGGAGGCGCAGCTTCTGCTGTGGCTTCAATGGAGCCTTGGTGACACGAGCTAATGCTCCACCAAGGTCCACACGGCTTGCGGCTATAGTGGCCACACCCATGAAGTCGACCCCAAGGTACCGCCAGACCTCCAACACGGATCGGGCGGGGATGGGTGTCTGTCCTAAGACAAAGCACTCCTCATCCACCACCTTCACCTTATGTTGGCGGCCAGACGGGACCAAGGAGACCGACCCACACTTAGAAGGGTTGACCACTAGACCACACCTGGCTAGCTGCTCAGCAAAGGCATTGAGGGCGACCTGCAAGCCCTCGCGGGTTTCTGCGAGTAGGATAACATCATCGGCAAAAGCCAATGCACCTACTCGCACCCCAGGGGCGAGATCAAACCCTATTTCATCTGGCAGCTTACCCAAGGCCGTATCCACGACCAGGTTGAAGAGGAGTGGCGATAGAGGATCCCCCTAGCGTACGTGGGGCCTAATGACAACATCCCCCGACATCTCGCCTCCTGCCTCGAGGACCGTCACGCCTTCGTGGTACAGACAGTCAACATACTCAATTAGACGAGCAGGAGCCCCGACACCACGAAGACAATCGGTCAGGGCAAGGTGGCTAACTGTGTCAAAGGCCTTAGCGACGTCCAGAGCGGCAAGATGTAGCTGCCGTTTCTTGATGCGGGCCAGCGAAATGACAGTTTGGAGAACGGTTAGGTTCTCCGCTGTGCCATCTGCTGGCCGAAAATACACGCACAGACACACACACACACGCACAGACACACACACACACACACACCTATGGTTTTTTCTCAGGGATTCGGTCTTATCATAGTCTAAAAGTTCACCCCCCTGGATCTATTCCAATAGGCGTCCCTCTTGTTAACGAAGCCTTGCCTATAAGACATAGCTTCAGAGGGACGTCCTAAAAAGGGCTACTGGCGGAAGATTGATTTTGTCTAATTGAAACTCCAATTCCAACCCGTTGTTTATAATCCGAAATACGGCTTCCTGAAGTGACTGGTGGCACGAAAATCTCGCTGCTATCGTAGAGCAAAAAAACGACTAAAAATAGGAGGCATTTTTGAAATAAGAGCTTAAAGCTTACGACTATTGGTACCTTAATCTTAGCTATCTATGTATATTTTATTATAAAAAAATTTGAGTTTCCTGATTAAGAACTTTTTCCAAATAAGGATTTTGTTTTTGTCAACATTTTATTTTGTTGATCAAGCTGAATGGAAACAAACGTCATACGATTTGTATTGGAGCTGGATGTTCATTGCCTTTCAACACCAATGTGATTGAAAGATTAAACGCTGAGTTGAAAGCTGATATTACTCAAAAAGGATTGGATATAGAACCCGTGCGAATCGTTGAAGCATGGAGAGAGTCAAAGGTGAGGTTTCATATTATTATGTATATTCTATTTAGTTTCAAAGAGAAATGCTGCATATTTTTATACAAAGTGTAGTGAGCTCTCCTCCCCCCTCCCCCTCCCCTCGGCCAGGAGAGGGGATTGGCCTCTTCAACATATAGGTTTCATATTATTATGTATATTCTATTTATTTCCAAAGAGAAATGCTGCATATTTTAATAGAAAGCAATATATTATATTGTTTTGGTTCATTAAGGAAGCCAAATTAATCTGAATCCCCATTTGGGTCCCTCCGTTCTTCAATGGTAGATAGGTATGTCATGAAAAAAAAGGAAATCAGTACGAAAACCAATGTGTTAAATTTAACTATCAAACTGATAAATCTTTCTTCCCTAGAATCCCAAACACAGCTTGCGGACGGGCGTGCTAGAGAATCACTTCCAGACCCAGCAGTGTCGGACACATTTGGAAAAAATAAAAACAAATGCAACAAACGACTCGAAGGACCAAATGTTGGCGCCTAAAACCACCTATATCGGTTTAAGGCAAATAACACTAATCTATATATATAAAAATCAATTGCTGTTCGTTAGTCTCGCTAAAACTCGAGAACGGCTGGACCGATTTGGCTAATTTTGTCTTAAATTATTTGTCCAGAGAAGGATTAAAATTTCAAAGCTGCCCCATAGGTGGTGTTTTAGGGGTGGAGGGGGGAATGGGGTATCTTTGTCATCACTGAACAAACTGGGGATTTGATTGTCGAGTATGTTTGGATGACTCCAATTCAAGTCAAAGACTACTTTTTTCAAATTTTGAAAATCTGACCCACAAAGAAGGGGGAGGGGGTGGGGGGAGTTGAAGCGTTTCGAACGCCACTGAACGAACTGGGGATCTTAGTTGTCGAATATGTTTGGAGTATTCTAACTTAAATCACAGGCTACTTGAAAATTTTCAAATCTAACCCATAGAAGGGGTGTTTTAGAAGAGGGGGGGGGGGGGGAGAGAGAGAGAGAAATGGGGTATTTTCGTCATCACTGAACGAACTGGGAATTTGATTGTCGAATATGTTTGGATTACTCTAATTCAAGTCAAAGACTACTTTTTTCAAATTTTTGAAATCTGACCCAGTGGGGAGGGGAGGGGGGAGGATGTTAAAGCGTTTTGAACCAGCGTCAATGAACCAACTGGAGACCTGAGTGGGCGAATATATCAGAATCACTTTAACTTGGGTCACAGGCTATTTGAAAATGTTCGAAACGGGTGAACCAGCTGGTAAATAATATTTTAGTAAATTGAAAACTGAACCGTTTTACTTCTTGGACAATCCAATAATTATTACCTACCTGATTTGTTGATAACGTGACTACACGTTCAAGTATAAAAAACACCCTAAACGGCAGTGCTGTTCATTTAGGAATAATTTATTAATACAATTCAATTTTAATTTTACGATATTTTGAAAAATTAATATTTTTTTCAGGATACTGAACCATTTAATCTCAGGATACATGTTGCTTTCATCGCAAAATGCAATACTGTTTGCCACGCTTCGTGGCTCACATCAATCGCTAAGAATGAAGGCTTCAAGATCGACTGCGAGAAACTAGAGCCCATGTCATCGTCATAAGTGGCGTCATGAAATATGCATTTAGAGAATAAATCTTTTTCCTAGGAATTAAAAAATAAAAATAAAAAAACAATAAAAAATGAAGACATCTTTTTTCTTTTTTTTTTTTTTCATTTTCATTTTAATTTTAGGTATTGCTGTTGACTTTTTCATGTCTTTGTTTTGGCACATAAACTAAAAAATTGTCAGGAAATTGGCGATTCCAATAAAGGATGCGAAACCTAGCGACTGAAAAATGAATCCGGGATCACCCGGAGCAGCTTGACAGGCTACATGCGTTTGTTTGTCAATTTCCCCTATTCACTACTAAAAAGTCAAATAAATCGTACTGCAGTGTATTTGGAGCAAATCTAGTGGTGACAATGTGTTATTTTGCTTCCCTAGTCTTCCCAAAGGTGGAAAACGAAATGTTTGAATAGCTAATCAGTTTGGATCGAAAGAACAAGTAGACCAGTGATTTGCCTGGGAACGGAAATGTGGATACTGCAAACTGAAATCAAGTCCTTCCCCACTACCCATATGTGATTTTTCCCTAGAAAAATATCTATTGTTCAGTATCCACCTAATTCCCCTACGAACTTCCCCTACTTTTCACTGCCTACTTGATCAAGCTTGGTTGTTATCCGTATTCTTCTATTAATTTTTTATTGTTGGTACATCGCTTGTATTATACCATTTACGAATTAAATTACATTTAAAATACACGTAAGGAAACATAGAAGTTTTTCTACAAAAGATTAAAATAATCTATTGTAGGAGTAGGTAGGTATTTCTATTCTAACCTAGCATATTGCTGGTTTGAGTTTGTTTTGTTAACATTTTGTTGTTTGTCGTTCTCGGTTCAATTCAATTGTGTGAAACTGTCCAGAACAAAAAGTAACAATTTTGGATAAACCTGTAAGGGAGAAACGACCACATATCTAAATATATGATTTTGCAGGCAGTAGGTCTAGTATAATAGTATATAAGCCTCGTGCTCCTCAGTAGCTATTCATATTTATCGTAGTTTACAACTTTCTAATTACTATTAGTTAATTGGATAGGTAATATTTTCTTTAAATAGTATTAGGTATGTTTTAATAATCCATAGGTAGGTTTGTGAATATGAAAGCGTACGTGATTTCAAATCTTTACGAAAAACCATTGAATATCACCTTATATAGTTTGACTGTTTATTATTCAGTATTCGTATATTCAAAAACAACTACTAGAAATGGATACAAAAACTATACAATAAAATGAAATCCTTGACTGTGGCCACTCCATGAGAAATTACTTAGCTACGCCACTGAATATAAGTATTAATGGAGGAAAACAACATGTCCCTCAAAAGGCCGGTTCGTCCCACTGAGCGGCCTACAGCATTTTTGGTTGCTCATCAATAATTCATCAGTTTCCCCATATTGATGCTTGAGCTTGATTGTTTTCACATTACACCGATCCGTAAACAATCAAAGTGCTCCGACGCTCCGTTATTTTCAAACACGAAGATCTTCAAACTCTTACGTTGCCAAAATAAACACTACCTTATGACCTTTACGGTGAAGTACGTATTTAGATAGGGATGTGCTTTTCCTAGACAAATCCATGCTTGAAGAGTTTTCAACTTCGGCATTCTCAACTATGCTAACGTTAACTGCCCAAATAAACTTCTGGGATGTCTATTAAAATTATTGGGCTCTTGCATAAATTACCCATATGTTGATTTCGAAGGAGATATATTTGCGTATGCAAATCGTCTTCGGTCGTCCTCGTCCCGATTTCGCGTTCAACTAACAACAACTCTCGAGTTATTTACGAAGACAGCACCCACCGGTCTGGTATTCGCGGAAAGCTGCCGACCCTGCCCCGCAATGGCTCGACCGCTAGTGTCTGGACCCCACACTGGAATACGTTTTCACGAACAGGAGAAATATTCAATAGTTCATCAAATGTTTATTAGTTGTTTTTGAAAATTCAATTCAATTCAATTTCATTGTATAACCCGTAGGTATTACTAGGAGTTCCTTAAATACATATTAAAAATAGCACATGATATCTTGTCTCCATTTCTGCCTCAACAATGTTAAGACTTTTACGTATGATGTATCAAATTATTACTTATATAGGTCTACATAATTACCGTATAGTAAATGAGCACTGTATATTTAACATAGATCACAATTTATAATGCCTACACTCCACTGCCCAATTTCAATAATTATCCCGGGTCATTGCCAAAATCTCCAAAGCGGTGTTGATGTTGGTTCTATCTCTTGTAGATTTTCATCTTCTTCATGACCTGTTCTCTGGAAATGTTATGAGGGGACGGAGGAGGAGTATTCAGATTAATCTCCACTTCTGACCCAGTAGATGTAGGATCCTCCAACGTAGTTCGTCCATAGTGAATGATAAGTTTTTTTTCCAACAACCAGTAATTAATCTCCAATCCCGTCTTTTCTTGCTTGAAACAACTTGGGCAAGAGATGCTTTCTAAATTCCCGTGTTCGTCTGTCGTAGTTCGGCTCGACCGCTAGTGTCTGGACCCAGACTGGAATACGCTTTCACGAATAGGAGAAATATTCAAAAGTTCATCAAATGTTTGTTTGTTGTTTTTGAAAATTTGCATCACCAAATAAAAAGATTGTCAAATTGAGTGGGCAGTGTACTTTCCTGACATTGTGTAACACGTACCTGAGTATGAATTAGTAGAAGAAAAAGTACGAGTAAGTACGAAGTAGAAGTATATGGTATAAGTAAGAATATATGTAAATATTTTGGTTGTTCGAGAAAGAGGTTAATATTAGTTTGTTAAAAAAAGAAAAAAAAAACCATTCGCTTATTTTTTTCGGCAGGCATTAAAAAAATAAAAATTTAGCCAAGTACGGTACATCAAGTATTATACAATAATATTCTTCAAGTAGAGGTATCTACTCATTTAGTCTGGTTACCTTCAAGATTGTGTCTCTCTATATGAAAGACGAATTCATTTTGTAGAAGGATGAATTCAATTTGTAAAAGCAGATTTCATTTTGTAAAAGCTATAAAAGGTAGAATACGAACAGATTTTGTAAAAGCTATAAAAGGTAGAATACGAACAGTTGTTAGCAACAGAGGTGTAAGCAACAAGACATCGAACAACATTTTTTTGTGTACGAAACTTCCAGAAGACGTTATCAAACAACAATTTCAAATTGGCAAATTTGACTCCATACATACGGTCAGATTAGCCAAATAATCCGCTCACGTTATCGAAATTTCAAGTGATTAGTTTCTCATTTAATAATCCTTAACCTCAATAATTATATTTGGTTTATATTGTTGAGAATATATGGTATACGAAAAAGGGCTTTAATTTTATTCATGTTTGCCCATGCTTACATCCTACTATAAATCCAACAGCATTGCCATCTAAGAGGTGTATCTACATAAATAGACAAACAATTTTACTAGTTTTGTATTATAACATACATGGTGTCCCAAATACCCCCCCCCCCCCCTTACCGCAAACTATTGCCCACTATTTCGGAGATATCGAAGTGAAACTTGAAGAGTGTTGTTGAGGCGCCTGATACTAAGTTTTAAACAGATAAAAATCAGTAAAAAAAAAAAAAAAAAAAAAATCGAATAGTTTTTGGACTTCTTATAAGTACAGGGTGTTTTTCGCACTTGGTGTTCCAAGAACAAATTAGGTAAAACTAGAGTGAAATGGAGTATAATGCCGCCCACTGCACCTTTCTCTCAAATTGTTCCCAAGATATGCTTTTAGCATGGAACATGCTTTAGCCTTGAGCTACCTAACTGCCCGAAAACGTTACGCGGAAGTGTCACGAAATTTTCTTATGATTTTCACGTACAACCAAGCCGTTGCTGTGGAAATGAAACTCCTGTAGTTTTCACATTAAGTAATCGTTCTCCATTCTTTGGAAAGCTCTCGATTTATCATGCATTTCTTTCGTACTTATTCTTCTATTCATGTCGTAGTTTTATATTTATTTATATCATAAATGGATATAGTAAACAATGCCGCTTGTTTTGTTGTCACTTGGTTGAGAAGTTAATCTTGGTCACAGTAATTGTAGACGCGCACAATAACAGAAAATTACTTACCTAGGTACTCTGTTATAATTTCAATTAGTAAATTATTTATGTCACAGTTTTAAATTTATTTACATTTACGAATTAGTGGCAAGAAAGCATGTTCCATGTTTTAGCATTTTAGACGAAGGCTCAAAGCGGAAAGCAACCGGGGGGGGGGGGGGGGTCCCGTTTTTTTTTTTTTTTTTTTTTTTTTTTTTTTTTTTGGGCAACCAAGGCACGAAGGGCCGAGTTTTATTTCATTTTAAGAAAACCACGTTTTTCGGTCTTAAAAGCTCATTTTCTGGAGGTTTATTTACCGAAGAAGTCAAGTTAGCGGTGTAGATGAATTCCGAACTGTCAAAAATGCTTGTCCTATCAAACCTCAAGAGAGGGTACAGAGAGGGGAGGGAAATTCGAAGAACGGAACGGATAGAGTAGGTAGGCAGCTCTTTTTTTCTCCGAAACCTCATTTCACAGAAGTTTTGCCCATCCAAACCTGGGATTTGAGGTTCCGAGAAATGTTACGGGGGTATGTTATTTGGGGATTTGTCTTCAAATATAGCAACGGCGAAGATTCTATCGTAGCATAATTCGTTGAATGGAAAAGAAGACCGTATATAACAAGTAAGACCCCGAGTAGATCACCTACTAATATGTGACGAGTGCGTATTTTTATTGAGGTTTTGGTTGGACAAAGATACCGTTTATTACATTCTAACACAGATCGAAGGTGAAGTTAAGGCCACAACTTACTGATCACAATAATTCATTAATAATAATTCTGGGTGCAATATCGCAATTCGTGTATACATGTATTTCTCTCTCTAAAAATGAAGGAAATAGCAAATGGCAAAATTGTGGTGGTTTCTTATTTGTGGTGGTTCATAATAGCATGATGAACATTGTTGAGTTGTGGACGTCAGACCCGGTTTATCTAATAGTCGCTCCATGAAGAAAATGAAGCTCCTACTCTACTCTGTGGTAGATAGCTCCATGTGTAAATCGCCTTTATTTTGTCGCCTACAGACACCAATGTGGATGCAAACAGCGCTATCTGCCAGGACAGAATTTATCTGAGGGATAAATTTATCTGCTAGGTAATTCGGCATTGATAAACGACTCAAATTCTTTATCTGGAGGAGTATAGCTATCCTGCAGTTAATGTAGATAATTGATAAACTGGCCCTTAATGTCACCGTATATGAAGAAATCCAACCAACGAAATTAACTGCTAACCGACAAAAACTATCTTGAAAAAACACAAAGTCCTCCAACAATGATTTAGAAACCCTGTAGGGCTCCTAAAAATACCAAAGCAGAGTTTGTTGAACGACACGGAAAAAAAAACTGGCGCTACAAACCGCCCAAGAATATTAATAAACCGCGAAAGAAAATCTGAATCAAAGATCTACACCACAACTCCCCGTGTTGAATAACAGTTAGGAATCCCAACTTTTGTTTCCCACTATTTTTCCCCCCAGTTACAAAGTTGGAATCAGATCCCCGTATTTTCAGAAAGTTTGTTATTTCCGGAAAGAACGGGAAGCCCTCAAGTGGTGAGTGGGGCATTAATTCTATTCCGGCATCAGATATTTCAAGTTTTGCTCGCTCCAACTTTAATTTCGGCGGTCACCCTCAGAAGCCGCTTTGTCCTCGTCGAAAAATTCAATTTCCAGTTTGGATGAAATAGGTTGACAACCACAGATTCCGGGCAAGTTCTAACTTTTTTATTCTCCAACAACATTGGAGATTGCCTACCATGGGGCGAGAGTAGATAGTGTGAAAAACGGTGCTTTTTTTTTTTAAATGCTATAAGCCGCGCCTCATCCAGAAGGGTCATTAGCGGCATTGAATAAGGTGTCTAAAGGGACACTGGAAGTGGCACGATGGGGAGCCATGCTGCAATCCTTGACTAAAAAGGAGCGCCATCATGGACTCCACTGGCATATATCGGAGGGGGGGGAGGGGGGTTAATGAGGGGTGCAGTGATGACCACTGTTTAGCCCCTCAAGTGGATAAAAAAATTAAAAAAAAAACCAAAAATAAAATAATACAACTAACACTACATAAAAGTAAAATAGGCTAATAACTATATACATGCTACTATATACAATCAGCAAAAAGTGAAATGAAACTATGACTATATAAATATATCACAGATCGTAGTAGAGCTTTGCGGCTCTCAGATACAACAACAGGGATAGGACCTTGTCTGGTCCGGATAATACATCAACTCACTGAGCCCCGCCTTACACCTGACGGACCTTTCTGCGGACCCGCATTTTGGGAGAACACGAAGAAATAAGTGTATCGACTTACATCTGAGCGAGAGCGGGGCGATCCCCGCGACGGGGAAAATTTCGCCCGCAGAATGTTGCGGGGAGATCGGTGCCCGTCCGACGGGGCGGGCCCGCCGGGAGTGGCCAACACGTAGAAATGAATCTCTAGTCCTACACCTGACGGGGACGCCCGCCGAGGGGGACGGGCGTTTTTCGGTTATTTGTTTGAATTTTGTTGTTTGAAAAATGGAGGTATGCAGAGTGGGAGCGACGGGCCCGCGCAAGTGGCCCGTCAGGTGTAACGCGAACACTGCGACGGTTTTTCCCCGTCCGTTACGACGGTTTTTTCAGGTTCCCGTCAGGTGTAAGCCCGGTCCTCCAGAAAGTGGCGGATGGACAGGTCACCCCACCCCTCCCACATGCTTCTGCACTAAGCAGGTGTCTGTGAGTAAGACGGGTATGGCCAGTGGCAACCCGGTTGACCACTATTCGATCCCTCCTTGGAATTTGGATTACGAAAGGGTTCACCGGGCACAGGGCCTAAAAGACACCCATTACTCATGCCAGATGGAATTGGCTTTATGTTGTATGTAGGAGATTTGTTCCTTAATTCGTATCGGCAACATATCGATGGAGTTATCACCAATGACTCTCCTTGCACACTCATTGCCATGAATACCCACATGGCTCGGCACTCACATACAAATTATGGTTGAACCCAATGTGGTGGCTTGGTGTAGCGATAAACGTAGCCTTTGTATTAGGGGATCATCAGAATATGAGTCCCTGATCGCCTCGATGGTACTTAGTGAATCGCTACAGAACACATAATTCCCAACTCCCGATAAATGGCAATGTCGAACAGCCAGTGTCACTGCCCACAGCTCTGCAAAGTATTACCCACTGCTACGGTGCAAATAATTACGCTAAGATCTATTAGATAGCCCTGCTGTCATTCACTAGTTTATAGAACCTCATCGGGTGAACAAAGAAATTAAGAGTTACGAAAATCAATATTTCAACTCGCATTTCAGCGAATTTTCGTAAAAAACGAACCTATTACAATGGCTCTAAAAAAATTCAAATTGAAATTTTCCTAACATTTCTACGCCAAAATATCTGTTTTGAGGCATTTTGAAACAATTCTTACAGTTAGCACTTTTGCGTATGAATTATCATGTCAAGAGTAGACAGTATGAAAAACTGTGCAAATTATTACGCTAAGATTTATTAGATAGCCCTGCTGTCATTCACTAGTTTATAGTAGCATGTTTGGAGACCAAAGAAAATATGAGTTACCAAAATCAAAAGTTCAACTCTCATTTTATCGAATTTTCGTTTTAGCTAAAATTTGATCATCATCATGGTGCGTGACTGGAAATTTTTATCTATTTTTTTTTTTTTTTTGAAAATGTTACCTAATTTATAAGTGCATATTTCTGCATGGATTTTTTAATGTTGTGTTTTGACCAAGGTTCTGCTAAAAAAAAAAAAAAAAAAAAAAAAAATTGAAATTTAACGATATTTAGCCGTTTTTACTAATTTTTGGTGATGTTTTTTAAGCATATTTTTGGAAATTTTACCAATTTAATGTGCTCAAAAAATGTTGGCCAACGAACTCATCCTTTCATTTGGAAAGCTTGAGTTTTTGGTGCAAGAACGGAATTTTTATATCAACCCTGTGATGGATAGGAGTTTTGCTCCTTCTCGATTCTTGCAAATGTTACATCTAAAGGGCTCCTATTCCTGGGCTCTTCTTAGCTTACAGGATATCCTCTTGGTGTAGCAGATTAATCGCCTCACCCTTTCAAAGAGTAACTCCTCTCTTTTCACCACCTCTCGTTGTTACAATCCTAAGGAGAGACCATCCAGAAGGACACACACACACACACACATACTTATATATATATATATATATATATATATTTAAATTTAATCCAGTGATACGACAACTCCCTCCTAGTCACCAGTAATGCTGGTACTGTGTTGCTTAGGAGCTAATTTCAAAGAAGCAATCCTGCAAGACTAGGAGAATTAGTTGATTGACAACGAATAACGAAACGTCTCACAGTGAGTCTCACTTTTGTGAATTTATTATATTTATGTAAAAATCTAAGTATATATATATATATATATATATATATATATATATATATATATATATATATATATATATATATATATTAATTGCTATGCAATTCTTAGGCCGACCCCCAATAATTTTTTATGTAACGTCCGGGACGAAATTAAAGATGATTTTCACGTACAACCGAGTAGTTGAGTAGTTGCTATAGATTGTGTCACAATTTCAGTGTTTTTCACGTACAACCCAGCCGTTGTTAGGGGAATGAAACTTCCGCAGTTTTCATCGCACAAAAATCGTTCGCCACTCGTTGGAAAGCGCTTGATTTATGTGATAAATGTTCACATTTCAAGCTACCAATTTCCCTCTCCTTACGTACCTGGCTACATTCCAAAACTAAGTTGATTCAGGCTAAGAATTGCATAGCAAATTATCCTCGTTTTCTACGCAGTAGAAAAGAGAAAAGATCCGGCGAGGCGCGAAGCACAATTACATATATATATATATATATATATACATATGTATATATATATATATATATATATATATATATATATATATATATAATTTGGTATTTGGTTGACTAGTGATATATATCTATATTCGGGAGGTTGAATGACCAGTCTAGTCTTGAGTTTTTTAGTTGTTTAATCACGACGTTTCAACCCAGGAGCTGAGTCCTATTCATGAGAATGATTGATGTACTGGATCTTCGAAGTCAGATGTAAAGACTTATGAGAAGTAATGAACACACATGTTGTCGTGTGATGACTTCTCAGAAGTCTTAACACCTGATTTCGAAGATCCAGTACATCAATCATTCACATCATGAATAGGACCCAGCTCCTGGGTTGAAACGTCGTGATTAAACAACTAAAAAACTCAAGACTAGACTGGTCATTCAACCTCCCGAAAATATATATATATATATATATATATATATATGAAAAAAACTATAAACTCTAGGATTCGTCTCAGAATGTCTCACAACGGATTTCAGTAAGAAAAATTTGCAAGAAGCGTTTGCAAATAGCTTCATTTTCTACGAAAATACGCTAAAACATTAGTTGAGGATAGATTGGTATCGAAGCATTGAGAAATGGGTATGAGACTAATAACATACGCAAATATTGCTGATTCTTGATCCAGGGCTGAGAACAAAATCACATCAACACGGCGACTTCCTCTAGCAGGGGCCTATTTCATAAAACAACAAGTTACAAGTGGACACACACTTATGGTATGTGTGTCCAATTACAAGTGTGAATGAGTACCTACAAGTGGACTCCTTCTTATGGTTCCTGACCTGTTGCCGCAATATTATCGTCAGCAGAAGTAGAGAAAAATCAGGGAGTTGTGCGAGGGCGGCTGAGGGCCAGAATGGCTTTTGCGATCCTGAGGGCTTCAAGCATGTGTCTCCGGGGAGCGAGAAAGAGGTGGCGGAGCTGTTAAGAGTTGATTGGATTTCAGGATGGAGAAGCAGCTAGAGTAAATTGAGAATACATGTTTCACACAAACCCCACACCTCCGGGTTCGCCGATGAAATGGGACCAGTTTACGGAGCACGAAATTCTGGGAGTCCCCAATAGCCAAAAAGACTCAATGGCTGAAAATGCTGACGTGGAACAACTACTCAACATATTCAACTTATGGGGCTGGTTCTTTGGATGGGGATACTGAAAGAAGTTTTGAATTGTTACATCCATAAATATATGTAATAATAAACATAAAAAATCAATAAAGTATGTATAAACTAACAAAAAAAAAGTTTACAAGTGGAAAAGTTAAAAAATACAGGTAATTGTAATGCACGGTAAACTAGAACAAGTGTTTCACCAAAACAAAGAGTACAAGTGTAGAAAAGTTGCACTTGTAGAAGCTAAGTTTACAAGTGTAGCCGAAAAGAAAAATGGCGTGTGGGGACAAACGGATAGAACAACGTTAAGCGGGATGCCAAAATTGAAGTTTTGTCAGCTGATCTAATTATAAAAACGGCGTTAAGTACACGATAGGACAATTTGTAATGATTGGAAGAAAGACAAATAATAAACTGAAAAGTGGAGAAACTGTGTATTTAATTTCAACTTATTCTGATTTTTTACCACTGTAAAACAGTGACTTGTTCAAAATGATGAGGAAACACTTGTAACTTGTCCAAATTCGACTGTACACTTGTTAATTTTCACAGTGTATTACAAATCTACACTTGTACCTTTATGAAACGCTTGCACACTCATTTTGGTTTATTATTTCCAATAATAAGCCTATGTGATCGTATAGCAAAAAATTTTTATAACCCCCCCTCAAACTTTGTCACTTTACGTTTCAAGGTGCGTAGAATACAAATTTGAAATGTCCGTCCGCCGTCCGGGCCATAAAAGGCCTAAGAATTGACTTAAAAAAACCCGTTCTTTTGCACATAGACTCCATTTGGGGTCTAGTTTAGGGCTGTCATATCTTTTCGACGTAAGTAGGGACAGCGTAAGCTAAAAGTCGGGACATATTGGGACAGCCTAAAGTAGAAAATCGGGACCAAAATCGGGACAAGATATACTTCAAGTCACTGACAAAATACAACGACTAAGTTTTATTTTTGGAAAAAATACAATAGGTATTGAAAAGTTGGAGAAACATCATTATTTAAAAAAAAAAAAAAACGAAATATCACATTTGGGTGCTTAGATCATCTATTACATAGACCTATAAATTTCAAATAGTCAAAGGTGTCCGGCTACCTACCTGCAATGAAGGACATCTGTACCACGCAGGGTTTATCCAGTTTTCATCCTGGGCTTACAAAATACTTCGGAGATTCAACTACTTTAAAAATCGGGACGAAGTCGGGACAGCAAAAAAAATAATCGGGACGCTTCAAAAATCATGACGGGACGCCCGGGACACCTCGGAAATCGGGACATGTCCCGATAAATCGAGAAGGATGGCAGCCCTAGTCTAGTTGGTCCAAACGTTTAACCATCCCGATCGCTATACTCGCATAGATTCTATGGGCCAAAAACGGGCAACGTTATGGAGCCAGTAAAGGCAACAAGCACGACCTTCGGAAAAAGGAGGCTTTGAGAGTTAGACTGACGTACGCGCGCACGCCTGGAGGGAGGGAGAGGGTGGGCGGGAGAGAGAGTGAGAGGGGGGGCGAGGCGGAGGGAGTGAGAGGGAAGGGAGGGCGAGGGAGTGTGTGGGGAGGCGGAGGGAGAGAGAGGGGAGGGGTGAGAGGGAAGGGAGGGCGAGGGAGTGTTGGGGTGGCGGAGAGAGAGTGAAAGGGAAGGGAGGGGAGGGGAAAAGGAAGGGATAAAGCGTGAAATTATGGGGCCCTGGAACAGTAATGCAGTGAAAGAGTGAACCAAATATTGGAAGCGCGAAGCACCGAGTTTCGATAGTAAATATACTATAAGTATATAATTACGGTCAGTTTTCTTCGTAGAAGGTCTGTACGATACAGAAATAATAAACCTTGTGTAATAATTTGCAGCGTTTTTTACAACTTGTACATAAAATCGGCTTGTAACTTGTCACTTACTGCTTTATGAAATAGGCCCCAGGTGTTATGCTCATACGTTGCTGCCAAACGATAGAAACTTTTCCCCGCCGAAAAATCCCTTTTGGTATGATCAGAGAGAGGCCGGGCCGGATCATTGAACCGCGGGAATGAGGTCAGAATTATGAACAAAGTTCAAAGTTCTACTGAATAATTTATTAAACTTATTTAATTGCAAAACGCACTTGTATGCATAGAGCAACCCATCCTAAGAAATGTTGAGAAGTTTCGTTGCGTTCCCCTTCACCATGATTTTATGGGAACCGGCAGAAGCCACAAAAAAGTGATTAGAACGGGGCACGGGGTTGAGACTTTCTACGTTTGAACGAGAAAACATTTTCTAAGTGCTTTTTTTCTTTTCATAAGAACGAAGGATTTTTTGTACGATGTCAAAAACACCCTCTTGGGTTCTCCAAGTTTACTTGAACCAGAGTTATCGGCTTTGAACAAGAAATTTGCGTTTTTTTTTTTTTTTTTAGAATCACTTATATCCATCAACAGAAAACTTTGCTTCCCCAACTTTTTAAGAGGAAAATGAAGATAAAATTGAAAGAAGAATAAATCAGAAGAGGGCTCAGCTCAAGAATGTTTCCGTGAAGTTGGTTCCTACGTAAATCTTTGAGCGGCAACGAGTTCCACGAAGAACAAGATTGAACTCAGTCTTACATAGAGCGTTTCTCAGAAGCCCCCATTTCTGCTGCCTTGCGCAACATTTTCCATGAGCTTTTATTTTCCATTTCGGTTCATCATTTTCAATAATGTCCGATAATGAACCTTTTACCTTTGTAATCGACCAAGAAAAAAAAAGAAGTTTAATCCCTCCTCAAAATTTGATGGTTTACCTTGTGACAATCTACCGATTGTCGTGATCGAAATTCTTGGGCTTCTATAGTATATTTCAATCTTTTGATGAAATTTGGAGACTCAGGTGAAATAAGTAGAACAAGATTCAAGTTGTAGATGGTCCATATTTCATTGCTTTCAACTCATCAGTTCATTCTGCGCAAGTAAAAACTCAAATTATATCGAGTAGGTATCATTTTTTCGTTTCTTAATTGACCAATTATGATAATTCACTCTACTTCTTGATTTACTCTTTTCCCCTATGGAATTTTTCAAGATCATTTAAAACTTTTCAATGATCTATACATTGATGATATGTAAATGAGGAAGCCATGTGCCACACCCAACTTGGCAGACTTTTTTTTCTTCTTTTTTCTAGCAATAATGTTGAATTTGGTTGGTAAAATGTTGAATTTGGTTGGGAAAATGATGAATTAGATTGGGAAAGGCTATACACACTACCGCGTCGTACTCATTATTAAATTGGTATCGTTAAATTTGTTATCGAAAGTTCTTTACGCGTCAACCCACCCCATTCACATTTTACGTGAAAAGTTTGACGCATGTCCGGTTTTTCCGTAATAACTGGAATTTCGACTAGGTACCAAAAGTTAACTGTGAAATCAGGGGGAGAAACAGAAACGCTTGCATACGAGTCTGCTACACATTGGGACATTTTATGTCTTTAGTTGCAGACTCGTATGTAAGCTCTAAGAGCCATTCAGCTGATCCGGACCCTGGGCATCGTCAAGTAAATGTCCTAAAGAGGCTACATACGAAATTACAGCTTCCTAGAGTACATCAGAAATTAACAAGCGGTTGCAATCATGTTCACAATACCAATTATTGAGAATGATCACCTGTGTGTAAACAATTATTCATATAACCATGCTCATAACTCAGCTTGTTGGCCACGCACTTCGCAGTACTCAACATAATATGGTTGGATAAATCGAGAGCTTTCGAACGAATGGTCAACGAATTTTGTGGGATGAAAAACGACGAAGTACCGTTTCCCTAGCAACGACTCGGTTGTAAGCGGAAATCATCAGAAAATCATTAGAAATTTTTCATAACGCTTTCTTCGTCACACCGTAACGTCACACTTTTTGAGTTATGTGCCATAGTAAAGACATAAAATGTCAAAAGGATTTAATGTAAAAATATTTAATGATCATGTACGATAAACGTTGTCTTCGTCTTCATTCATTCATGCTTGATCACTTTTCACGTTAGTTTTTGTTATTGAGGGGATCGGGTTGAATCGCGCAATACATCTGAAGCCCCCGAACCTGCGTTCAGTGGTTTAGATCGGGCAGTTGTGGTCCCGTTTTTTTAACGGTGGGGGCCGGCAGCTGAGAGGCCTCGCGGGGTTTCGCAAATTAATGAAGATGAAGGAGACGTCCCAGAGCCCCAGCTGAGCCAACTCCGGAATGGTCAACTCAATCTGGACCCACGGGTTAGGTATAAGAAATTCAAGTATGCTCGTGTTTCAGTGTTCGAGTTTCACTCGTGTTCAGACCACTATTAATCCTAAGGCAATGCGATTTATAAGGATTCAGTCACATGGTAACCCGTACAATCCCAGCAAATTACATCAAAATCGGGCTAATAGAATAGTTTTGGGCTTGGTAAGAACCTACCATAGACAGCCAGGGAACCAAAATTGACCAGCAAACTCTGAAACTCTATGTATAATCTATATACCCAACTACTACCCAAGTTTGGACGAAATCGGACTGATATATTATATTAAGAAATCGACGTCAGTGCCCATTTTAGAACTAGATTAGGAATTTAGGGAAGAGATGATATTAAACAAAGAGAGTGATAAATCGTCCTCCTTTCTCTCCTCGTCGAACCTTGGTTCTGAGTGGAGGCTTGAAGATCTGGAAGGTCTAGGCGTCTTCGAGCAGCAGAGAGGCACTGAGAACAGGGCCTCCAAGAGGACACAGTCGTTTTTTATTTATTTAATGGTTTAAGACGCACCTCAACCATAAGAGTCATTAGCGGCATTGAACAAGGTATCCGAAGGGACACTGCTAGTGGTAAGATTCCAAGGGGGGCAGGGCAATGCTACAATCCTCCACCAAGCGGAGCGCCATCATGGACTCGGAGGAGGTCAAAATAAGGGGTACAGTGATGACCACTGTTTAGCCCCTAGAGCGGAAAAAAATAAAATGAAATAATACAACTAAGACTAGATCTAGTATAGGCTAATAACTAAATATATGTTACTATATATAATCCCCAAAGTGAAATGAAACTATGACTAGATTGTACAAAAATATATCACAGATCAGATATCACAGTTCGTAGTAGACCTCAGCGGCTCTCAGGTACGACAACAGGGACTGGACCTTGTCTGGTAAAGATAAACGTCACCTCGGAGGTCCATGAGGGCTGGGCAGTCCTCCAGGAAGTGGGGAATGGACAGATCACCCCTCACACCTTCCGCACACAACATCTCGAGCTCCTGCGCTAAGCAGGTGCCTGTGAGTAAGATGGGTATGGCCAGTGGCAACCCGGTTGACCACTTTTGACCATCACGCAGACTAGTGACCTCACCCTACCATTGCTCGTGCCAGATGGAATCGGCTTTATGCAGCATGCAGGAAATTTGGTCCTCAATGCGTATAGGCAACATATTGATGGAGTTATCACGAATGACTCTCCTTGCTAGGGAATCTGCCCTTGAGGATTGATTATTTATCAATCTGGGTAGCTGGTGATAAAAAACCTTTATGTAACAATTTTTGGCATTGTTTACGTGCTGCTCACCGTTTATAAAGGCGAGGCGACTTGTGAAGGGATTGGATAATGATGAATATTGACTATCGGTGTCCAAAACATCAATCAATACTTCTTTAACGCGCCTCCCCCTCAACAAATCTCATCAATCATTCGAACTTTACAGCTCCACCTAAAGTAGGCTAATAAACCATCGTGGCCACCGATGTTTGCGGATGCCCTTTTATATTATTCATTTATAAGTTTTAACGATGACGGGTTTTGTAGTGATGAACCCTCACCGGAGTTAACGCAGAGAACAGCACCGCTCAATTCAGTCAACTCTAAGAAGGGGGAAATATCATAAGTCTGTAGAACGAATTAAATCAGATTATGGAACATAGGAATTAAGAAAACTTTACACAAAAGGCATTTCTGCCCTTAAATTGGTTTTTTATTAATATCCAACGTTGCTTCCCAGGGACTGGGGCTTTTTCGGGGAGATGGAAATGAATTCAAAATATGAGATTTAAAACTGTAAAATATCTAGTTTTCATTTTGTATGAAAATGAAATAAATTATCAGTTTATGAATTGAATTGAAAATTCTTCATCAAAAACTTCTTCATTTGAAACCCTCTCAATGGCAGGGTGATGTCACTGGTCTGCGTAAAGTCCTTCAGGACTTGTGCCCGGCGGGCCCATTCGTAACTCAAATTCCAAGGAGGGACCGAATAGCGGCCATACCCGTCTTACTCTCAGACACCTGTGTAACGTAGAAACTCGAGATGTTGTGTGTGGGGGTGATCTGTCCATCGGCTACTGTTTGGAGGATCGCCAAGCCCTTGTGGACCTCCGAGTCCAGCATTAGCCCCCTAAGTGGGTTGATGTTTTTTATCCGGACCAGCCAAGGTCCAATCCCTGTTGTTGTACCTGAGAGCCGCAGAGCTCTACTATGAACTGTGATATCTGATTTGTGATATATTTATATACATCTTGTGATAGTTTCATTTCACTTAGCTGATTGTACATAGTAGCCTGTACATAGTTATAATTATAAGCCTAATCTACATCTAGAGTGGTATGCTTGAACGACCCTCGAAGTTGGAGGGATGTTAGTCGGCCTTAGAACGTTTGAAGGCATCATTCCAGTAGAAGTTCCTAGTGCAAAGACAACCCTTAGTTCAAACGTTGGAGGGGCACCCTTTCAATGCCAAGACACAGTTGGTTATGGCACTTAGCTTCCTCGTGTCTGTATCATGAAAGTATGTATATGTATCATTGAAAACTTTTAAATGATCTTGAAAAATTCAAAAGCAGGAAAGACCAGAAAATAAAGTGTATAGTGACAGGTCAAAATCGGTCAATTAAGGAACGAAAAAATGATACTCAATGTAATTTACGTTTGTGCAAGCACAGAATGAACTGATGAGTAGAACAATGAAATAGGTAGGGACCATCTACAACCTAAACCGCGCATTTGCTGATAATTTCATCAAAATCGGATGAAAACTGTGGAAATTAAGGTCATTAAAAGAATTTCTAGAAGAAGAAGTAGGACCGTCTACCCCTAGCCCGCACATCTCCTGAAAATGCCATCCAAACACACACACACACACACACACACACACACACACACACACACACACACACACACACACACACACACACACACACACACACACACACACACACACACACACACACACACACACACACAGAGAGAGAGAGAGAGAGAGAGAGAGAGAGAGAGAGAGAGAGAGAGAGAGAGAGAGAGAGAGAGAGAGAGAGAGAGAGAGAAAAGCTAGCTTTGGCTTGCTACCAAAGTTGTTCAAAATGGTCTAAAACGTAAAATGCGAGTGAAAATTTTGATTTAGGAGACCAACAATTTTTTTTTCTTCCGAAACTGAAAACAATGCTTCCGCTACCTTTAGGTAGACTCGGAAGCAAAATCTGCAAATATTATGAGAAGCATTTTAAAGAAATTGTTAAAATATAGGAAGAACTAGCATTTTATCGCCAATATATTGTAATAGCAATGTTTTGTTGTCGTCAATATCATTCAATGATATCAACCGCGATATTGATATCGATATTTCTCTTCTGATGTCTCATCATTTGAGCAAAGACGGATGTGCAATGATGTCTTCTGCTAAAACAACCAACAGAACACCCCCACCAGATATGTATAGCCCACACGTTCAACAACCTCCGAGCTGGCGCCGGCCCAAAGTGTCTCTTGGGAAGTTGTGGTTGCCAACTGTCTCGACTGACGTGGAGTCGCGAGTTCAAAGTTCCACTTTTCGAAGCGGAAAACAGCGGGTGGCATGAAAAGATAGCGCCCGTCAGATGTTTAATACAAAATGAATACAAAACAAGGACACCTCCGTCATCAGTAACGAGTTGTTGAAAGTTGAGAAATGTTCATAGAATCAAAAACACTTATGCCTTGATTTTGATACAAGCGAGGAGATGAACAGTGAAGAAAACGAATGATAATGACAACGTTGTAAATTTATCTTCTACTAGCTGAACCGACGGACTTTGTCCCGTCTAACATATTATTCGTAGTAACTAACAATAATGAATTAAATAATTAAGTAGTACGTGTAAAGGGTGAATACGGGTATGTAAGGGATTATAATTACCGAATTTTCGGTAGAAAATGAAGCTATTGCAATGGCTCCAAAAAAGTTCAAATCAAAATTTTGGAAATTTCTCTTCATTCAAATCCGTTTTGGGGCATTCTAAAACAAATTCTAGAATTTAAAACTTTTTCATATATTTATATAGGTATATATGTGTGTGTGTGTGTGTCATTCCAGACGATAACTCTACGTAGGATTAAGATAAAAATTCCGTTCTTGCGCCAAAAAATCAAGCTCTCCAAACGAAAGGATGAGTTCGTTGCCCAGCATTTTTGAGCACATTAAATTGGTGATATTTCAAAAAATGTGCTTAAAAAATTACTAAAAATGGCTATAAACGGCCAAATCAAATTTATATTTTCAACAGCATTTCAGTAAACAAAAGTTTATCAACAATGAACTAGAACATCAAAAGATGTTTGCAGAAATTTACGCTGCAGAGATTTACTTACATTTCATGTAAATTTCCAGAAAAATGGATAAAACTGTACAAAAAAGTTCCAGTCGCGCAGCATGATCGTATGAGCGAATTTACGTAAATAATCGTATAAATATATTATGTGATAAAACATATTGTTTCAGAATACATTTTTTTGAAATTTGTTTTGATAACTTTTTTGAAATTTGAGAATTTTTATTGCATGTAACATAGTTAACATAGCATAATATATTTAACTACTAACTTTATGGCAGCAAAACTCTTTAAGAATAATAATGTTCAATTCACAGAAGATTCGGAAATTTTAGCGCTTTTTGAGAGTTTTATTAAT
This sequence comes from Adelphocoris suturalis, assembly GCA_030762985.1. NCBI lineage: Eukaryota > Metazoa > Arthropoda > Insecta > Hemiptera > Miridae > Adelphocoris > Adelphocoris suturalis. Next base: position 66,847,456 of record CM061041.1, read on the forward strand.
AGATTTTTCACAAATTTTAATGAAATTTAAGTAAAATTTTTTGCAAAATTTTTTATTTGTGCGTAAATTTTATAATGTTCAATGTCGTTGTTGATAAACTTTTTTTTTGGCTAAAATTCTGCTAAAAAATACAAATTTGACTATTTATAGTCGTTTTCAGTCATTTTTCGGAATTTGACCAATTGAATGTGCTCAAAAAGTGTTGGCCAACGAACTCATCCTTTCGTTTGGAAAGCTTGATTTTCGGCGCAAGAATAGCATTTTTATCTCAATCGTATCTACAGGAAACGTCTGGAATAACACACACACGCGCGCGCACACGCACACACACACACACACACACACACACACACAAAAGTCTGCTGTAGAACTCGTTTCAGAATGTTCAGGACACTCTGTTCGAACAAACCTATAATGTCCTGAAGAGTCAAATTTCACATTCCTAGGGTGAAAAAGAGCGACTTTATTAACTCAGCTGATCGGGAAAGAGCCCATCATTCTATCAGTATCTCAATGCTCACTCAAGGACATATAGAATATACCGCTTTTTTAAAAATAGAAATTGGTCTTCTTTTTAAACAATAGGTACCTACTGGTAAAAGCGTACTGGTTTCTTCAACCTCAATATAGCCTAAGTTACGTTAACTCTTCCCCGCCCAAGATTGCTGCAGTTATTAAGGCGTTTTTATTATCAATTTTCGATGATCTATTTTACGAGTAGAAAATCCTCGGCTCTGCTCACCAAAATAGTTTCGGTATCGTTGAATTCGTTATCGAAAGTCCTTTACGCCTAAAACCCACCATGATGATATCTTATATTGTTCATTTTAAAAAAGCGATTTTCGCTTCAGTCTAATGAAATGAAGAACTGAATAAGTTATTGCTGAAGTGAAGCATTTATAGCATTTCAAAATCGTAACGAACTTAGGCGCCCCCAAAGGTGCAATGGGGGCCTAAATCCACACTCATAGAGAGAGAGGGGTGTGACAGTACCATAAGAGATACAACTCGTACTAATAGCATATATGCTATGTTCGGATAAGATGATGTTCCGGGTCTCGGACCCTCATCTATCGCCAACCACAGCAATTCAAAAACGTGAAAATCTTGCGGGAACGGTCACACTTCCCCCCTTAAAAAACATACTTGATTGAAGAGCAAGTACGTAAACTAGGTGGAATTGTTTACTGGTTGAGAACTGATGCTCACTAATAAAGAGCTGCATTGGCGATTGAGGATAAAAAAGAGAAATTAAAACAGGATGGATTGTCAATGAATCTTCATATGAAGTAGGTATTCATTGGGTAATTAACCCCCAATCGAAAATTAGAACAATCAAGAATAATATAACTCGCTCAACCAGGAGACTTAAAGTAGGGAGCTGCCCACTTTGGGGACTAACGAAAATGGGAACTATGCCCTGGGGAAATAACTAGCTCAACTTTGGAGACTTACAGTGGAAGGTACCCACTATGGGGACTTATGAAATAGGGAACGATGCCCTGGGTTTGGGAACAATACCCTTGGAAAAAATCAAGTATATTAAATAGAAATAATATGAGGGAAATAATAGTCAAGAACCAATGAAAGTATTTATGTATCCAAGGGAGTATAATGGGTATTCCTTCTGGAATACCTGGGCCATATTTCTTCTGAAACATTAACGCTCCAAAAATAGTGAATCGGATTACAAGGCGTTAGCCGTTCATAATCCTAACCACGCTCAGCTACCATGTAACGAACTTAGGCGCCCCCAAAGGTGCAATGGTCCGCACCTCCGCACTCATGGAGAGAGAGAGAGAGAGAGGTGTGACAGTACCATAAGAGATACAACTCGTACTAATAGCATATATGCTATGTTCAAAGAAGATGATTTTCCGGGTCTCGGATCCTCATCTATCGCCAACCACAGCAATTCAAGAAAGTGAGAATGGACGCCTGGCGCCGAAGCGACGGACGTGCAGCGCATACTCCTGGATCTCGCGGAAACTGTCACAAAATAGAATTCGACATTTTCCAAATAGAAATGGACATTTTCCAAAAAGGTTTCGACACTTTCAAAATACAATTAAGGAACTCTGTTATACTTTATAAATAACGCTTTAATACTAATATAGGTAGGTAGGTCGTGAAAATTCAAAAAACAGGTTTCCTGAACTGGAGTTAAAGAACAATTTTTTCTGAATTTGAACTGATTTTCAGTGAAGAGGTCGTCCAGCTGTTGCCGCAGGTAGAAGGAGGAACATGTTCATGACATAATCACTACAGGCGGATGAAGTAATTGTTTGAACGCCCCTGAAATCACCTCCTCTAACTGATGTTCATCAGGTTCACTTAAGAGACTCCCGAACTAGGGATGCTAATCGATTTTCATTAAATCCAAAAATCGATTTTTATCCAGAAATCGATTGTTTTTGAGACATCGATTTTCATTGCGGTGTTTGTTTTCTGTAATTTACTATTCTTTGTATTGTATGTGTACCTACGCAGCAGACCCGCGAAAAGGAGAAATACCCCCTCGCGTACTGGGTAAACATGAAACCTGCCTCTCCCGATCTTTCAACTATTGGAATCAAGTACGTAGCCTCGGTGTCTACTTCAGTCCCAAGCGAGAGGCTTTTTTCTAAGGCAGGTCTCGTACTTACCCAGGAAGCAACAGGTTGAAAAGCGACACACTTTCCAAGTAAGTAATCATTTTTGAACAGCTTACCCGAAGATTACTTTTTCAGTGTGTAGTTTGTAGTTCAGAACACCTTGTACATACTTTGCTTATGATTCTTTATTAAATTTGGCTCACCTCAACTATGCTCATTGATCAACTTCCTCATTATATTTTCACTATGCAAAAGATGTCATGCAGTAACAGTACCAATGTTTTCCTAAATAATTTTAAAAGGTAGAATATTTAATTAACTTGATACATTATGCTGTTTTTATATAATAGATAATTTTTTTATTGTTTTAAAAATAGATTTTCTATTAAAAAGCGATTTTTTGCCCGATTAATCGGTACAATCGATCGTGAGCTCTCGATTAAAAATCGATTGTCAAAACCGATTTTGCATCCCTACTCCGAACTATTGTCTTAATTTTGGAAAATGAATTTTCCACGGGGTTGAGCATGGGAGAGTACGGAGGGAAAAACAACAAGTTCATTTGAGACGAACGTGTCAAATTTTGAACGAGTTCCGAACGATAAGTTCTCGCGTTGTCCATTACAAAAACGTAGTTGGTGATGGAATCTGGCAGTTTTTCACGTAGTTCTGACAAGAATTGTCAAAAAGCTCGGCGTTAGTTGTACCAGATGATACTATTTTATGGCGCACAACATTTTGAGCATTAATTGCGAGGATTAAAGAAACATTACGGCCTCTAACGGTAGTCACAACTGCCCGGGTATTAGTCTTCGATCGAGCCTGGCTGCGTTTCATATGTAAATTGAAACCAGATTCATCTAAATATCAAGTTTTCCCGGTTTACAGGGATTACCTCATTGAACTGGATCACAAATTCCTGTCGATATCGAATGGTTCTTTCTACATTCATCCTATCAAGCTCAATTGTGGCTTTCTTTAGCGATATTCACAACATTTGGAGACCATAATTTATAGAAGACTTGCTAAAAACTATGTTCTGGGCGGTCAGTTTTTCTTGAATTTTTTTCAAGTGAAATATCAGGAGGAGATCCTCTGGAGTGAGTTTGAGGGGGCGGGTAACACGTGTTTTACGGCTGCGGGCAGGCGGATTTTGATTTTGTTCCCCTTTCTTTGATTTTGCAACAATATTTCTAGCTGACGACTAATTAATCAAACATTTACTAGTAGCCTCTTTTATTGAGAATCCCTCGTCGTATAGGGTGAGAAACGGTTTCTTTTTGACTTGAGAAAGTTTGTTATAAGCTCCCCGCGTAGTGGCCCGTCTTCTGACAATAGATTCCGATGCATGTTCGACTTCGGAGTGTTCTTCCTCGGAATGAATCGCACTTACAATTAGGTGTATTCGAACTTTTCTCCTTCTCACGATTTCCGCTTCCAAAAAGTATCTGAGTCACTTTCCGTCATCATAATAGCATTATTAAACAGCTCCGCGGTAAGAGACACTCTTATACAATAGGTGCGGGTGGATAATGAGATGGAAGGTGTAGAAGTGCGGCGGTGCCGACCACCTCAATACCTTCCATGTGATCGGGGGGGGGGGGGGGGGGGGGGGGGGGGTGTTGCCAATTAGTTGTCTTCTCGATGTAATAATGTATTCTCGATGCAATGTCTTCTCGATCCAATATCCACTACGACGCTACTCTCGCAAATTATTGAATGCCATTGTTGTTTCTGGCAGATTTCTTCTCCAATTGACGCCATGTGGGAACCTACTTGGAATCTGTCGAAACCTATTCAGAAAACGTCCTAATCTATTTGGAAAATATCGAAACCTATTTGGAAAACATCCCATTTTATTTGGAAAATGTCCATTTCTATTTCGAAAATGTCGAATTCAATATGGAAATGCTTTCCCTATGTAGAATTAGGCAAGAAACAAATGTGGTTTTTCAATAAAATGGTGATTAGAAGGCTGGAACGGGTGAGTTGCGAAATTTCTATATAGCCAATCTTTCTCAATGTCGTTCATGGCTGTATAAAAACAACATGAAAATCGATTCATAATTTCGGTCGCGCATAAAGGACACACAAACATACATAATTTTATTTTTACAAATATAGATTCCAACATCGTGTCTGTCTTTGAGTGTTTTGTTACACAATCACGTAAAAACTACTGGACCCATTCAACTGAAATTGTACATGGATATTCTTAGGGTCCCTGGTTAACAAAGGCTATATTAAGATGCTCCAGACTTTCTCCTTCATCGAGAACTCGCCTTTCCGTAACAACGTCGCCCGGGTTAAGAACTTTGCAAAAAAACTTTGTGGAAAACCAGGACACGTGTCGACCTTTTCACGTTATATTGATGGCGTGGGTTCAGGCGTAAAGAAATTTCGTTAACGAATTCAGTGATTTCAAAACGATATTGGTGGGTTGAGCCGTGTAGTTTTTATTTGTAAAGATAGATCTTCGAAAACGTAATAAATTCGAAACGCAGCAATGTTGTTTGGAAATCGTTTTAACGTAACAAAGGTAGGGTCTTTTCTGTAATATCCCCGCATTTACAATCTATTTTCAATAGAATGGGGATTGATCGGATTAATGATCCCCAATCATTTTTACGTCCACTGTGGTAAAATAGATCAGAATGTTGTGTATAGTTTGGTGGTCTGGATGCTCGCAAGTTCGCATCTAAAAAATACATTACATCAAGTAGTGAACCCCTTAGTAAAAATACAGATTAGTTGGACTTGCAGGTCAGAATAATGTGTCTAGTTTAGTGGTCTGGATGCTCGCAAGCTCGCATCTCAAAAATAAATAACATCAAGAAGTCAATCCCTTAGTAAAAATACAGATTAGTTGGACGTACAGGTCAGAGTGAATGAATAGTAGAGAATTAACGGAAATATGCGGGGATATACCAGAAAAGGCCCGGTAATATTGAGGGAAAGCTTTGATTGAAAAAGAAAAACTTTTTTACACTCTGGGATTCCTTTCAGAATGTTTCAAAACGTGTTTCGATTAAAACACTTCTCGAAAATTTTGATTTAACAAGTTTTGAAGCCATTTTAAAATAGCTTCACTTTCTGAAATATTTCGCTAAAAACAAGTTGAAATTTTAATTTTAGAGGTATACGAATTTCTCTACCTTCTCTAGAAAACAAATAACGTGAGATACTTCAGTACTAAAGTTTTAAGGATAAAGAATATTGGAGAGTTTTGGTATTTCTCGAATTGGTATTTCTCGTAAACACGAAAAGAAGCTGTTAAAGCGAGCACGATGAATGCTAACCTTTTTGCATCGATTTCTCGTAGCGTTTTCGTAAGCCCGAGAGAAAGAAAACTCTTAAATAGACGTTAACGTGACTCTAGTATAGTGAATCACAACTCAAAACTCAATTTTCACAGTTGACGATTTCCAAAATATAACATGAAGTAAGAAACAACGTCCACTTACCTCTACATCATAGAAAAAAACGATTCAGCCGAGAAGAACACGAATCTTTAAATCGTGTAAAATGAACCTTGAAACGAAATCTTGAGAACGAAAAAGCTGAAATTCGATAAAACCTAGAAAGCAAGAACAAAATGCCGCTAATGAACGTTCTGGTTGAGGTGCGGGGAAAAAACACGGATGAAAGACAAATACGAAGGTTAAACCAACAACAATAGACGGCACGGAGGAAATTCAGGCGATTTTTTCAGGTGTGTGTCCATGCCAACTGCATGATAGTTGCTAAGTTGTCCTAGAGTGTTATCCTAGAGAAAGGTCAAGTTGTCGTCGCGTAATTACGATTCCGAAAAAACTGAGCACGAGTGAAGCTGACTCTTCCCGTTCCGGAAAGCCTTTTCAAGTTACGAAAACCTCTTCTCGTTTCGAAAAGACCATTTTCGTATAGGTACGAGAAAATGAACACGAGAAGTACAAAAACTTTCTATTAATTTATTGAAATGCGTAAGATGTGTCATACGGACGAGCAAAGCGTGTTGAGATGGAGAATTTTTTCCTGGTTACTGCTTTACTTCTACACACCAACAGGAAGTGAGTGGAAATCAACAAGTGGATCGATAGCGTGTTTGACAGGTGAAAAGTGCGCCTTGGCAACGCACGCCTGAATAGTTTGGGAAGGTAAATCGATTCCTATTGGTGAATGGAATCTAGATCGGTAAACTCGGGCTCAGAGTTGACGGGAGACTCGTGGGCAGGCTAAACAATGGGAAAATTTCGTGTGTAGGCATTTATCGATTTGGTTCCACACTACCGAAGACGATTTTGTGTTCGCGCAAGAAGGAGAATAAGTGAGAGGAGAAAAAAATCAGTGAACTCAGTTCACAAAAGTCACAAATTAAAGGCCAACAAAATGTTCCGAAGGTTACAAATAACCTCTTTGACCTCTTCAAGAGGACTGTATTTCACCGTTTTTATACGGTCGAGAACAAGGGGGATGGTTTTACAACCTTCAGTCCCCTGAAAATCGTAAATGCGTTGGTGCGCCTGATAGGCAAACTAACAAAAATGAAGATAATTTCTAACTCTAAGGTCCATGTTAAAGTTGCCTCTGAGGAACAAGGAAAGAAACTGGCCAAGTTGGTTAAGCTAGGGGAGACTGAAGTTGCATCCACCCTTAACCAGAAACTAAACACCTCACAGGGCACGATCCGTTGCCAATATCTTAGATCGTGCTCTGTCGAGGAGATCCTCAAGGAAGACTTGGTGATTGAGGTCATTTCTCTGGAACGAGGGAGGCGCATCAAAGGGTCATCTGACACTTATTTGCTGGCCTTTGCACTCCAAACTCCCCCTAAGACTATTTCACCGGGTCCTTTGCTTTGTGACCTGCAAGTAGGGCCCTATATCCCCCTCACCCATGTGGTGCTATAAATGCCTCGGGAATTCGGGAATACTAGCCGAAGATGTAAAGCCGAGCATGAAATGTGTGACTGTGGTCTTCCAAGACACTATAAGGCTGAAACACCATGCTCAAAGCCGCAAAAGTGTGCCAACTGTAATGGTCAGCATGGAGCACTCTCCAACGAGTGCCCCATCTTCTGAAAAATTCACTTATCCTGTGGCCCGTAGAATCTTCAATGATTTTACTCCCAAGAAAGAATCATATGCCTCCAAGCTAAAACAATCGAGCAAGAAGTAAAAAAATATTTCTGTTCTCCAAAATCAAAACGTCCACTTGTTTTTTCCGTTTCAGAGCTTGCTGATAAATTTTGGTTCCCTGGCTGTCTGACTGGTAAATTCTTACCACGCCCAAAACTATCCTATTAGTCCTATTTCGATTAAATTAACAGGGTTGTGCGGATTAGCATGTTGATGGTTCCCAGTAAATTGCATTGCAATTTGCTGTAGGTTTATTATAAGTCTGAACACGAATGAGCAAAACCAAATTCCAAGCAGCAAATCAAATGGGCTATAATAAGCCCATATTCTCGTGACGTCACGCCTGGAGTAGGTTAGCATTTCAGCCAAAGTCGGCCATGACTGCACTACGTCAGTGAATCGCAACTCGACTAACCTATTTTTCACAAGAAGTTTGCCGTCTCACGTCAACCTAATTCGTAGTTATAAAGCCATTATTTAACAGTTTTGTTTTGCAAAAGTAATATTGTAGCAATACAAAGTTTCAATTCAACTAAATAGTTACAATAATCGTGCCTTATTTATTTATGACGTTTATTAAGAAACAACATTGCGCTAAGCACTCTCATTGTGTGAACATACAATAGGTCTAATAGCACGCTGAGCGTGATTCACATGTAGATAGGAACCTAGTTATAAGTCCAATGTCTTATCCTAGTAAAGTCAGATTTTTGGAATAGCCTGCCAGTGCGATTATTGGTTGTAGGTTGTAGCCAACGATACCAATCTAACGGTGAACGAGTTTTTATTTGGACTATAGGAACATACTAACTATTGTAGTTAATCACTGTTCGGAAACTAAAGAACATCCTTCGTTTACGCTTTGAGAATAATTAACCTGAAAAATAGTGAAGAAAAAATTATTGAAAATTCCTCAGGTACCTACTGTAGAGTAGGTACATCGCCATTGCTCTCTTAGCTTCATCGGCATTTTATTTCAAGTTCGTAGTACTATGCTTAACTGAGGAAGCTTTACTTGTTATATTGAATGAATAAAAAGAGAGATTTGATAGTTTAGCAAAGTAAACAAGGCAGGTTGTTGCTACACCAAGAAATGAAACTACCTAGGTAGGTAGGTACGTGCATTCTACCTTTTCGCTGTTGGTTAAAAGTGCCTAAACAAAGTAGGTAGGTGGTTGCTTTGCCGACGAATATACAACTGTTGATTAGCAAGTCAAATAATAATATCGAATCAGGAAATATGCAACATGAATTAAAAACCAGCTCTAAGGAGAAAAACCTTGATATTTATGCATTTTTCTGAAGGTAAGATTCCATAAAGACGGCATTGGCAGTGCAGTTATTACGCGAGTTTTGCAGTTACGCAAATTTTAGAGGCGATAAAGTTAATTAGGTACCTACTTTCGTTATTGTCTATGAAGTACATGAACAAGTAATTACGTATGTACGTAGTTATACCTTCCCTGCAGTACTTAATAACCTTTGCACATGCGATAATTACCTAATATTCACGTCTAGCAGAGCTCTCATGGCACGTCCTTTCACATGATCACTTTCACAGTACTCTAAAGATTTTTAGGTTCTTAATTGATTTAAAGAATTCTGAAAACTAGATGGGTAATCCACAACATCTTCAGCTAATGTCTGGAACATCTAACACTTGAATGTCAACTCCCCAACACGCATTTCATATGGATCACGACCGCACAGATTAAATCTTTCATTCGTAGCAATTGAGGTCATCACATGATAATAACTTGATGTAATTTGCATAAAATGTGTTGCCTTGCATATTACAAATACTTAATGAAAATATTGACTAGGAACCAGGTAAGACTATGTTATGCAGTATGTCCAGCCGTGTCTACAAATTGCGCATTTGCGCATAGTTGGCCCTTCACCATGACAACAAGGTGAAATAACTTCGACTTTGCCTAGCCTCGTTGTATGGATGCGCTAGTGTCGAAGTCTCGAAAATATCACCTATAACGTCGATTTGTCGATTTCTTAATATAGTATATCAGTCCGATTTCGTCCAAACTTGGGAAATAGTTGGGTATATAGATTATACATATAGTTTCAGAGTTTGCTGATCAATTTTGGTTCCCTGGCTGTCTATGGTAAGTTCTTACCAAGCCTAAATCTATTCTATTAGTCAGATTTTGATGTAATTTGCTGGGATTGTATGGGTTAGCAGGTGAGCGGATCCCTATAAATCGCATTGCCTTAGGATTAATAGTGGATGGAGATGAGATGGTATGGATGAGCTCGACGTGTTTGGTAGGTATTTTCAGGAAGGATATGGTTTGTGAATTTGATATAGATGGTAAGGATTTGTTTGTTTGAAGTAGTATGTATGATGTACCTGATTGCAGGTGTTGATTGGTTGGATGCACGGACTGGATGTGGCTGTCTGATGATTGTTATGATTGGGGTTTTCATGGAAGGATGGGTTTGGGATTTTTTCTTAAGGAGACATGGTAGGTATGGAAAAAGATGGTATGGTTCGATGGTAAGGTGTTTATGGGTTATGGGTTGATACTTGGGTGTTTTTAGAAGAAGGAAATATTGCGTGATATGCTCTAGTTGATGAAGGTGACCGCTTGGGTGGTCTGGGATTGTCTGGTTGGAGGACAGAATGGATTGGGAGTAGGAAGGACGTAGCTTTCTGTTGATTGTTGTAAGTTTGATTTGTTATTTTATTATATCTGTTTATTTGACCCATTGTTATTAGATTTTTCAGTTGTTGTTGATTGTTTTTTAAGAGCATATTTTTTGAGAAATTAGGTACCTACCTACTATGGTTGATGTTTTGAGATTTTTGTCCAAATGTGATAAAGGTCTTTTAAAATTTACAATTGCATTCATTCATACTGGTTAATAAATTACAGAGCCTGAGGAAGAGGGCACAGCATTCCCCGAAAGTGCTCGCAAACCAAGAAAAATTGACTGCGTTTCATCTTCCTACTAACTTACGCAAGAGATCTTCATAAGGATTAAAAGTAGTTAGTAAGCAAGAGCAAACGTGAATTTCTTATAACGTCGGCTTCTTTTATGATTTATTAGTCCGATTTCGTCCAAACTCGGGAAGTAGTAGGGTATGTAGTTTATACAATAGTGTCAGAGCTGGCTGATCAATTTTGTTACCTTGGCTGTCTGTCTGTGGTAAATTCTGTGGTAAATGGCATTGCCGAAGGATTGCTAGTATTCTGAACAAGCGTTGAAAAAACCGTGAACATTTTCCGATTGCAAAAGTTTGAGATTTCCCTTAGGAATTAGGTAGAATTTGCTGTTCAGGGGGCTTTATTAGGAATAACCAACCAACCTTAATTAGGAATTAATTTAATGAAACCCTTCACGGCTATGGCTATTTGGATAGGAAGTGTGTGGCACATAGCTTCGTCGTTTACCTATAATGAATGTATAGATCAATGAAAAGTTTTAAATGATCTTGAAAAATTCCATAGCGGAAAAGAGTTGATCAAGAAGTGGTGTGAAGTGTCATAATTGATCATTTAAGAAACGAATAAATGATACTCAATGTAATTTACGTTTGTGTAAGCGCAGAATGAAATTGTGAGTTGAAAACAATGAAATAGGTACGGGACCATCTACAACCTTAACCGCGCAATCGCTGACAATTTCATCGAAATCGGATGAAAACAGAGAAAATTAAGGTCTTTACATGGATTTCACATTGGCGCATGCGCAGTAGCTATTAATGATACAATTGTGTTGGAATTGATGAGGTAATCAAGTCATCTTCTTCCAACTATCATCCAAATTTGAGTGAAATCGAACGACTGGAGTGTGAAAAAAATGGAGCGTAATGGAACTTACGTTTGCGCATGTGCAGAATGAAGTATTGATTTGGCAACAATGAAACTGATAGGGGACCATCTACAGCCCAACCCGCGCATTCTCTGACAATTCATCGAAATCGGATGAAAACAGTGGAAATTAAGGTCGTTTCAAGGATTTCACATAGGTGCATGCGCAGTAGCTATTAATGATACAATCATGTTGGAATTGATATGGGATGATCAAATCGTCATCCCCCAATATCATCCAAATTTAAGCGAGATCAGACGACTAGGGCGTAAAACAATGGATCATAATGGAATTTACGTTTGCGCATGCTCAGAGTGAAGTATTGATTCGGCACTGTGAAACTGACAGGGGACCATCTACCCCCTAGCCCGTACATTCCCAGGAAATTTCATCCAGATCGGATGAAAACTGTGTAAATAAGCTTGTTACGAGGATTTCTTGTTGGCGCATGCGCAGTAGCTATTAATAATACAATCATGTTGAAATTGATATAAGATGATCAAATTGTCATCCCTCAACTATTTTCCGAATTTGAGCGAGATCGGAAGATTTGGGCGTGAGAAAATGATGCTTGGTAAATTTACGTTTGCGAATGCACAGAGCGAGGTATTGATTCAAGGACGATGAAACTGATTGTCTACCCCCCAGTTTGCACATCCCCTGAAAATGCCATCCAAATCGGATGAAAACTGTGGAAAATAAGCTTGTTACAAGGATTTCACATTGGCGCATGCGCAGTAGCTATTGATGATACAATCATGTTGTAACTGATATGAGATGGGCGTGAGAAAATATTGCTTGGTAGAATTCATTTGCGCATGCGCAGAGTGAGGTATTGAGTCAAGAAAGATGAAATCGATAGGGGACCTTCTACCCTCTAGCCCGCACATCTCCTGAAAATGCCATCCAAATCGGATGAAAACTGTGGATAATAAGCTTGTTACAAGGATTTGCGGACACACGACATACACACAATCAAAGTTGTTCTGAATGGTCTAAAACGTAAAATGCGAGTAGAAATTTTGATTTCGGAGACCAAAAATTGTTTTTCTTCCGAAAGTGAAAACAATGCTTCCGTTACCTTTAGGTAGACTCAGAAGGAATTTAGTGAGGTGTGAAAAGGGTAACGGAAGATGAAAGTGTAGGTAATACAATCGTTGCCTTCAGAGCTGGTAATAACCAACCGTTCAGCGCTGCCTATTGGCTCCCAATTTACCAATCAGGGCAATGCAATCATCCCATCCTCCCGAAATCAAGACCAAGTCCAAAACGAGGTAACCATTCTGGCAAGATCTCAATAGAAAGCAAAGCTCCAATTACAGGCGCCCTACTGAGAAAACAGGAAATTGAATTCTCCTCCTTAACTTCCTCCCACGTCCATTTGCTCCCCAACCGCAAAGGCTCGGATGAAAAAGAGGATATTTGCTAGGAAGAACATCAACATTGGCTCTAAACGAAACCGGTAAATCCCCAGTGATCGGAGGCGAATGGGAAAACAACTTTGGGAACTTGTTAGGAGGGATTTGCACCGTATCATAGAGTTGGGGGCAACACATTTATCACTCATCAACTCATCACATATCAATCATTTATCAACACCAGGATGCCAACTCTTGAGAGCAGGGCCGGACACGAGATCTGGTTGTTCATCAACTTGTGGAAAAGGGTGACATCCGCTACACATCGCCGTCTCTCCAGGGGAATCAGGCTGCACATCTTCATTATAAAATTAAATTTATTTAAAAAAAATTTTTTTTAATTTATTTTAAAAAAATCGTCATTATAGATTCATAATTCACCTCGTGCGAAGGTATGCCGAGTTTACAGGCAACGTAACGAAGGAATTTGTTCTGAACCCTCTCTATTGTATATGTTTATACATTGCACGTCGGAGACCCAATTGGGGAGGCATATTCTAGAATTGGGAGAACGAGCGTCTTGTACAGCAGTGTAATAGCGATATATGACGGTAACATATGACGGTAACATGATAACATCGATGCACAGTGGGGACTTTAGCCCCGAAGGTTGGCAGTAACTCCATAATCATCATCTTAGCCTCTATTGACATGTTTCATGTCTTTAGTATGGCCCGTGAGTTGAATTTCTGCAGGACCGCGAGACGAGCAAACGTAGTCGTAGTAGTAGCATGTGGGTAGTTAATAACGTGTGGAGGAGAGACTATCAAATAATTACCTAACTTTAAATAGTTGAAGTTTCTATTATCGTCTGAGTGAGCCCAGAGCGAATTTCTTTGCTATTCAAACAATGAAGTTGGAATTTTGTAGACATAAAACATGATCCAACATGCCAAATTTCGGAGCTAAATATCCCACCGTGTGACAGGATTCAAGAAGGGCTTCAGGACTTACCAACGTAAAACGGCAGTCAACGGAAATCTCATCGCTCTTACCTGGAAAAAAAATAAAGCGTAAATCAAATCACTCATAAAAAGAGAGAGAGAATGCAATCCTAAGGACTTACAGCGGACACCTGACAGTAATTACAGGTGAATTAATTGAAATTGATTGTCCTTTTTTACAATTTTAAGCCGCGCCTCAACCAGAAGGGTCATTAGCGGCATTGAACACGGTGTCTTAAGGGACACTGGAAATGGTACTATTCTAAGGGGAGCCATGTTGTCATCCCTGCCAAAAAGGGGCGCCAACATGGGCTCCACTGGCACATCGGAGGGGGAATAAATGAGGGGTACAATGATAACCACTGTTTAGCCCTTCAAGTGGATAAAAAACCCAAAAATAAAATAATACAGCTAAGACTAGACGCAAAATAGGCTAATTACTATATACATGCTATTATATGCAATCACTAAAGTGAAATAAAACTATGACTTATGGGTAACAAAAGTGATAATAAACTCGATTTCGTGAAGTTCATTTTGTTACATTTTCACTAACTTTTACATGACCTTGGAACGCTCTTGTCTCTAGCATTCCATCGAAGCAAATCCTGTTTTTTTTACGATGTATGCAAGTAAAACGCCAGAAAAGTGACCTATTACCGAAATCTCCACAACTTTAGGTAGTAAACGATGCAAAAGCAAGAGAAAATATTGTCGGAAGAACAGATACAGATAAGAAAAGATAATGGAGTGCGCATGTGTGGGAGCAACAGTACCGGAAAAAATCCAGAACTGTTAGGACTAGTCCTGGACTGTCCCGGACTGTCTCATCGAACAGCGAACTGTTGGTCCAGGACCAGTTCCGACGCTGTCCGACCACAGAAAAGGGGGCGTGGCGTGAGTAGACCGGTCCAGGTCTGACTGTTCGAACCAACAATATGTACTCGTAAGTCCTTCACACGTGTTACGTATTTCAAACGGGTGTTTGTGCCATGGGCCTATTTGCTGTAGGAACTATACAGGATGTCCCACATTATGGACCGCATATGTGGGGTTATTTGGGCCCCAAGCACGGAAGCCTGGTGGCTTATTGCACTTCTCAGAGAGGTTTGCGTTTAATCAAAGAGATTCATCCCTCTGGTGAGTGCAGGGCACTCGAAGATTATGTGGGATACTGTTTCGTCTGTCTCCTCGCTTAGTCTGCACAGGGTTGAGTTGTGTGTGACCCCTATGCGGTGTAGGTGGAAACGTAGGGGTGCAAAGCCGGTTATAAGGCCGACTAGGGTTTTCCTGAGAAGTCTCTGAGTAGGTTAGGTGTTGGGTTCGGCCACCATGAGCTTGCTGTGGACATGTCCCTCAATATTAGACCGCCCAACTCAAGAAATCGTTTCTGCAACTAATTTGCAACAAAAATTACCTCGCAGACTCTTTGTTAAGGGCGTTGCTTCCGAGTTATTTCAATTTTAAGATTTTTTTTTTTTGTATTTTTGACTTCATCACACTAAAACGGCTGTAACTCGCACTGAAAAACAAAAAGTTGAAGTCATGCAGCATGATCGTATGAGCGAATTTTCGTAGATTATCGTATTGCATTATGTTGAATTGTTTTGAAATTTGAGCTTTTTGAGTGCAAGTAAATGGCTAACTATTAATTTTATGGCAGAAAACGTATTCTAAACCATAATTTCCTAATTAAATAGAGGTTCGGAATTTTTGGATTTCGACATTGCAAATGTCTAGTCGAAGGGTCAACTGGAAATTTTGTTACGAAAATTTTGATAAGCAAAGATAAACACGTCTCGGAACCTATAAACAAGTTAGGTGTAGTTATGATGGCGTATACTAGCAATGAAATCAGTAATTTAATTAACGTAATGTAAGTTTATTTAGAACATTAAATACAGGTCTTGAAGAGTCCGTACATTAAATACAGGTATTATTGAAGAGTCCGTATCAATTCGGCCAGTAAATAATTATTTTATATTTCTAATTGTTATTTTATTTAAAACGATAAAAAACGTTTAAATTACTGAGACATTAACAATGCTCATAGCCCTTATCTCATAAGAGAGAAAGTACGAGCGGCCTGCCGCGTTTTAGCATTCAATTTTTACTGGTGTTTTGCAGTTTTTATAGATTTTTTTAGGAAATTTTAATGAATTGAAAGTACATTTTTTCTGCAAAAGTTTGTACATAAATTTTTGAATGTTATATATTATAGTTAATACAGTTTATTTGAGCAATATTCTACCAAAAAATATAAATTTAACAATTTTTAACCGATTTTAGCCATTTTTTTAGTGATTTTTTGGAAATTTGACCAATTTAATATGCTCGAAAAGTGCTGGACAACGAACTTATCCTTTCGTTTGGAAACCTTGATTTTTTGGTGCAAGAACGTAGTTTGTATCTCAATCTTAAGGGGAGGTATCGTCAAGAAAGACATACATATACATGTACTTTTTTGCAGTTCTATCGATTTTTTTAAGGAAATTTTTATGAATTTAGTACATTTTTTCTGCATACTTTGGTACATAAATTTTTGAATGTTCTATATTATAGGTAATGAAGTTTATTTGACCCCTCTGTGGGTTGATGTTTTATCCGGATCATCTAGTCATAGTTTTATTTCACTTTTTACTGATTGTAGACAGTAGCATGTATAATATATAGTTATTTCCCTATCTTACATCTAGTCTTAGTTGTATTTTTTTATTTTTGGGGTTTCACTTTGGGGGCTAAACAGTGCTCATCACTGTACCCCTCATTTTTCCCCCTCCGAGTTGCCGGCCAAGGATGGCAACATGGCTCCCCTTAGAATCGTGCCACTTCCAGTGTCCCTTAAGACACCGTGTTCAATGCCACTAATGACCCTTCTAGTTGAGACGCGGCTTAAACCTTAATTTAAAAAAAGTTTATTTCAGCAATATTCTACCAAAAAATATAAATTTAACAATTTTTAATAGTTTTTAGCCATTTTTAGTGATTTTTTAAAGTAATTTTTTAAAAATTTGACCAATTTAATGTGCTCAAAAAGTGCTGGACAACGAACTTATCCTTTCGTTAGGAAAGCTTGATTTTTGGCGCAAGAAAGGAATTTTAATCTCAATCGTAAGGAGAGTTATCGTCTTGAAAGACACATATATATAAGTAAATATATAATTGGGCTCAATGCAGCATATTTTACGAATAAAAGGCCACAATAATGAAAATTGGAAAGCCTTCAGCACGAACAGCCCCAACCCTGAAACAGAGAGGTTCGCCACTGCATTTGCAAAACACATAGCTGTCACCAAACACACACCTGAAGTGGGCAACTGGGACATTTGCTGCATTGAGCCCAATTGTGAAAAAAGAAAAATTAAAGAGATGGCATACATTTAAAAAAATAAAAATAACATGAATTATCAGTTATCAACAAGCTATTACAATTTGATAACAAGAATAATGATTAATCAACCCCTCCCAATTATAAGCCTAATATCTCATTCATAGCAGTTATAGCAAATAATACCCTCATCAACAATCCTAATACACAATATCTTCATCACCCATCAATTAGTTTACATCAGGCAAATAAGTTCATTCATCCATACAGCACCTACCAACTATATAACAGCACCAATAACCACCACCCATAAGTAAATCTTCCCATGTTGCCAACACAATTGTAACGTATTTCTTATAATTGTTTAAAAGTGTTGTTGTGATCACTACCTCTAGTAGCGCTAATATTCTATTCACTAGAATTCTACCACCTAACGGATCACTGTTTGTTTTCAAACTCAAGCAACAACTGTACAACTGTATTTAGTAACCTGATCTTGATTAACCACCGTCACCTAATTTTACACATATATTAATTACTAACATATTGTCATTCATTATTGTAGAAATCGCAGTAAATAGAAAATATCTACCTCCAGACTAGTTTTGGTCAATCACCAAACCCATCAACCCATCAAGTATATATATATATATATATATATATATATATATATATATATATATATATACATATATACATATATATATATATATATATATATATATATATATATATATATATACTCTAGGATTCGTTTCAGAATGCCTCAAAACGGATTTAAATGAAAAAAGTTTTCTAAAATTTTGATTTTAAATTTTTCCGAGCCATTGCAATAGTTCATTTTCTACGAAAATTCGCTAAAATAAGGACACCGTTGGAAAGAGCGTTAAATTTCTTATCTTTCTAGTGCTTTCTAATGCATTGATATACCTACTAAACATGCGTTGATACAGATAGGAGCGGCTGAACGTGCCACAAGAGAGATTTCTGACCCTTTTCCTCGAAAGAACTCGAAATCGGAGAAGCGGTTATCAAACGGAAACGCAAAATTTTCTTAGCTCATCTTCTCGTAGACAAATCGCGGGGGTCATGCCAACCTCGATAATACGGCCGGGACCTGCCTTGTTAGCAAGCCATCATGAAACCTCACCAAACAAAAAACGTGAGCTTCCCAGGGTATTTTTTCGTTTCCCGTCGGTCAGGATTTGTGAAGTTTTGTTATTTTCCCTTCTCTCTCGTTCTCGATCTCTCTTTTCCTCTCCAAGTTTACTTCCTCACTACCGAAGTTTGGGAAGTTATAAATTCGTACTGTAAACAACCAGGGTTACCAGACTCGAAGTAGCAAAATACTGCAGATGTTAACAGAACAATACTGTGGAGATACTTTAGATTTTTCAACGAGAAGATCCAACATAAAGATTCATACAACGAGCAGGTTTGTGTTCAAATAATACGATTTTATATAAAAGCTGTTGTCAGTTCAATAACAAATTAAGCAGGTTGGTAGTAGAATTTGTGCTAGGTACCTTCTCAGATCCTGGAAATTACCATTGGATAAAGCAGGGAAGGCACTCAAAACGAACTGTTCCTCGAGGCCTCGATTAAGTAAGCTTGATGTAGATAGATAAAAAATTAAATGATGGAGAAAAAAAAAGATACCGAAATTGCGGCACTCCCGGACGGTCACCGTCCGGGTACTAACCAAGTACTAACCAAGCCCGACGTTGCTTAACTTCGGTGAATCAGACGAAAACCGATGTATTCAACTACATAAGGGCGTTGGTGAATACAATTTTTTTTCTAAGGTCGTAGGCCTGTATTCGAACCTAGCTATTCGATACCTGTGAAGTTAGCTGATAAAGCAGCGTGTAAATGTAAAATGAATTCTATCGTCTTCTACTCGATCTCGAATTCAAGAGAATCGTTGACATTGAAATACTAACGAGACTTCAGCGTGACGATAGCGTTTGGTTATTCGTGTTGATACGTGTAAAAATACGTGTAGAAATATGCGAAGAGCTAGCATCTGCAGTTGCTTGCTCTAGACGCGTTAACGGGGGAAAATCGTAAGGGAAGAACAAAAACTCTCTATTACCTACCTAGGTAAGTACTTCCTTCTAATTTCGTAACTATTCTGTATGAGGCTCCTGAAAAATTTGGTTTTAGTTACATCGTAACTTCTGCTAGGCATGTTCCATGTTTCTTGACCTTTAGCCACGGGCTCTAAGTAATAACATCCAGGGGGTCTGCAGGTCTCCCGAAGGGCCGAGTTCTCTTCCTATTCCTTTCCAGTCTCCGAACAAAAGGTGCGAAAGCCGAGGGAGGGCTTCACATGCGGCGAGCTCCGGCCACGAAGTCATTTTGACTCGTCGAATCCAATCAAACGCGCACAAAGAGCAGCTTTCCGTGCTGACCTTTGCATGAGTACCGTGTTAGGGCGACCACGCGCCTCCAGATTTGACCCGAATAGTTCGGAAACCAATATTTAGAGGCGTGAAAATTATAGATAAATCTTCAGCATAACTAGATCGATGTTCTACCTCGTTCAATACTCCTCCAGGAGAAAATCAATTCTTTTTCGGTACCTAAGTAATGGGCAATGTGAATAAAACCTAAGCATTTGCTTAGATCATTTGGTAGATAGCAAAATCATAAGGTGTCAAGCAAAAGGTCCAGGCTCTTGCAAATGCTCATTTTCATGTGAATAACCTTTTGCTAATACTAGGTAACAAATGCTTAAAGGAGCATTCCTTACGCATGCATTACATTGTGTCTCGACAATCCATTTCTCTGCGGATCATATTTGTCGCCGTCGAACGACGGATCCCCAAGTCTTTGGCAATTACTATGTAGAAACCTCGTGTCGCCTAAAAATCATGATAACAATAACATTTAACTTATATTTTAACAAAAAACACTATTGCAATGGTGTCAACATTTTTAAAATGCAAATTTTCGAAATCCGTTTTGAGGCATTTTGAAACTAATCCTATATAAGCGCCATTCCAGAGATAACTATCCTTAGAAAATTGAGATGAAAATTCCGTTCATGTGCCAAAAAATCAAGCTTTCCAATTAAAGGATAATTCTTGGGGTTTTTTAGCGCATTAAATATCTCACATTTTAAAAATTGTGTTAAAAAAATCATTAAATGGTTTAATTTACGTTTTTTAGTGGAATTTTAGTCAAAAATCAACAATGAAACAGAACACTAAAAAATGTATGTACAAAATTATGCAGAAAAATGTAATCAAATTTCATTATTGTTTTCTGACAAATCAATAACAACTGAAAAAATAAAAAGCTTTATTAAATCGCAGAGTATTATTTAGAACGAGTTTTTTTTTGCCATAAAATTGAAAGTTAACAATTTCTTTGAACTTAATGTGCCTAATAATAATCGGTGATTTAAGAAAATTCGCTAGTACGGTCATGCTACATGACTGGAACTTTAAACGAATTTTCGTAGAATATGAAGCTATTGCAATGGCTCGGAAAATTTTAAAATCAAAAGTTTTGAAAATTGTCTTCATTGAAATCCGTCTTGAGGCATTCTGAAACGAGCTCTTTCATATGTATCTATGTGTATATATCATTCCGCACAATGACCAGCATGATGGCCAGAAGTACTCGTACATGGAGTGCGTACGTTTGGACGAAGTGAAACCAGTTGGAGCCACAGCTCTTTCTAATGGTTTTATTTTTATTTGGTGACCACAACCCACGGAACCTAAGGAATGACGAGGGTAAGTAGATGAGTTGCAGATAAGTCTGAAATCTTCTTAGAGAGCAAGAGGTACATAAGGTGCTCAGAGCAAGAGATCTTGATGGCAAGAGGTACATAAGGTGCTCAGTTTTATTAGATCTGGACAAAGGAAACCCAATTAGAGCCAGAGGTGTTTTTATTAGTTTTATTTATTTATTTTATTATTATATTTTTAAAGTTTTATGTGTTATTTTTTTGAGACTCCATACTATTGAACATTGGTTTCGTTTTAATGAATATATATACCACTGATGCCTATAAGTTGCGTCATGGCTCACGTTTCACAACGATTATCAAATTTCCTAACCTCCGGAAATCATTGGCCAGAATAACTGGCCTTAACTGGTCTTGGTAACGATAAGAATGACCTCATAAGCATGTGGTTGAAGAGTTTGCTTTTTGCTGAGTGAAATATTGAAATGTACGCCTTTCAAAACAATAATTTTCAGCACGTGCCCACATTACATGTCTGCTGCTGCATCTTAAACTAATGGATACGATAGATATATTCAGTATGTTTGAATAATTCGGTACCGTTTCATATTATTCATTATCCGTCTGAGTAAATTAACTCAATAGGAGCAACATATAGGTACGATCACATGTGAAGTATCATCAATAAAAGAGCAGAGTCGCAACATTCCCTTTCTTGTCCATGTGTAAAATTGAAAATTGTAAAACTTGTTAAAGATAAGAATTTATACCAAATGGACAGGCATAGTTATTCCTCCGGTCTCTCATGAGTCTTATTGCTGAACGTGTATGATGTATTATAATATACCAGTGAAGGTAGAAAGTGTTGAACTTGAGTTGTTTCGTGTTCAGTAACCTCTTCTACGTCAGCTATTCATTCTAAGAATGAGGAATTGCGAGTTACCGACAGGTCATCATTAGCAGCAATGACTTGTGTCCCTCCCACTCCTGTTATTTCTATAGGTTGCGAGTTGAACGGCGGTGATTACTGTTTGTTGGCTTCTTCACACGAAATCCAACTCCACAAGTCATTGTTATAGTCTGCTACAAAGATAAGCGGAAAAACAGAAGGCACTCTCACTTCACAATCACTTCAATTGCGATAAACATTTAGAAAAACCTTTCCAGAATTTCAGGTTCCCGACGGTCACATCTTTTTAAATTTTAGTGAAATTAACGGAAGAAAACCACTTTTAACATTATAGTGTCTTTACAATACCTTTACGATACGAAATAGATAGAAAATATGAAACAAATCACTTTCCAATGCTATAAGCTGTACTTGGGAAAGTTATATAGGTTTGGATTTTGATAAATCAGAACCCCAGCCAAATAGAACCAAGTTGAATAGATGATAATTTACGAAAATTCGCTCATACGATGGCTGCATATCTGGGACTTTTTAATGTTCAAACATTAAACATTCTTTTTTTTCTCTCTCTCTTCGGACCTTTCCTGTTATTGTTGCCCCACGCCGGTAAACTCGAACTCTTATCTCCTCTCCTTTAAACTCTAATAACAGTCGTCAGTTCGGTCCAGTACGGTCAAGTGCATTAAGTGAGCTAACAAAATGAACATTTTCTCTCTTTACGATGAAGTCAAAACTAAAGAAGGTGATGCGCAGTTTTTGAAGGAAAAAGGGATTTTGCCAACTAGAATGTTGTGCAGTGGAGGACATAATGCGAGGGGCATCTGTATGTTCGTTCCCATCACAGGAAACAGTTGTAGGTTCGTTCCATTGAATATATCGCAAGTTCGTTCCATTACAGGAATGTACTTTCGTTCCCGCAATGTAAGTCCGTTCCCGTCGCTGAATATAGGTATTGTAGTTTTCAATAAAGCATCATTTTCAGTTAAAGTAGGGATGCTAATCGATTTTCAATTAAATCGAAAAATCGATTTTTTACCTCCAATTTCCGATTTTTGTGCAATCGATTTTCATTGCGGTGTTAGTTTTCTGTATTTTCTACACTTTGTATTGTGTGTGTGTTTACGCAGCAGACCCACGAAAAGGAGAATAGACAACAGACTCTCTCAACCTTTCAAATATTGCAATCAAGTACGTAGCCTCAGTGTCTACTTCAGTCCCAAGCGAGAGGCTTTTTTCTAAGGCAGGTGTGTGCTTACCCAGGAACGCAACAGATTGAAAGGCGACACAATTTCCAAGTTAGGTATTATTTTTGAACAGCGTACCCGAAGATTACTTTTTCAGTGTGTAGTCCAGAATACCTTGTACATACTTTATTTATGATTCTTTATTAAACTTGGCTCACCCCAACTATGCTCATTGATCACCCCAACTTCCTCATTATATTTTTACTATGCATATGTTTTACTCATTATATTTTTACACATGCAACTATGTCATGCATAGTTACAGTAACAGTACCTACAAATATTTTCCTAAATAATTTTAAAAGGTAAAATATTTAATTAACTAGATACATTAATTGGTACAATCAATCGTGAGCTCTCGATTAAAAATCGATTGTCCAAATCGATTGTTGGCTACCGATTTTGCATCCCTAAGTTAAACACATGCGTAAATGCGTATAATATAGGTAGGTAGGTATAATTTGGTATTACATTAAAAATATCAAGGTTACCTATCAGTAATTAAAAATATCAAGGTTATCAGTAATTAAAAATATCATTGTTCATCATCTGCAACTATATGCTGAAATTTATGTTTATGCGAAATTATTTTGACGAAGGCGTATAGTAGTTCCGGAAATCATTCACGTTTATAGCCCCACGCCTGTACAATTTACTACTGTGCAAAACAAAAAGAGAAATCAACTTGAAAAATTATAAACAAAATAATAATTGACTGGATATGGGACATAGATGAGAATAGTGGAGAAGTATCAACATTATTATAAAGGATAGGGTCCTTTTATAACCAATTATTAAGTAATTTTTGAAATTAAATAGTAATTCATCACCCTATGATATTAAAATGATATTTTAGCTTGAATTTTATTATCTTCAATTATTTCAAATTAGAATTATAATGAATACTCTTTAACTACACTGAAGCAGAAGGTAGCCATCTCATCATGCTGTTTTTATATAAAAGATAATGTTTGTGTGTTAAAAATCGATTTTTATTAAAAATCGATTTTTTTAGCCCGATTAATTGGTACAATCAATCGTGAGCTCTCGATTGAAAATCGATTGTCAAAATCGATTGTTGGCTACCGATTTTGCATCCCTAGCGTATAGTGAAATCCTGCCGCGAGACTATTTCTAACTGGGTCGAGGGACAAGTGGAAGAGTCGCATAAGAGGGAGCAGAGCGGAAAGAACACTCTAGTGGATGTTTGGAGAAGGTAGATCAGCTGTTCTGTGTGTATGCTTTCTGGCATGGGAATGCGTGATGTAAATGACGCCAGTACACTCTAGTGGATGATTGGAGAAGTAGATCAGCTGTTCTATGACCTACTTAACAGGTTCTATACTACAGTTTACAACAATAGTTTTGTTTATTTATGCTTGACCCAGAGAAATTGTAACAATCAAGTTTTGCGAGAAAGAACTGGGCATGAACAAAAACACTCCTGCAAAGTGAAAAAAATCCTGCGAGTAATACATGATAGGAATAAGCAGTGAGCTGCGACTTCACTTGATGACGATGACTTGACTTCCTACCCAGCTGGGGGGCTATAAATTGAAGCTTACTGCGATAGGACAGTAAACACTATAATAAACTTCTGAGTAAATAGATTGCTAACAACGGCAAGCGGGACCGCATGGAGGGAGCCATACTCCAACCGAATGACCTCTATTACAACCGGCCCGATCGCTCGAACAATTTTCCATCATTCGTTTCAAACGTGGCTAAGAGGTACCACTTTGGTTCCAAGTCAACAAATAAGGTGACGAGATTATTGTGTCTTATTTATGCAGATTCATTCAAGAACCAATTTGTATCACTGTGAGTTCCAAAAAGTGTTGAAAGATGTGGAGCTAGGCTTCCGTTTACTCTTTATTATTTTGATTTTTATAGTCAAAACAAAATCATCAACGATTAACCAGTACAATAAAACAATTGTCACAAAACTATACTGGAAACCGCACTCAAATTTCATTAATATTTGCTGAAAAATCAAAAAATCTGAAAAACAAAAAATCTAAAAAACAATATTTTTAAATTGCAGAATGTTACTTAGTAGGTAATCGTTTTTGGCCATAAAATTGGTTTTCAATTATTTCTTCACACTCAAATTGCAAATTCCAATACAATTTAACATATTTGTGACAATCTAACGATTGCCTTGATCAAAATTCTTGGACTTCTATAGAATATTTCAATCTTTCGATTTAATTTTGGAACTCAGGTGAAATAAGTAGAACAAGATTTCTATCACTGGGATAATTTATTACGCTTTTCTTTATGTCACTCCAAAAGAAAGGTAATCAGGGGGTTTTTCGCTGTACAACCTGTCGGTTGATTAGTTTCTGATATTCACTTCTTTTAGAGATGAAAGAAATACTCAGGGGAGAGAGAGGTATGCGGGATAGCAATGGATTAGGTATTAATATAAACGATCGGAGTTTATATAATATAATTGCTATTAACGCAAATGGAAGAGAGAGGTAGACTCACCGTTCGGAAGGTAGAACAACGATTGGGAGCAAGCGGACCCGTGCATGTTGGGGGTACTTACCAACAGGCACGCCGTTCCGTAACGGATCACCGTAACAGTTTTTGATAGCTGTTACATATTATAATACAAAAGGTAATTTGAGAGAATTCGCTCATACGATCATGCTGCATGACTGGCACCTTTTTGAAATAATAAAACATTCAGTCCTGAAAATTATAAAAAAATAAAATAAATAAATAAAAAAACCCTACACTTTATAAAAAGTGGTTTAGATTTTCTTTTTTTTTGCGAATTCAAGAGGAGTAGAACATATTTCAAGTTGTAATTACAGTCTAACAATTTTCAAATAGTTCCCAATAAAAAAAGGCCTTCTGTGCTTAAATTGGATTTTTATTTTATTAAACTGCAACGTTTCTCCCCAGGAACAGGGGCTTCTTCAGGGAGATTAATATTAAAAAGTGTTACTAACACCCATTGAAAAGTTCAGCATCTCACATTGGATTGGAACCAAATTAGCTACGGAGCTCATACTGGTGATTAGTGGTCCCTCAAGTTATAATTAAGTTCTACCTCGTATATAGAAAGGTGCCTTCAAAAGTTCAGTATCTTAGGTTGAACAGGAACAAAATAGGCTGTAGAGCCAACTCAGCGGATAATGATGGTTTCTCCAGTAATAATACTTACCTCATCACACCCAGAGGAGCTCCGTTCCAAAATTCATCATCTCAAGTTGTATAGGAACCAAATTAGCAACAGAGCTCACACTGCTGATTGTGGTTTCTCAAGTTATAATTGAGCCTTATTTCATGAAGAAATGTGGCTTCAAAAGTTCAGTATCTTAGGTTGAACAGTGTAATAACATAATAAGCTTATCTAACATATGTTCATATCTATCACGTGTTCATATCTATCATATGTTATCTAATCTATCACATTTCTATATAAATACATCCATTCTCGTTACGTATCTTGTCGTGATTATTCACTAGACCTCAGTTACTTATTTCTGTACCAATGAACTATACGTATTAACATTACATGGTGTCAGGTCGTGCCCGCGATCCGCGAAAATGCCGCCGAAAAAACAAAAACAACCGGAGTTCCGCGAGTTGGGAGAAAATGACGCCAGTACCAGTCGCTTCGTCCCGTCTAATCTGCGTCCTCCGAAACCACTCGAAATCCCTTCCGATAACCCAAGGGCATGGACGCTGTGGAAACAACAATTCGAATTCTACGCCACTGCACGTCGTCTTGATGCTCAATCGGAATCAGTAAAGGTAGCAACCTTAATGTCAATAATCGGGCCAGATGCCCTACATATTTATAATACTTTTACTATTAATTTCGAGGAACCTACACTAGACGAGGTTTTGGAAGAATTTTCCAATTATTTTCTTCCTAAATGTAATATCACCTATGAGCGATTCGTTTTCAATATGTTACATCAACATGATGGTGAAGGTTTTGACGAATTTCTTGTCAGAATAAAAACTCAAGCAAAAAAGTGTGATTTCGGTACCCTAGAGCAAAGCTTAATTAGAGATAGGATAGTTGTTGGAATCAACGACAACGAGGTCCGCAAGAAATTGTTGATTGTCAGAAAATTGACACTCGATGAAGCAACCCAACTTTGTAGAACAGCTGCTCAAGCAAACATCCAGCTTTCGAAAATGAAAATCAGTTCATCCACAAATATCGATGCTGTCCATGTTCCATCAACCTCAAAACAATCTAAAATAGTGAAAGATTGCGGTTATTGCGGAGGATCCCATCCTGTTCGTAAATGCCCTGCATTCATGGCCATTTGCGAAAATTGTAACCGTAAAGGTCACTATAAACAACTTTGCCGCTCATCGAATCAAAATAAAAAGCATCATCAACAGTCATCACCTTCAAAATTGGTAAACACTGTTGATGAGGACGAGGAACTATCGGTCAATGCCATTCATTCATCAGATGACGAATGGCTAGAAAAAGTCCAGTTGAAAAATTCCTCATTCAGTTTCTCCGTCAAACTTGACACGGGTGCACAATGTAACGTATTGCCCTACAAAATATACAGACATCTACAAACACCTCTCGAACCTTCACGAACCAAACGTTTGACGACGTACAATCGTGAGTGCAAAATCGACGTACTAGGTCAATGCACAGTCCCACTAGTGGTTCGAGGTAGGATATTCAAAGTAATTTTCAGAGTTATTAAAGAAAATTTCCAACCAATATTTGGACAAAACGCATGTACGATGACCGGTTTAATCAAACGCATCGATGACATTGAAGCCACGGAATTTAACTGCATTTCTGACTTTGAGTATGATATTGACTTAGTTCCTAATCCCCAATTCAAAATACTGCCTCCAAGACGCATCCCGTACTCGATCCGCGATCAAATCAAGTCTGAAATTGACAATCTCGTTAAAATTAAAATATTACGCCCAATTACGGAACCCACACCTGCCGCATCACCTTTACTAATAGTGAAACAAGGTGATAAATTACGGATATGCATGGACCCATCCGATTTGAATAGAAACATAGTTCGTCGGCCATATCCTCTCAAAACAATTGAGGAAATCGCTACTAAATTGTCGGGATCAAAATATTTCACGAAACTTGATTGTGAAAAAGGTTTCTGGCAGGTTAAAGTTTCCGAAAGAACTCAAAAATACCTCACGGTTTCAACTCCTTGGGGTAGGTATTGTTTCCTCCGTCTTCCATTTGGTATTACATCCGCCCCGGAAGTATTTCAACAAATCATGTCATCATTACTCAGTGAATTTGACAATGTTGAAGTAGCAATGGATGACATCTTAATACATGCAAAATCTGAACCAGAGCTTAAGCACACCACAGAAAAGGTACTTGCCAAACTTCAACAGAAAGGAATTCGCCTAAATAAATCCAAATGCGTTTTCAACGTTCAACAAGTCAAATTTCTGGGTCATGTTTTATCCGAAGAAGGTATTCACGCCGATCCAGATAAAATTTCTGCTATACAATCAATAAAAACACCAACAAACGTGAAAGAAGTACAACACATCTTGGGAGTCGCAGCCTATCTCGGAAAGTTCATCAATAACCTTTCCGAATTAACAAGTCCATTGCGGCTGCTGACTGAAAAGAACACCGAATGGTTCTGGGGACCAGAACACTCTGCCAGCTTAAAAAAATTAAAAGAAACACTAATGAGCACTCCCGTCTTGGCATACTTCAACCCAAAGAAAGAAATTTTACTTTCAGTCGATGCTTCCAGTACAGCTATGGGAGCAGTTCTTTTGCAAGATGGTCAACCCATTGCATATGCTACAAAAGCATTTTCAAAAGGACAACAATTATACCCACAAATCGAAAAAGAACCGTTGGCGGTGCGTTTCGGTCTTAAGAAATTTCACGTATACGTGTACGGTCGTCCGGTTCACGTACAATCAGACCACAAGCCTCTAGAAATCATATTTAAGAGATCCATACATTCAGCACCTCCTAGACTTCAACGTATTCTGTATGAAATTCTTCCCTATGATGTTTCACTGACTTACACGAAAGGTCAAGATTTACCCATTGCAGATACTCTCAGCCGAGACTGCAACAATACACCAGTAGACGACAATGAAGATGAACTGGAAGTCTTCTATATTGCTCCAGTTACAATTTCCGCACAACAACGTTTCAAAGACTCTATACAGAACGACTTCGTTTTTCAAGCACTAACCACTGTTATCCAGAACGGCTGGCCTAACAGCATCGATGATGTTCCAGATCTAGCCAAACCATACTTCACGTTTCGACAGGATTTATCCATTCATGATCACTACATTTTGAAAGGAGATCAAATCTTAGTTCCTACTAGTGAACGCAAAAATGTTTTAGATATTTTACATTCAGGACATCCTGGAATTAGTCGTATGCTCTCTAGAGCTCGCGGTTTCGTTTTCTGGCCAAAGTATACATCAGATATATCAGAATATTGCTCAAGATGTTCCGTATGCGGTTCTCACCAGCGGCAAAACATGAATGAACCAATATTGTCCAAACTAATTCCCCAACGTGCTTGGGAACGAGTGGCATCAGACGCTTTCTCGATCGGAAACAAGAATTACCTACTAATATGTGACAGCTACTCAGGATACTATGATTTTGCCGAAATGCCAAGTCTCAGTTCTAAGAATGTAATAGAACAATTTAAAAAATGGTTTGCAGTGCACGGGATTCCCGACACGCTAGAAACCGACGGTGGAACTTATTACACATCCTATGAATTTACCAATTTCGCAAATGAGTGGAATTTCATCCATCAAATATCGTCACCTCATTATCCAAAAAGCAACGGACTTGCAGAAAAGTATGTTTCGACCGCCAAAACCTTGATCAAAAAATGTGAAGCCGACAATTCAGACATTTATCGTGCGTTGCTTCTTGACAGAAATACTCCCAGAGATGATCTTGGCAGCCCTGCTCAACGTTTGTATAATCGATCTCAGAAAACACCTCTTCCAACCATTCGAGAATCACTCAACCCCAACTTTAAGTCGTCCGTGACATCCAGCCTCGCCCAAAAACGGATGAATCAAGCAGCTTATGCCGATCGCACTGCCAGATCCAACTCGATGTCATAACAGGAACAAAATAGGCTGTAGAGCCAACTCAGCGGATAATAATGGTTTCTCCAGTTACAATACAAACCTACACCACACCCAGAAGAGCTCCATTCCAAAATTCATCATATTAAGTTGTATAGGAACCAAATTAGCAACAGAGCTCACACTGCTGATTATGGTTCCTCAAGTTATAATTGAGCCCAATCTCACATAGAAACGTGCCTTCAAAAGTTCAGTATCTTAGGTTGAACAGAAACAAAATAGGCTATAGAGTCAACTCAGCGGATTCGAATGGTTTCTCCTGTTAAATACTAACATCTTCCACACCCAGAGGAGCTCCGTTACAAAAAGAATCATCTTAAGTTGTATAGGAACCAGTGGCGTAGCTAAGTAATTTCTAATGGAGGGGCAACAGTCAAGAATTTTATTTTATTTTATAGTTTTAGTATTAATTCCTAGTAAATGTTGTTGAACATAGAATACGAAGACTGTATGATAAACTGTCAAACGCTTTATACATATTCAATGGCTTTTAGTCATGATTTTAAATCACGTAAGCTGTCATACTCATTCAATAGCTTACATGGAATTATTTTTGAAAACATAATACTATTTAGAAAAATATATTAGACAATTAACTAATACAAACGTTAAAAACTGCGATAATTACGAATAGGTAGCGAGGAACTGCGGAGCACTAGGCCTATTATCGTATTGTACTAACCTTGCCTGAAAAATCAGGTGGATGTTTCTTCCCTTAGGTTTACCCTCAATTGTTAGGTATTCCTGCGCAAAATACACTTATTCTGGACTATATCACGCAATCTTATTATGTAGGTACGCGAAATAAAATACCTGGCATGAAACCGAGAGCGAGAAACAAAAATGTTAACAAACTGAAACCAGCAATATGCAAGGTTATAATATAAATAGTGCTATGATAGAATAAATATTTTAATCATCAGATCCAACCGTGATCAGGTAGGCAGTGAAAATTAGGGGAAGTTTGTAGGGGAATTTTTGTGGATACTAAACTATGGATATTTTTCTAGGGAAAAATTGCATAAGGGCTCGCCCCTGAAGGTAGTGGGGGAAGACTTGATTTCAGCTTGTAGTATCCACATTTCCGTTTCGTTGACGGTGATTTTACTCCTCTCCGTGGGGCTGTATAATATCCACGCCATTTTGCCCTTACACAAACGAACCTAATAAGAATTTCTTCATTTCTAAGAGCGTATAAAGTTGCTAGGCAAGCCGATTCGTACAATAATGATTGTTTTTTACGAATTACATTTTCCAATTAATGTGTTTGGTACCTAATGGAATTAGAAGCGTAAAATTATTCATTTTAATTGTATTAATACAACGAACTTTTGTATCCTCTATGATTCAAGGAGGGGCTGCGCCCACCCTGCCCCTCCTCAAACTACACCAAATTAGCTACAGAGCTCACACTGCTGATTAAAATGCCAGAGTGGTTCCTCAAGTTGTAAGAACATACAACTGAACTTAGCAGTTGTAACAATAACTGTATAATTTGTATAACTTTATCATAGTTAAGTAGAATTTGTTTGGAAACGAAAAAGCTAGCAAACTGATGATCCACACCCATGGCAGTTATCTTCTTTCCATTTAGCTACCTACACTTATACTGTCACATCCTCTTCTCCGTATTTATTAAAGTGAACTGGTGGCTACATAATTCCGAACTTCTCGCTCTTCTCAACGAGATACTGCAGTCTTAGTAAAGTACTTTCATTTCCCATGGAAATCTAATCGACAGAAAAACTTGAGGTTCTATAATCACATTCGCCTTCCTCTGAGACTCGCCAACCTTGTTTACTCAATCGAGTTGCCAGACCGGATCCTCCTCCTGCGTATTTTTTCAAGGGATGGTAAATACATTTTCTTCAATTTGAATTGAATAAGCCAATGCTACACTAGATAATAAGGTTTCTTCCCGGGAAATTCAGTTAATCCAAAAGTTGGGAGTTTGGCTCAACAAACTAAATCTTCCAAAACCACTCAGTCATCCTGGTTTTCTACTGAGATGTTGACGGCTGGATATTGAGTTTACCTTTGATCTCTTTACTCTCCATCATTACAACCAATAAGTCACTTTTCCAAGCACAAATAATCGATGTATCGCTATCTCTAAAATTGTGTCACTCTTTCGAAGATACTTGTTTCCATGGTTTTATAATTCTTATTATTTCACTACGTTTTTGGGTAGAACTGCATTGTTGGACAACAGTTGCAATTCTAGCAAGCTGAGTGGGAGAAAATAAAATAGTAAACGTAGTGAAATAATAGGATTGAGATAAAAATTTCGTTCTTGCGCCAAAAAATCAAGCTTTGCTAGCGAAAGGATGAGTTCTTTGACCAGCACTTTTTGAACACATTAAATTGGTCAAATTTCTATGCATGTGCCCAAAAAATCACTAAAAATAGCTAAAAACGGCTAAAAATTGTTGGTTATATTTTTGCAGGATATTGCTCAAATAAAGTTATTTAACTATAAAATAGAACATTCAAAAATTTAGGTATGTACCTATAAAATAATGCTGAAAAATATACTTAAATTGCATTAATAATCGATAAAAACTGCAATAAAATCTAAAAACCCAAAACCACTTTTTGAATAGCAGATTATCATAACAATTTCGTAGCACTCAAAAGCTTAAATTTCAAAACAATTTAACATTTAACAATACGATAACTTATGAAAATTCGCTCATACGATCATGCTGCATGACTGGAACTCTATGGCTCCAAATTTTTTGAAATTAAACAAAATTTGGACCTTTTCCGTTAATTCACTAACTACCACCCCTTTTATTGGCTTCCGTTAATTCACTACCGCTTGATATATTTATGTTCTATTTTTCTGAAAACTATTCCCCAATCATTTTTACGTCCACTGGGGTAAAATAGATCAGAATGCTGGGTATAGTTGTATGGTCTGGATTCTCGCAAGCTCGCATCTCAAAAATGCATAACATCAAGTAGTCAATCCCTTAGTAAAAACTCAGATTACTTGGACATGTAGGTCAGAATGATGTGTATAGTTTGGTGGTTTGGATGTTCGCAAGCTCGCATCTCAAAAATACATAACATCAATAGTCAATCCTAGGTAAAAATACAGGTTAGTTGGACATACAGGTCAGAATGAATGAATGGTAGTGAATTAACGGAAAAGGTCCCAAAAGTTTCTTCATGAAAATCCGTTTTAAGAAGAATTTTGAATCGATTCCAGGATTTTAATCCTGGGTCATATATGTTATGAATAACGAGGAGGCGTTTTCCATGTCGCTAGATCCTTAATCGTCGTGTCTTGTTACAATCTATTGTAAATAGATGAGAAGAGGCAGGCGGCCGGCCGATGGCATCCTGATCTTATTCCCGCTATTCTTGACACTTGGGTCGCAGTCTTCCGTTCATGACTGCACATTCTTGCTATTCCTAACGTACCTTATCGGATACCGACACTGCCTTCCCGTCCGAATCGATTTGCCCAGTTAGTTCTCCATCGACGCTCGTAAGAAACCTACGCTGCCTGGCAGGATTTTCATCGATGGCTTTTCCCGATAATTGAGCCGGGATCCGTTTCAGCTACCATTGCAGGATTTTATTTCGGATTTGAAGGTACGTCGTTGTCCAGTTTACCATGATTTTGACCAAATGGATCTATTTAGCGAAGTTTTGGGGTTGTAATTGATATGAATCTTACACTCGACTATTTGGTATTTGGTGGTTTCGAGTTCATCGAATTAATTTATGACAGTTTGGACCAATAAACTATCTACCGTCATCGAATTTTATAAGTAAGACCGCATCATAAATTTTGCAGAGATTGCACTTGATTTATTAAATTTCAATTCCTATTAATTTGGTCTAAATCAGAACGGGTTTATTTTTCTGTTTCAGTATTGGTTTTTTTGGTTCAATTGGTATGCATCGCCGACTTTAGCATACAATTGTTGGTTCAGCACTAGAATCCCAGAAGCCCCAATCAGTCGGTAAATTACATTCATTTAAATGAATAGAAGCAATTTGAATAGTATTAATTTTATATTTGATTTAAATTTGCCAAATTTCTGATGGTGGCCTTTCCTGTCGTTACAGGTTTTTTTTAAATTCAGTATTCTTTCTAATTCTGGCTACTATTTTCAACTACGTGAAATTCCCTACAACATCGCAGATGATCCACGTATTTTTAAGAATTTAGTTTCTAAGTTTAGGTTTAGAGTAGGACAAGTTTCGGTGATCACTTTAGGGATTTTATAGGTAGGAAGCCAATATTATGATTGTTCTTATAAACAAAATTTAGTTGGTAGGAATTTATCAGAGTTTCAAATTTATTTTTATTTTGTACGTTGATGAAATTTGGTACCTATTTCCTTTGCAATCCTTTTTGTTGCTTTCTGTTTAAAAATCTCCTATTCGCGAGACCCAATCAACTAGGTATTTACCTAACGATAGGAGTGTGAACTATTTCTCCGCTTAAATTCACCTCATCTACTTGCCATTTTCAAAAGGCGCCCTAAAATTTCTTTTTTTAGCTTAAATACCAACTTAGGTACCCACTCCCATCTTCACTTGAGCTAGTTGAGATCACTGTTAGCTAGTTAGATCAGCAGTTGAGATCATACTAGAGTTTGAAATTGTTTAGTGACGTTATCATAGTCTCCAACTAGTGAGTAGCTCATTGAAGGGGAAATCCCTCTGTATAAGATTGAAAGCTGATGTAACCATCAAACCCCATATACTATACTTGACGACATGTGAACTGTTACCTATCCTAGCGACAACTAACCATAGTACACTTTGTGACAACTAGGGTCGTAGGGTACACCTTTGAGCCTCTTATTAGCTCATATAACGAGCCCTCCGATTAGACTCTAGGAATCTACC
Source organism: Adelphocoris suturalis (assembly GCA_030762985.1). Classification (NCBI taxonomy): domain Eukaryota; kingdom Metazoa; phylum Arthropoda; class Insecta; order Hemiptera; family Miridae; genus Adelphocoris; species Adelphocoris suturalis. The sequence continues at coordinate 66,882,548 of CM061041.1, forward strand.
TGTCCTCCACCAAGCCTCATGTAACCATCATGGAATAAACTTCGCCACGTGTTACAACTCCACAACATTCTTTCATTTACCTCAAAAGCTTCTCACCGTCAAGGGCCTTTGATTCAAGGGAGGGATTGCAATCAGTTTGTCATCGGCCCGAGGTCGGATGTGACAGGTACTTGCAGGTACCTACTAACCATCCTGTCCTTTCCTGTCCTCACAGTGTCAAAGACCGCCAATTCCACCGCGATTGTAAGAGGATGGGATCGGAGTTGACCCCGGTTTACCCCATTGATGCCCCCAGCCAATATGTACCTTCGTCAAACCTGACCGGAAAGCTGAAGGTTCACACAACTAACTTCCACACATCTCTTACAGCAAGCACTTCATCTTCGAAACGCCTGGGACCTATTTCATAGGGCAACAAGTGACAAGTTACAAGCCGATTTTATGTACAAGTTGCAAAAAATGAGTGTGCAAGCGTTTCATAAAGGTACAAGTGTAGACTTGTAATGCACTATGAAAATTAACAAGTGTACAGGCGAATTTGGGCAAGTTACAAGTGTTTCCCCATCGTTTTGCACTAGTCACTGTTTTACAGATGTAAAAAATGGCCGATTTTTAACCTACGTCCATTCACCTGTAAACTTGTTATTTTCCAGCATTGTGAGTTGACAATTTTTCGGTGTTTAATATGTGGGAATCATCTTCTGCTGAAGAATACAGACAAGAAAGATGCATTCAGCGTTAGAAGACGCCAACGAATTTTTCGGTCACGAATAAACGCTTATTTCATAGGCATTTTCGAGTTTAACGAGAGATTTAGCATGTCTTCCTAGACCCTTGAATGATTCAAATGCTGCATGACCTTGTGCAATTTTTCCTGATCGTATTGAGGATCTCCCCATCATTGAAGAACAAATTGAAGTTTATTTCGATGTTACACATGACGTTTCTAATCCAGCAGCATTAAGACTTGAATTGATTAATCATTTCCGCTGAATGAAGAGGAAAAATCCTATTATGTCAGCCATCAGAATAAGTTGAAATCAAATACACACTTTTTCCACTTTTCAGTTTATAATTTGTCTGTCTTCCAATCATTAAACTTAGTCATGTACGACAAACATCCTATCGTGTACATAGAACCGTTTGTACATTATGATTCGCTGACAAAACTTCAATTTCGGCATCCTGCTTGACGTTGTTCATTTCGTTAGTTCCCACACGCCATTTTTCTTTTCTGCTACACTTGTAAACTTAGCTTCTACAAGTGCAACTTTTCTACACTTGTACTCTTTGTTTTGGTGAAACACTTGTTTTAGTTTACCGTGCATTACAAGTACCTGTACTTGTTAACTTGTACACTTGTAACTTGTTTTATGAAATAGGCCCCTGGTTACTATACACTGACGTTCCTTTCGAGAATAATCAATACTGTGACATGAACGGATGATTAGTAATAATCTTGAAGGTCGAAATAGGACAGTCAAAAAGGTAGTTGGGTGAAGACAATATTGTTATTTTTCCCAAATCAATACTGCACATTACACGTGCGAAAATGTGAAAATACCTAAGTATAATTTTTTCACGCTCTAGGCCCTAGGTCTTCCTCAAATTCGGAGCGTAGTTGGAAAATTACGATTTGATTATCCCATATAGCAGACATGCCGTTTTTTTTTTTTTTTTTTTTTTTTTTTTCTTCTTCCTATATTTGTGGTTTCAATATTCTCTTATTTATTCTGAAAAAAATTTGGGCAGCAAAAACGATCGTTCACTACAATCAATTTGACAAATAATAAATATCTAAATTTTTTTTAAACTCATTTATGGGTTTTATAGGTACAATTTGTACATGTACCAGACCTACAATGAAATGGGAATGGTGTATAGGTATATCTTGAAATTTCGTCTGCATGGTTCGGAAATCTTTTTTTGTATTGTTTATGGTGCTGTATGTTCTGAAAAATTCCTAATGAGTTGCCTGTTACCGTCTGTATCAAAATTGATACTTTCTGTGTTTGATGTTAACCCTTTGTTATAGTTTGCTATGATCTTGTTGTCAAATGTTATCCTCTGTTTCTGTATTTCCTGTGCATTTTTTCCGCGTGGAGAGGCTTTCCCTCCCGTGTTCGGCCGGTCAGGGTTAAAAATTAACTCAAGTTTTTTGTTCGGAAAAAAATCAATTATTGTGAATCGAGATCTTAATTAAGTCATATAATTTATAACAAACAGAAAATTAATTATAAGAGATAAAGTAAAAGTAAGAAGAAATAAATTAAAAAGGTAAAAGTATTTGAATGTACTTGAATACGGCGAGGCTGTTTAATGAGAAGTTAATTTCGTTTTCAATTTGCTTTCACCTTGAGCCTTGGCGAAACATTGGAGAGGGACGATGAACACGCAAATAAACTTTAAATAAATCAGAGGTTGAAGCAAAGAACTTGGTTCTGAATCTCATTCAGCTGGGTGCCTCCAGACTTCATGATTCGTTTCTAGACATCCCAAGGGTTTAGTTTCATAAGTTGAATAACAAAGAAATTAACACCGGAGCCCTCTCAGCTGATCTAGGAGGCTTCGGACTTTATAATTCATTTCTAGATGTTCCAAAGGGCCTCCATTTAAAATTTACGCTCCATAGAGGTTAAATAGCAAAGAACGCAGTGCTGCCAACCCGTTTCAGCAAAAAAAAACCAAATTCACGAAAAAATCCCCAGGAAGAACCAAGAAAACCCCAAATTTAAGGTGCCGTTAAAAGTGATTTGGGACACAATATTGATCACAAATTAAATTATTGAGTAGGTAATAAAAAGTCACATAACAAGGAAAACAATGTGAAAGAAATTAAAGAGCGGATTATTACAAAAACAGGAGAAGCTCCGTTACCAACAGTAGGCAGGTACTTATGGTGAATCATGTTGTTAATAAAAGAAAAACTTGATGGGTAACTTTCACGCAAGTAATAAATTTGAATAGATTAACATAACCATAACATGGATCACCAAAAAAATGCAAACCATCAAGTATGAATATTAAGTAAAATAGGAAAAAATACAAGTACACCCACTGTACATGACGTAGAAAGTTGCATTTATTTTTCCTCCAAGCTTCGTGGAAGGAGCATGTAAAGAAAAAAGCGAAGGAAGTACATCTCAAATACAGGGAGATGAACTGGCTCATTGGAAGAGAATTCCACTTGTCCATATTTCACAAAGTATTACTGTAATAACAAATGATCGAACCCGTTTGGATTTATGGCTGCCCCTTTTGGAGTTGCACCAAGAAGGGCTACCTGAAAATCATCCAAACAGCACAGAACAAAATACTCAGGAGTTAAGCTTCCTGGGGCCTATTTATAAAGTAACAAGAGACAAGTTACAAGCCGATTTTATGTACAGTTTGTAAAAAATGAATGTGCAAGCGTTTCATAAAGGAACAAGTGTCGACTTATAATGCACCGTGAAAATTAACAAGTGTACAGGCGAATTTGGACAAGTTACAAGTGTTTCCCCATCATTTTGAACAAGTAACTGTTTTACAGTTGTAAAAAATGGCCGATTTTTAACATACGTCCGTTCACCCTGTAAACTTTTCATTTTCCAGCTTTGTGAGTTGACAATTATTCGGTGTTTAATATGTAGGAATCATCTTCTGCTGAAGAATACAGCCAAGAAAGAAGCATTCAGCGTAGAAGACGCCTAGGATTTTTTCACTGTGCAATTTTTCCTGATCGAATTGAGGATCTCCCCATCATTGAAGAACAAAGTGAAGTGTGAAGATCATCTCGAAGTTACAGATGACATTCCTAACCCAGCAGCATTAGGACTTGATGAATTATTAACCATTTCCACAGAATGAAGAGGAAAAATCCTATTATGCCAGCAATCAGAATAAGTTGAAATCAAATACCACTTTTCAGTTTATAATTTGTCTGTCTTCCAATCATTACACCTTGTCATGTACGATAAACATTCTATCGTGTACCTACTTAACACCGTTTTTTTTTTTAATGATTGATATGATAGATATATGATTAGATTATTGATTGATGTTTTTATAATTTCTTTAGTTCCCACACGCCATTCTTCTTTTCTGCTACACTTGTAAACTTAGCTTCTACAAGCGCAAGTTTTCTACACTTGTACCCCTTGTTTTGGTGAAACACTTGTTATAGTTTACCGTGCATTACAAGTACCTCTGCTTGTTGTTTTATGAAATGGGCCCCTGGTATATCAGAACGGATGATCTCCATCGTGGCCTTAAAGTCAAGATCGTAAGAGACGTCATTAAAAATCGAGCTACGGATCATAAAATCCGTCTCCACAAACACTTAAATGTCGAAGCACTGAACCTCCTGGACAACAGCCAAGATTTGCGGAGACTGAGAAGGACCAAACCTCTTGACCCGAGCCCACTGAAGTAATGTGGCGAGTGGTAGTAGGTAGTGGATCTATGGACCATAAAACGCTAAATATATCGTCACCTAAGTGAAGTTACTAGATGTGTGCACATGTGTAACAATAAAGATTATTTTTAAAAAATCTGCCGTTAGAAAATGGGACCGATCGCTAGGTGGATTTCCATTGAAGGAAGCGAGTGGATATTGTTGGTAATGGGAGGGACAATGACAGGCGGACGACGCGCGGGCACGTACGCTCGACTGGATGTTGGCGTGAAGGGCGGATGAAGCGCGTACGGAACGCAACGGTGCGGGGCCGGCGCGACGCTAACGTGACTCCTAAACTCACTTGTCGCCGACTTCCTTTTAACCTTTTAGCGACAGTTGAGGCTCGAATGACCCTGATGTGAGAAGGCGTGGAAATTGTGAACTCAAACAACGCCCACCGCACGAGCTGCACAGTTGTTGCTAACTGCAAAGTTCCAGTCATGGAACATTGTAAACCGTTAGATGTCTTGTTTTTTTTATGCTTGTTTATTTTTTGTTTATTGCTGTTTGATACTGAATCTGAGTCTTAACTGTATGAATGAATATTTAGTATGCATGTAATATATTGAGCGTTTGGCCATGAGCTTGTTTGCTTTTTGGGTTTCGGCTTGGGGCTCTCGGTCGGCCTGGGGCGGTCTCGCCTGGTGTTTATTTATTTATTTATTTATTTGATTACGGGGCAAGCCCAATTAACAACAGCTTAATTACATATATGAGCGGTTCAGAATAATTTACATATTATAATAAAAATATCAGATAACTACAAGAAAAAAAAATTTAATCAGCAAGAGAGATTTAGTGTCCAATATCAAAACAATACCGGGGAATTAATAATAAGTGATTTGAGAGAACTTAAGGAGTCCGTGAAGAAATCAAAATCAGGATGGATGCTCAGAAGGAGATTTGCAGAGCGAGGGATGCGGTGTAAAGGACGATTTTGAAGATAATTTGTTGCAGAAAACTGGATATGAAAGATTGCTGACCGACGACTGAGAAGTTAATTTCTGCAAGCAGAGGGGAGCAGTCGATCCCACCATTCAGAAGCTTATGAAGGAGCGATAGGTCGGCCATGCCACGCCTCACCCCAAGTGACTGGAGCTTACATATCTTCAGCAGCGAAGGGTAGTTGACGTCATCCGAAGGAATCCCGAGCTTAAAGGCCACATAACGCAGAAACTTGTTCTGCACTCTCTCCAGCTGATACCTATGAACAGCGTAAAGGGGGGACCAAACTGATGACGCATACTCCAGCCTGGGTAGAACAAGAGCCTTGTAGAGCATGACTATGGCTCCCACGCTGTCGAACTCGCGGGTGTGCCTTTTAAGAAATCCAAGTGAACGCATCGCATTACTAGCAACTGCACTTATATGCTTTGAGAAATTAAGTTGGCAATCGCATCTCACCCCGAGGTCCAAAGAGTCATCGTTCTGCTGAGAAAGTATTCGAACCGAAGGGGCAACGCCGACCGATGAAAGGAGACGACTGAGCACTTTGACGGGTTTAACAAGAGGCAGTTACTCTCACACCAAGACTCAAGATTGATGATGGCTCTCTGCAAGATGTCCCGATCGGCCACGGACCCAACTCGGCAAAAAATCTTCAGGTCGTCGGCAAACAACAGACATTGTACTCCAGGTCCCAAATGAGCAACCACACTATTTATCACAAGCAGGAAACACCAAGGACCAAGGTGACTGCCTTGAGGAACTCCTGGTGAAGCCAAAAATGGAGAGGATAGAGTACCCTTGAGTACCCTGTGTTGCTTATAATGGAGCAAGTGATTTAATCGCGTCTAGGGGTGCTCATCCGGAAATGGGTAGGCACCCTCGGGAGGCCGCCATGGTGGGTCGGGTCCGGGCTCGGCCGGGACGCCCCTGCGTTGAGAGTTGATAATGTATATTTGTTTCCCTCCTCTAAAGTTTAGGTTGTTTTGGTATTTCTCCTGCGCAATCATGTGCTTCGAAAGATAAGTTATGGCAAAATGACAATTTGGCAATATGACAATTGTGATGTACATTGTACTTCCACAAATATACTCTCCCTCTCTCTCTCATGCAGCGTGATCGTGAGCGGGTCTTCGTAAATAATCGTATTGTATAATGTTAAATTGTTTTGAAATTTGAGCTTTTTGAGTCCGTAGGAGACCCCACTTTCAAACCAATGTAAGGGTCATTCTCCCAAAACTGCCCTTTTTCGGATGAACTTTTTTCCAAAAATTGAGTTGAAAAAAAAAATGTTCTGAATGCAAATTTCCAACGTACTAGTGGCACTAAGTAATAACTCACTCCAGCAGCACAGGACTCTCACTATTTCAGAAAATATATACCATAAAAAATATGGTTTACTCGGGGGAATGAGAACGTGGCCCACAGGATAATGAATGTCAGCACAAGATAATGCGATAGAATACCTCCCAACACCTGATAGGTGTTTTGTGAAATATGCAACACATTATTCTTCGAGGTTAATGAATAATTTTATGGTCAGCACAGAATTATGTACTTTTCAGATGATTTTCAATACGAGTGTACCTAAAAAAGTATAAAGGAAGACATCAATTAAATTTAATTATTCGTAGTTTAGTTCAGACCTATTAGGTAGGCAAAAGGTCAATTTGTATTGCATTGCATTTGCAGACAGAAATGAAGGGTGACTTATAAATGAAGGAGAATAACTATTTTGCATCAGGGGCGGATCCAGATATCTTTGGGAGAGGGGAGCTATGGGGGAGTGAAATACCTCCCATCTAAACAGAGGGTTGATTAACCGAAATTCAACATGCAATCGACAGCATTTCCAAGCTTTTTGTTTGTAAGGTTTTTGAACACAATACAAAAAGTTATAAGCTTCGTTCTCAGAGGGCGTTCAGACAGTTCTCGAACTCATCGGAACTGGGACGGGAAATCCCGGGGCGTTCCGGATCTTGTGGAACCGCGTTCTCCACTGCAAACGATTTCAGAACTTGGTTCTGAACCTCACACAACTCGTGTTACCTTCTGGTACTCCTTTTCAAAATATTTTTAGTTCCCGTGAATATATTACTTATTATGCCCGTGAATATCACTTAACTATTACCCCACGGCAATAAAAAAAAATTAAATAAAATAAAAAAATAATAATAATAAAATAAAAATAAAAAATCCACGATGACTGAGGAGTATACTCGAAAAAAATTGAGTTTCGTGGATGTATAGACGAGATCCAACTATAACTTCAATCTCGACCTCATCATTAACAAACCAAACACCATCGTCGAAACTATCGCATTCCGAACTTGACAAGCTAGTTGACATTTCGATCATAGAATAGGTACCTACTTATACTAACGTTATGATTTCGATGAAGAAGAAGAGAGTTGTTAACTCCACGAGATCCGAAAAATTGTGAAATGCGCATGTGCGATCGAGTTCTGACGGTTCCGAAAAAAACGGGTACTGTCAGAACCGTTTGGAACCGAACTCGGCATTCTTGGCGTTCTGGAACTGGGCGTTCTGGCACTGCGAACGACAAAACTCTACTGCGCTTGCCCAGAACCGTTCCGAACTCGCAGAACGCACACTGAGTTCAGTCACAGAGAAGTTCAAGTCACGTAACATGATCATATGAGCGAATTTTTGTAAACTGTCGTATTAAGTTGAATTGTTTCACAATTTAAGCATTTACAGAGCAAATGAACTATTCATTTTATGACAAAAACGTATACTAAATAATAACTTCCTATTCAAATAAACGTTTTGAATTTTTAGCTGTTTTGCAGTTTTATCGATTTTTTAGCAAATTTTAATGAATTTCAAGTACATTTTCAGCATACTTTAGTACATACATTTTTGTTTTGAACGTTCTGTTTTATAGTTGATAGACCTTATTTGAGAAATATTCTGCCAAAAAATAGAAATTTAACAATTTTTAGCCGTTTTTAGTGATTTTTAGGACATTTTTGAAATTTGACCGATTTACTGTGGCCAACAAGCTCATCCTTTCATTTGGAAAGCTCGATTGTTTGACCCAAGAACTGAATTATTATCTCAATTTTAAAGAGAATAATCGTCTGGAATGACATATATATATATATATATATATATATATATATATATATATATATATATATATATATATATATATATCCGTGTGAAAAAGCGTTAAACTCTAGGATTCGTTTCAGAAGGCCTCTAAACGGATTTCAATGAAGAAATTTCTCAAAACTTCAGAAATAAGAAAATATTCCGAGCCAGTGCGACAGCTTCACGTAAAAAAATATCGCTGAATTGGTTGACAACGTCAAAACTCAAAGAGGTTTACCAATTGAAAATGATAAACCATAATAATTTCAGTCATCCCATCACACTCGGAGCCACTTCGTTAAGATGTTTTGACAGGAGACGTGTCGAACAGCATTAAAAACGCCCATTGTCAAGGTCGGGGATTGTAGCAGGTAGAAGTGAACCGCTCTCAGATCTGAGAATTATGTGTATGAAGCAGCCTTTCTGTGAAAAGCCTTTTTACAATACGCCGCTTTTTCGTAATAAAAACGTTGGAATCACAAACTTTACACATCATTCTGACTTATTATGTCCAACAATCCGAATTTTTACTAAGGGATTGATTACTTGATGTTTTGTATTCTTGAAATGCGAGCTTGCGAGAATCCTGACCACCAAACTAAGGTGTATCACGCTCAGCCTTTTTGTCAAATTTGGTTTGTCAGGTTTGGCAAAAAGGCTGATCTCTACCAGCTTTTTTTTACAAAAAGGCTAAAAATACCAGGCTGATTGTGGAAAGGCTTTTCTCAAAGGTTTTTGGTTTGTAAAAATTCTAGTCAGTGTGCGTATTTAAGACCTTTCATAAAGTACCATAAAATATATGTAGTTAATATACTATAAGGTTGGCAGGCAACGTTCGAAATAATAAATATCTGGTAACTGAGAATTTCGCAATAAAAACCTCAATATTACCTAACGAATTGAACTACTAACTTAAGATTATCCTCGATATTTCAAGATTATTTACCTCAGACTAAAACTGAATGAGCAAATGCACAAGTGATGGCTAACAGAAGGGATATAGAGTCCCTTCTCACGAAGAAAGGGACACGACTGCAAATGATTTTGGGCTTTTAGATAGCTTTCTATCGTCGATTGCCAAATAAACGATGAAGGTAGGTCCTCCAAAAGTCAAGGAGTCCGTTTTCTCAAGACAGTAACCTACGATAGGGCCAGTGCAAACCGGACATTGGCCGTACTTTCTGAGAAAACCGGACATTAATATTAATAACAAGAGAAAGAAAACTTATTATTAAGATCAACAACTAATAATAAGGAACAAACATACCTTCAAGGAAATCAATTTCTGTGAACACATCCAACAAAAGTTCCAGTCATCCAGCATGATCGTATGAGCGAATTTTCATAAATTATCGTATGGTATAATGTTACATTGTTTTTAAATATGATGTTGTTGTTGTAGATATGATGTTTTTAAATATTTTTTATGGCAAAAAACTTATTCGAAATCATGATCTGCTATTCAGAGGTTTTGAATTTTAAGCTTCTTTTTGTAGTTTTTATTCGATTTTTTTAGCAAATTTTAATGAAATTTAAGTACAAACAAAATCTGCACAGTTTGTAAGGAAGCGAATAACGAACGGTATTGCAGGGTAATACTATCATTGCTGATTACTACAACAATACCGTTTCAGTTATTCTCAGTTAATTTATTCACTCTAACCTTAAACCTACCGAAGAAAATAAATGAGAAAATCGGATTCAATAGCCTCTTCACAACCTTGATAGTGTAAAGTTTCGCTGGTGCTGCACGTTATAAACTTGAATCAATTTGTGATTACAACGAATCGTATAAAAACAACTGTAAGTATTTCAAAACTATCCAAGGAAAAGATTTGAATGAATTCTTTCGGAGACTAGTTAGCTGAGAAAAGAACAAGAAGTATCAAATCGTAGTAATTCGCTGGGAACAACCTTGCTTGAAGGGATACTTGAAGTAGGTATACGAGGTAGTGGGTACACAAAGAAGTAATAACAGATTGAGTTGGTACATATACAAGGAATCCCTACCACGGAATAGGTACCTAGTTATTCAACATTAGGTAGGTAGGTAGGTAACGGAGACAGCATCATAATTTTCGTTCTCGTTGGATTTTACTCACAACTATTTTTTTTAATAAACCATTACAAAAACTTGAGTGAATAATTGTGGAGTTTTTATAAAAATGTCAGAAATGGTGAATTTTGTTCCTCCCACTATCCCAAATTTAAGCAATCGCCAAAAATGTAGTTTCTAACCGATCTTTAATCACATTCGATGCAGAGATTAATCATCTGAGAATATGATTCCCTTTTTTATTTATTTATTTTTCATTGCTACTTGCTACTTATTATTTCACAAATAAGGTCAGAAAGGTTCTAACCTCCTTTCTGGTCCAAAATGATGTACTGAAAGGTTTGCGAACCCAGGTTCTTAGGTCTAAGACCTATTTTAATCGGCGTTTAATTTCCAATACCTGAAATTTAGGTACACCGAAATGGGCGACCTATATAAACTGGAACATAATATGTCATATTATGACTGGTAAAGCAAGTATCCCTGGCAAATTAAAATTTTGCATCCCTAACAATTGTTCGCGAGGTTTTTGGATTTAAATCTATTCTGAACATCCTAAATAACAGACATATTTATGAACTCATAATCACCAATTTAATCCATTTTGTTTGAATTTAAGAACGGATATTTACTTGGTATTTTTTTCCTTGTTGAAACGAAATGCTTGTTTTATCGCTATTTGAAGGAAGTTAGGTACATCCTGTCTAAGTGGAGTATAAGTGGTCTTTGATCCGAGCGATAAATCGCGTGAATTCATCATCAAAAACTTGAATAACAATAAACGTATAGCTGTTGGTGCGCGGCCATAAACTCAAATGTTGATGAAAGTGGCCCTAAGGGCCACTTTCACCAACAACTTATAAATTTGTTGTGTAAATGTTGGGTATATAAATTGTTGTGTATTGATTTGTTGTGTATATGAATATAGTACCATTTGTTTTACATTTTCCAATGGTAAGTAAACCAAAACATCCATTTTATACATAGCTCCTTTAGTTTTATAATGGATGGCAATGGGTTACAGGAGTTAGTCACTGTACATATTTATGTTTTGTGTTATCATCCATTTCATGATTTCCTGTCACCACTATTCAAGACATGTCAGAGTTCACATGTGATTGTTGTGACTAAACTCGGTAAAAATTGACTATTTTGCATCGCTAAATCAATTTTAATTATTCTGGACGTCTATGACGCTAACGTTTACGATATTCACATTATGATTTTCAGCCTCCCATCACTTTGCAACGCTCAAGTTGAAATTTACTGTCTGCAAAATAAATGTTAACTATTAATTTTATTGCTCAAATTCGTCATATTGTCTGCAAAAAATTGTTAACTATCAATTTTATTGCTGAAAATTTTGTTCTAAATAACATTCTATTATTTAAACAAAGATATCGGATTTCTAGAATTTTTTACATTTTTATCGATTTTGTAGCACATTTTAATGAAATTTTAATACAATTTTGAGCATAGGTTTGAGCTTTAATTTTTAAATTACCAACTTCATAGTTGATAAACTTTATTTGAGTAATATTCTGCAAAAAAAAAAAATAAATAAATAAATAAATAAAAACACCGATGTTTAGCCTTTTTATGTCATTTTTTATGATTTATTTTGTTTTTAGTACATTTTTTGAAATTTGACCAATTTAATGTGCTCAAAAAGTGTTGTCCAACGAACTCATCCTTTCTTTTGAAATGCTTGATTTTTTTGGCGAAAGAACGAAGTTTTTATCTCAATTCTATCGAGAGTTATCGTCTGGAATGACACATACATATATATATATATACATTTATATATATATATATTGTGGTGAGATTGACTAGTCAAATATGAGGTTGAGAATTGACCAAGCTAGTCTTATGTGTGGAGTGGTTTATTCTATGACGTTTCGGTCCTGGAGCAGGACCCTATTCATGTAGATAGTTTTCCTATACAAAACAAATTAAGAAATTGAAATACCTACGTCGATTTTTTCAAAATTATAAATGACAGTTAGTGAAGTGAAGTAATACATATACTAAGTAATTTATGGTGTTTCGTTTTTAAGGCTATTAATGATTGTACTTACAATTTAGTTCTTCATTAGTAATTAAGTGGTCATTGCATTCAAGCTTTTTGATAGGCAACATTAACAGATGAACACTTAGAACTAGGACATGTGCGAGACAGTTTGACAAGGGTGGATGTTAGAATGATGGTGGTGGTTACGTTGTTGACTAGTTGTATAGACATACCATGGAATTTACTACATGGATGATGATGGCATGTGGTTATTACATTAACTTAAAATTAGTAGTAATGTGAAACAATTGTCAAAGCAGAAATTCAAACCTCTGTAATCTTATTAATTTGTATACTAAGAAAATTTTTAATTTCCTGCTTTGACAATTGTTTCACATTACTACAGTTTATATGTACAGTGACTAACTCCTGTAACCCATTGCCATCCATTATAAAACTAAAGGAGCTATGTATGAAATGGATGTTTTGTAATCAAAATTTTTTTAGTATACAAATTAACAAGATTACAGAGGTTTGAATTTCCTGCTTTGACAATTGTTTCACATTACAACTAATTTTAAGTTAATGGAAAATGTAAAACAAATGGTACTATATTCATATACACAACAAATCAATATACAACAATTTATATACCCAACATTTACACAACAAATCATTTGAGTTTTATACCTATAATATTTATGAATTATAACAACGTTCTCAAGATTAGATTGGCAAAGAATGAATTTTATTGTCACAGTCTTAGTAACTACCAAACAACAAGGTAATAATAATACACTATACTACACTACATTACTCCCCCCTTCACATGTCCTGAACTGCTCCTTCTCGTCTTCGAAGCTGGTCTGCATGTTTTTTCAATGTACATCCCCCAGATTCAACCTCATAAGAATGTTCTCCAGTTCTTCGGAATATCGTTCCTGGTCTCCATCCTTTGTCTCGCTCTTCCTTCACCCATACCTCATCCCCCAACTCAAACTCACGAGAAACTGCCCTTTTGTCATGGTATGACTTTTGCTTCCAAATTGTTTCCTCCATTTTTGCTCTGATGTCTGGCTTGAGCCATGCAAGCGTCGATGGAATTTTTCTCCCCAAAAATAGTTCCGCTGGTGAGCTCTTGGTGCTTGAATGAGGGCTCCCTCTATATGCAAAAAGAACTCTTTGTAGCACCTCTTTAGGCGTTCCTCCATCTTTCTTGCAAGCTTTATATCTATCCTTTAATGTACGAATTAACCTTTCCGCGGCCCCATTCGTCTTTGGATGATACGGAGTGGAGTTAATAAATCGTATTCCTTTTTCTTCAAAATAGTCCTTCAGCTGTTGGGAACGAAACTGGGGCCGATTGTCAGAAACAACTTGTTTAGGGTATCCATACCGTGAAAACCATTCTTCAAACGAATGTATTACCTTTGCTGAAGTGGCTGATTTCATTATTTCTACCTCAGCCCATTTTGAATAGGCATCTATACACACGAACCAATACTGTCCATCCAGTTCAGCAAAATCAACATGCAATCTGTCCCAGGGCGTCAGTGGCAAGTTCCAGGGGTAAAGAGATACTTCTGACACGTTTGGCCTGTTCTCCTGACATGCACTGCAGCACTGCAGTGCAATCTTCCTCCTCTTCCCACAAGCCTTTCACCTTGCAGACTCTCTCAAATCTTCCGATGTATTGAAGCCAATCATCTTCTTTCTCGTATGCAGGGTGAGTAAATTTTGCCATCATATCCTGGATTCTCCACTTGCGATCGTGACCTCCCTCATCCTCATTTACTTCTCTAGACTTCTTCCGTCTTGTAGGCATCCTCGTCGCCAGTATAATATTTATGAATTATAACAACGTTCTCAAGATTAGATTGGCAAAGAATGAATTTTATTGTCACAGTCTTAGTAACTACCAAACAACAAGGTAATAATAATACACTATACTACACTACATTACCTCACCACTTATACTCCACTTAGACAGGATGTGCCTAACGTCCTTCAAAATAGCGATAAAAAAAGCATTTCGTTTCAACAATGAAAAAAATACCAAGTAAATATCCGTTCTTAAATTCGAACAAAATGGACTAAATTGGTGATTATGAGTTCATAAATATGTCTGTTATTTAGGATGTCCAGAATAGATTTAAATCCTAAAACCTCGCGAACAATTATTAGGGATGCAAAATTTTAATTTGCCAGGGATACTTGCTTTACCAGTCATAACATGACATATATTCCAGTTTATATAGGTCGCCCATTTCGGTGTACCTAAATTTCAGGTATTGGAAATTAAACGCAGATTAAAATAGGTCTTAGACCTAAGAACCTGGGTTCGCAAACCTTTCAGTACATACGTACCTCATTTTGGACCAGAAAGGAGGTTAGCACCTTTCTGACCTTATTTGTGAAATAATAAGTAGCAATTAAAAATAAAATAAAAAGGAATCATATTCTCAGATGATTAATCTCTGCATAGAATGTGATTAAAGATTGGTTAGAAACTACATTTTTGGCGATTGCTTAAATTTGGGAGAGTGGGAGGAACAAAATTCACCATTTCTGAAATGTTTATAAAAAATCCACAATTATTCACTCAAGCTTTTGTAATGGTTTATTAAAAAAAATAGTTGTGAGTAAAATCAACGAGAACGAAAATTATGATGCTGTCTCCGTTACCTACCTATTCCGTGGTAGGGATTCCTTGTATATGTACCAACTCAATCTGTTCTTACTTCTTTGTGTACCACTACCTCGTATACCTACTTCAAGTATCCCTTCAAGCAAGGTTGATCCCAGCGAATTACTACGATTACTTGTTCTTTTCTTAGCTAACTAGTCTCCGAAAGAATACATTCAAATCTTTTCCTTGGATAGTTTTGAAATATTTACAGTTGTTTTTATTTGATTCGTTGTAATCACAAATTGATTCAAGTTTATAACGTGCAGCACCAGCGAAACTTAACACTATCAAGGTTGTGAAGCGGCAACTGAATCCGATTTTCTCATTTATTTTCTTCGGTAAGTTTAAGGTTAGAGTGAATAAATTAACTGAGAATAACTGAAATGGTATTGTTGTAGTAATCAGCAATGATAGTATTACCCTGCAATACCGTTCGTTATTCGCTTCCTTACAAACTATGCAGATTTTGTTTGTACTTAAACTTCATTAAAATTTGCTAAAAAATCGATAAAAACTACAAAAAGAAGCTTAAAATGCAAAACCTCTGAATAGTAGATCATTATTTCGAATAAGTTTTTTGCCATAAATAATATTTAAAAACATCATTATCTACAACAACAACATCATATTTAAAAACAATTTAACATTATACCATACGATAATTTACGAAAATTCGGTCATACGATCATGCTGCATGACTGGAACTTTTTTCTTTTCTGTTGGATGTGTTCACAAAAATTGATTTCCTTGAAGGTATGGTTGTTTCTATTATTAGTTGTTGATCTTAATAATAAGTTTTCTTTCTCGTGTTATTAATTAATGTCCGGTTTTCTCAGGTTACTGTCTACAGAAAACGGACTCCTTGACTTTTGGAGGACCTACCTTCATCGTTTATTTGGCAATCGACGATAGAAAGCTATCTAAAAGCCCAAAATCATTTGCAGTCGAGTCCCTTTTTTCGTGAGAAGGGACTCTTTATCTCTTCTGTTAGCACTTGAGCATTTTTCTCTTTCAGTTTTAGTCTGAGGTAAATAATCTTGAAATATCGAGGATAATCTTAAGTTAGTAGTCCAATTCGTTAGGTAATATTGAGGTTTTTATTGCGAAATTCTCAGTTACCAGATATTTACTATTTCGAACGTTGCCTGCCAACCTTATAGTATATTAACTACATATATGGTACTTTATGAAAGTTCTTTAATACGTACACTGATTAGATTTTTTACAAACCAAAAACCCGAAAAATGATTAGGTATTTTGAGCTGTAGATTAGGCACCAACGTGAATTATAAATCAAAGAATTGAAATTAGAAGAACACGAGCACAAATTTTGACCTCAGGTTCGTCTAAATTTATTTAGCTGTCCATTCAAGTGTTGTGCGTCTTTAGTGGTTTCCAGATGATGGATAGCAATTACCTATTATGCCTAGTCGGTAATTATTCAATCTTCTGGCTATATGTTATACGTTCACTATTATCGTATAGGAACGACTAAAGGTACCTTGTGGTTGAAATCATCGGTGCACAAAAATATTCAAAGCATCACATAAATATAGTTTCAACAACAATTATTTAAATTGAAGAATATACTATTTATTAGAACATATAGATGATTATTATAGGAAATACAGTGTGCCGCGAGCGTTGAATTAATTTATGTAAAGTTTTTAATGAATTGTTTAATTTTTTTAGCATGTGTCACGAAATTTTAACATGGAATCATGTTTTAGCGATGGATCCCCCGCCGAAAAGTGAGATGAAAGTAGCGCCAATAATTGTGATGATTTCCGCTTACAACCGAGTCGTTGCTAGGGATATGATACTTCGTCGTTTTTCATCCCACAAAATTCGTTGACCATTCGTTCGAAAGCTCTCGATTTATCCAACCATACTATATTAACTACTGCGAAGTGCGTGGCCAACAAGCTGAGTTATGAGCATGGTTATATGAATAATTGTTTACACACAGGTGATCATTCTCAATTATTGATATTGTGAACATGATTGCAACCGCTTGTTAATTTCTGATGATATCATTGAGCTGGTGTTTCGATTATGTGATTCATAGCACGTGATCCGAATATTGCGAGAACGGTTTGATTTGTGAAGCGGTGGTTAAATCATTTTAATAGGTAATTTCTATGCTTTACGCTATAGGAAGCTGTAATTTCGCATGTAGCCTCTTTAGCCTCTTTCTATAATAAAGTGAATGTTTACTCGCGAGTTTCTATTAGGAGATCATCATCTCACAAGAGCTCAATCGTCGTGATCATCTATAATAAAGTGAGAGCGAGGAGCTAAAACATGATTCCATGTTTTTTACATTTTAGCAGTCAGGCTCAAAGTAATAACATCCGGGGGGGTCCAGGGGGGCGAAGCGAGTTTTTTTTATGATTTTTTTTTCTCGAATTTTTGTGAATACTCACTAGTTAAGAAGATTGTTCAAGAGTTATGGGGTTAATAAAGACAAATTTTTAAGTTTACTTAATTGAAGGCTGAATTTTCTAGTTTGTGAATGTTTGTGATTTCGAAAGATACCGTATAAAATATACACTATTTTTCACGTTTTTTGATCTTCTTTTATTCAGGAAACCTTTTCTGTTCGAATGGGAGTGACTTAAATTGAGTAATTAAAGTCACAATTTTTTTTTTTTTTTTTTTTGAAAAAAGTAAGGGTGCTCAGCACCCCACTGTGCATGAATGCAATAGAAAAACTATCGTGCTTATCTAGGGCTAGTTCTTGAGAACCTATTGCATTCGTACTTTGTACCTGGGATCTACACAATCCGTTTTCAAGTATTGCACTTGTAAGTGTATAACTAGTTTTGAAGTAGGTATTAACTCTCGTGCTTTGCACTTGTTACTCTATTCAACTAGTTATCAAGTACCTACTGCATTCGTACTTTGTACCTGGGGGTCTATGCAATCAGTTTTCAAGTATTGCACTTGTAAGTACTGAGTTACCAACTCGACAGATATCGAGACGGCCTAGCGGAGACGCCGGGCGGTGTCGGGAAGCGAGACGACCGGCCGGCCGAGCTGGAGATGAGATGAGAGGAGAATCAATGAAAAGTGAGAAAGGGGTCGTAAAGCGAGGAGAGCACTGACCTTCATAGACATCGTCGGGCCGCAGTTGTGACGTCACCTCATCGTCGCCGAGCCAGCGGAATCAGTTCGGGTCACGTGACATCAGAGGACGGAAGAAAACGTTGGGAAGAAAACCTCGCGGGAGCGGAACCTCGTGGAGTGAATTAGGAGAAGCGAACGCGTGACGGACCGAACGCGGCTATCGAGCGGAGTCGACTGGCGAGGCCGGGTGAGGCTGCGGGCGCCTGAGGAGGGGCGGCGGGGGAGGCGCCTCCTCCCCCACAGCAGAGGGGACCGCGATGGGGACGGGCGTCTTCCTCCCCTACTCGGCGGAAGGGATGTTGTCACCCCTTCAAAATGGTCGAGATGTGTAGGAGGGGGAGGGAGGGGGGTGGGTTTATTCCACTTTTACACTGATGTGGTGGTGCTGTGGAGAAGGGGGAGGAGGGCGCTTATTCCTCTTTTACATAGATGGGAAGGGGTAGGGCGCTACACCTGTGGACTTAGGACGTTCGATAGTAGCTAAGTAAAGATAACCACCTACAACAGTGTTTCTTAAAGTGGGGTACATGAATTCCCAGGGGGTATCAGAATCAGAATCATAAATTTTGTCAAAACATGCTGCAATGTAGGACAATTGTCAATGTAATATTGTAATATTGTTCTATAAAATATATTAACATTCATGTAGCCAATAAAAGAGAGAGAAAAAATAGATTAATTAAAACAATAGAAATAAAATGAAATAAAAGAGTGTAAACTCTTACTTGACAAGCTCTGTGTATTGCTGGATTTTAAATCTATATAATGCATAGCAAAAAAATGAATGAATGAATGGATACATTAAAAAAATATATAATAATAATACTAATAATAAAAAATATAAATAAAAAATATATTTGAAATAAAATAAAATGCGCCAGCAATGGTTATTTTCCGTGGCCAAGATGTAGATGTTGAGGTTTTTAACCCACGAACAATGAACCAGCCACCACTCATTCTGTGTATAAATTTCAATCTATGTCGAGATGATTCCAATAGAATTCGTTGGTAGTTCTACTTACCTAACCTCTTGTCTTCGAATTCATGCAAACTCACTACTTAAAAATTATTTCACTCGTTTCATCAATTTTCAAACCTGAAATTTCTCAAAGCAAATGTGCAATTTATTTATCAGTAGGTACATATTACTCGCGTTCAGCTTTTAGAGACAACGGGTTTTGTCCCTTTTTTAACCTTTTATTTTCAAATTTATTTTTTCGAAGATTGATTTTGAGTTTAAAGAATTTTTACTGAAATATGAAATGAGGACTGGCCCAAAATTAGCCCGATTTTCAATTGTTGGTAACTCACTTATTTAAAGAGATTATTTTGAGTTTTTGGATCGAATCGTTTTGTTTGTTTATGGTTTACAACTTTGCTACGTATAAACATTTCTGTAGGATGCACAGTTTAGGAATCTTTAGAGAAAAACTTTAACCCTGGAATGCCCCGTGGGGTTTGTCAAACCCCAATCGCGATTTAAAGTCAGTTTATCATGTTGAATCCCGCATGTCTGGCTCTTCTCGCCCCCTTCTATATCACCCCCCACTTCTTCCCTAAAGGCTTCAGCCTTTTTCCAGTTTAGTACGTTCAAGACCTCTGTGTAGTGTAGTACTTTCTTGTGCCTGGGGTTTGACAAACCCCACCGGGGAGTTAACCGCTAGCGATTTTCTCTATAGCAAGTGTTATTTTTGTGGGCGTTCCCACAGTTTTGTTATTGGCTCATCGTTAAAAATGGATGAAAAACGCAAGTTTTCGGATCCTGAAGACATTAGATCCATTTTGGAACAGTTGGAGGAAGAAGATGTATATTTTGGCGGAGAAAATTCAAACACGGGAGATAATGTCGAGTTACAAGAAGTTGCCTCCGATGAAGAAGCGTCAAAAGTGACGGTTTTGGAGAAACTAGTTCGATGTTCCTTCTGTGAACATCATAGATCTTCAAAGTGTTGAGGATGTTGATCTTATTGCTTGGTGACAATTTTATGTTACCTTTTCATTCTAGTTCTTGGGTTTTGTAAGCGGTATCAAACTAATCTCAGAAAATTGTTTTGTAGATTTTATTTATTTATTTATTTTTGTTTTTAAATGCAAATGTGCTAATTTTATATTGAAATTTTGTTACAATGAGGTACCTTTCTGCTATTATTTTTTTCTTCAGAGCGAGAGGTTTGCCTTACTAGTACTTTTTTCTTCTTGAGCTTAGGTACCTACTTCGTGTTTCTTTACCTCTTGATAACAGAATAAAAATAAAATTTGATTCAAGTGTAACTTATTTTTGATTTTCTAACATTTTTCAAAGTTGGGGTTTGACACACCCCACCGGGGAGTTAAGTGTTGGAAATTTAGCCGGGACATTCCAGGGTTAAAATGGCCAAACTAAGCCATCTTTATGAGGCCGCCATTTTATATTCCACCAATTTTGAGACGGCACTCGAAGATTTTCTCACTCAGAACGGACTAAATTTTCAAAATCTAATCTTAAACCTCCCTCTCAAATTACTACCTATTTTCGGTCTCGGCTCCGGGACTGCCTGGTCCAAATGACCAATGTCATAAAAAACGAAGGAACTAGAAAAACGTCGGCCAAGTTGGGTGTGGCACATAGCTCCCTCGTTTACCTATCATGAATGTAAAGATCATTGAAAAGTTTTAAATAGAGTTTAGATGCCTAGTCAAAAACTTTAGTACTGCCCGCCAACTTTTTCAAACCACAATTAAATATTGTACATCTATTTTAGGATGTTTGAAATTTCAATGATAACCCTCACAAAAATAAAAAGAGCCTGAATATATTAATCAGTGCACTTTGCAAGGGGCTTCGCCCCTTGACCCCGCTAGGGGGGCCCAACATTCCTTTTGCTTTCACCTTGAGCCTCGGCTAACATTGG
This sequence comes from Adelphocoris suturalis, assembly GCA_030762985.1. Classification (NCBI taxonomy): domain Eukaryota; kingdom Metazoa; phylum Arthropoda; class Insecta; order Hemiptera; family Miridae; genus Adelphocoris; species Adelphocoris suturalis. The sequence continues at coordinate 66,903,824 of CM061041.1, forward strand.
AGGAACGTGGAACACTGTCCATTCCAAATTTCAGCTTCACAAGTTGAATAGAAAAGAAATTAAGGTGGCACCAGGTGGTACATATGCGGTTTTTTCAACTTTTCTCAGTCAATAATGGACCGATTTTGAGGATTCTTGCGGCAATCTACTAGTTTTGAAATTTCATATAGGATCGTACCTCTGAAATTTTCAAATTCCAAAGTTTTCAAATTTAGATACCATTTAACAATTTTACTTTGAAATTTTGAGGTTTGTGGAACCTAGAGGTTTCGAAAATAGAACGAATGCTGCAAGAATCATTGAAATCGCTCAATTAATGGCTGAGAAAAGTTGAATAAACCGTTTGGTCGTATGGCTTCATAGGTTGAATAGCAAAGAAATTAAGGTGGCGCCGGATGGTACATACGCGGTTTTTCCCCAAAATTTTTCAGTCAATAGTGGAGCGATTTTAAGGATTTTTGCGGCAATCTACTGGTTTTGAAATTCCATATAGGATCATTCCTCTGAAATTTTCAAATTCCAAAATTTTCAAATTTAGATACCATTTAATAATTTTTCTTTCAAATTTCGAGGTTTGTAGAACCTAGAGGTTTCGAAAATAGAACGAACGCTGAAAGAATCATTGAAATTGCTCAATTAATGACTGAGAAAAGTTGAATAAACAGTTTGGTCGTATTTTGAAACTTGGAGGGAGGTTTGAGTCATTTTCTGGACTCGAAAGAGTTCGTGCATCTACCGCTAGGCATCACTACATTCGAGTCACTCACCTTTCTTGCTCTTCTGGTTGGAAACGCACCAGTCGGTCTACTTTCAGAGACCTCCGAAGCTCACTTAGCTGATCTAGGGGGCTTCAGACTTTATCACTCATTTCTAGACGTCACAAGAAGCCTCCATTTCAAATTTCATCTTCATAGGTTGAATAACGATGACATTAGCTCCGGATACTCAGCTGACCTGATTTCGATTCGTCATTGATTCCTCGTTACCAAAAACAACCGAAAAAATCAAAAATCCTCGAGTGAAAAAACAATTTTGTTCCGGCAAACAGTGCTTATTTTAGATTACCTATTAGATTAGATTTTTGAAAAGTGGGCCACAATGTCCAACAGGATGTATTTGTGACCAGCATGAAATTTCCTATCGTGTCCAAAAACTGAAATTCAAGGAAAATAGACGTTGATTGGTTCAGTGTAATCATTTTCCCCACATCCAGCCATAAATAATGCCCATGTGAGTGAATTTTCGTAATGTCACGCATGCCACAATCTTTGGAAATTTGCACTATGTGTGTAGGTTCAGAAATTTTGCCTACATCTATCTCAAGTCCACAATTATTATAGTCCAGCTAATAGGAAAGATAGTAAAAAATGAATTTAGGTAAGTAGGTGCCTACAATACAAAATTATCATCATGTGTTTGATTTCTACCATAAGTGTTTTGAATATTATTCATTGGTTACAAGGCTGCGTGGATACCAGCTCAAACGGCATGTTAACTCAAATATAAATATCTAAACAGAAGTTTAATCCAAATTTGGCTCAGAGTTTCTAAATTTTCTGTTAACCACTCACGAATTACTTGACAGGATGGTGGACAAAGTGGATGCGGAGTTCCAGTACCTCAGTAACGTTGCCACTAGGGTGACCAGCGCGTTGAATGACCGCGGTATGAAAATAGCTTGATCTTTTCACGTATTTAGATATTTTGTTTTGTTATCATCACATTGTTTAGTACCTACCCGACTTGTAAATTATATGGTTAAACCAATAAACAGATATGGGCCAACCCAGCAGAGAGAGAAGTACGTTAGGTACCACGGCTACCCTGGAGTGGGGAGTCCCCTACACCCACACAGGGACCATAGTTGGCCACATCCCTCTTGCACTTGACTTCATCCAGCTCCTATCAACCTCAATCCCTACCTACCTTCCAGAAGTAACAGTGTCCTAGACTCCAGCTTGTTCACCACCACCAATCCTCTGGCGGCGGTGTCCAAGACTCCGGCTTCTCATCCCTTCATTCATCGTCTATGGCTAACATACCTTTCCACATACGTACCTCCGACAGATTAATCTTCCATATCACCTTCAATATGCTTATATGGAAGGTAACTCTGTCAAAGGGGCCACAATCTAGTAGGCCACATGAAAAAACCATATTCACCGGTGATTGTGCCACGGCAATATTTTTGGATATAGGCAGGGCCTTCAACAATCTGTCATGGCCAGCTATTCAACTAGGTCTTGAAACCAGAGGGGTTGTTGATTCCCCAATTATTTCTTGGTGCAAATTTCATCTATTAAATAGAAAAATCACCTGCTCTCTAGGTAACATCTCCAAAAGGAATAAATTCAAAGAGGCACTCCACAAGGGGGATCACTATCTCCCCTCCTTTGGTGCCTAGTAGACGACTACCTATTGAATGCTTTGCTCACTCTCTGCCATCACGTGCAATTTTTTGCGGATGACAGGGTAGTTCTTATTAGGGGTTCAAACCCGTCGGAGATCACTAGGAATGCCAACACCATACTGAGACTCCTTGAACAATGGTGTAGAAATAAGGGACTATTCATTAATCCCAACAAAATTGAAATCATTACTTTCTCAAGAAAACGAAGTTCCCCACAAATAACAGGACTGTTATACCTAAACACTAACCTCTCACCCTCAGGTGAAGTATCTCGGTATTATTCTGGATTCCAAGCTCAATTGGAAGCCTCGTATTGAATGGAAGGTCAAAAAAATTACCAGGAAAAAAGTGGGGTCTTTCCCCCAGAATAGCCCTCAGGATTCTGCTTAGACTCCTTTTTGGAGTGGTGGTGTGGTGGCCGGGTATTAAAAACAGCAAATACCTTGACAAAATCGAAAGATTAGCCTGCATGCTTATTAGTGGAGCTTTTGCACTACCCCAACTAGAAGCATTCAAATTATCCTGGGACTATCACCACTGAATACACTCGCAATGGTTTATTCCATGCAAGCCGTGGTTAGGTTCAATATTTTGGGAGAATGGGTGCATGATACTAGTTATCTCTCTCACAACACAAAAGTCGGACACACCTACATCAAACAAGCTACTAACGCTTATGCACCGGAAACCCTTATGCCCTCTGATAGAATGATTTTTCTGGAACTTGAAAACCACCTTTGAAATAAACTATAGAAATGAGTGGAACAATCAGCAAATCCCTGTTGAGACTGTAGACACCATCAACTGCTTACACTGATGGTTCTAGGATAGATAAAGGACCCAAACCTTCCTCTAGTGCTAGTGTGTTCATACCCAGCCTTCAAGTGGCAGACTCTTATGCCTTGACAAATATGCAACTGTATTTCAATCAGAAATTTATGCCTGGTCACCTTACAAAACCACAACACTTATAACAAAAACATTCACATTTTTACCTATAGTCAGGCCAGCATTAAAGCACTCCTGAACCCCCTCACGACCTCAAAATCGTTCTGGGAAACAAAGAAATACTTGAACAGTTTCATTGTTGTCAAATCAATACTTCATTCTGCGTATGCGCAAACCTAAATTCCATTATGTTTCATCTTTTTCACACTCTAGTCGTTCGATTTCGCTTAAATTTGGACGATAGTTGGAAGAAGATGAATTGCTTACCTCATATCAATTTCAACTCATTAATAGTTTAATAGTTTAGGAGTATCATTAATAGCTACTGCGCGTGCGCCAATGTGAGATACTTGTAATGAACTCATTTCCACAGTTTTCATCCGATTTTGATGAAATTGTCAGCGAATGCACGGTTTAGGTTGTAGATGGTCCCGTACCTATTTCATTGTTCTCAACTCATCAGTTCATTCTGCGCTTGCACAAATGTAAATTACATTGAGTATCATTTTTTCGTTTCTTAATTCACCAATTATGACATTTCACGCTACTTCTTGATCAGCTCTTTTCCGCTAAGTATGGAATTTTTCAAGGATCTATACATTCATGATAGGTAAACGAGGAAGGTATGTGCCAGCCACGCCCAACTTGGCAGAAGTTTTTTCTTTTTATTCTTTTGACAATATCATTTGGAAGAGGAGATTTGAGGTTAGTTACAAACAAAATTTGACAGAAGTACATTAACGTTAACCCCACCAAAACAAGAAAACCCCTGTTTATGTGTCCCGCTTTACCCCAGCTTACAGTAATTTGATTTTGTTAGTCTGTACACACTTACCATACAATGTACTGACATTAAAACATTTGGTATAACTTAATTATTTAGACCAGAAGGTGGCAAAGAAGTGGATCAACAAAATAGGTTCCTACCATTCGAAGAGCCTGGAAGTCGCCCGATCGCGAAATGACCTGATGCGGAGTCTTATTGGCGTACTAAGGAAGACGCTCCTCTTCAGAGTCATGTCAGCCAAAAAAGTGCAGAACTTGATCAAGGGAGAAGATCTGAAGCAGCTACATGTGAGCACTACCAGCAAAATAGTTTAATTTTCAAGAGAATTTAGGATAAGTCCTAGGGTTTGTTTGAGGGTGAGAAATAGGTTAGCCTGTCGTATTTGTTTATTGTTGCTTAGCGCTTTCGCCTTAATGGCCTCGTCAGAGATTCTTGTATATGGGAGGGTTGTTTGGTTGGTACTATTTCCATTGGGCACATAATTTGAGTGTATCTTCTAATATTGCAGTCTCAATATAGGTCTTTTTTTATTTATTTCAATCATTAAGGGGACCTATCCTCTTGTTGCAGCTCTATACTGGTGTATGTACCTTTTAACATGTTGTTGAGGGGAGGGGGGTTTAATTTTACACTTAAAATTAATAAAATATGCAAATTATAATAATCAAATAAAATTTGCAAATTAATAGATAGCTCCCATAATTTGCATATTTCATTAATTTTAACAGTAAAATTAAACCCCCCCCTCCCCTCAACAACATGCTAAAAGGTACATACACCAGTATAGAGCAGCAAAAAGAGGAAGGTTCCTCCTAATGATTGAAATAAATAAAAAATACCAATATTGAGACTACAATATTAGAAGTTACACTCAAATTATGTACGAACTAAATCACTCGCGACGATGTTGTGGAAACCCATTTCAAAACGGAAGTTAGTGAAAAACGTTGTCTATTTCCACGAAAAACAAAGGGTTACAATGTTAAATCGAGTTCGACGGTTAGACCATCATCAGTAACAAACAATAACAATAAGTTATTGTTTGTTACTGATGATGCCCTAACCGTCGAAATCGATTTAACATTTTAACTCTTTGTTTTTCGTGGAAATAGACAACGTTTTTCACTAACTTCCGTTTTATCTCAAATTACGTGCCCAATGGAAATAGTAAACCAAACGACCCTCCCATATACAAGAAGCTCTGACGAGGCCATTAAGGCGAAAGCGCTAAGCAACAATAAGCAAATACGAGAAGCTAACCTATTTCTCACCCTCGAACAAACCCTAGGATGTATTTCTTGAAGCCTACTACACCACATATTTGGGATAAGTAGGTTTGGAATTCCGCAGGGAACTGTATTGGGTAGCATATACTTCATCATCTACATCAGTGTTTCTTAAAGTGGGGTACATACACAAAGTCCAGGCGGTACTTGAGAAGCTCTGTGTATTGCGGGGTTTTAAATCTACAAAACTTTACAAAGAAGAAGGCCTTTTTGTCCTTGAATTGGCTTATTATTCTCCAACGTTCCTCCCCAGGAACTGGGGCTTCTTCAGGGCGACAAAATTTAAATTATAAATTTCAAAATTTTTTAAAAATAAATAGGTACTTATTGTTTTCTTTTTAAAAAATCGAATTCTGAGTTATCAGTGAGAAAAAATCAAATTTAAAATGGTTTAGCATATGTAGGTAACCGTATGTTTTACTTAGTTCGCTAATGACGGTAATTATAAATTTAAAGTTCCTCAATCAAATGCGAGTAAATGTTGCTCAAGCTTTGAGTGTCTTTTCAAAATCGTAGGAAGAGAATCTAATTTGCAAAAAAGATTATTTCTAGAAATGGTTAATATAAAAAATTCAAGTTCAATAAATTCCGAAAAGAAACTCAAAACGCTCAAATTTTAAAACAATTTAACAATATAGCACGATAACTTACGAAAATTAGCTCATACGATCATGCTGCAAGATTGGAACTTTTCTTTCTATTTGGATTTACATCTTGTTTGATTGCAGAGGGAGATAGGATCATTCGGGGAGCCTGGGCTCGAGACTCCACTTCTGGATACTGTGTACGACCCGGAGAAGATGGCTTCGGGCTTCATGAGCATCTGGTCAGCTGACAAGCGGACGTACATCGCTGCCAAGCCAATAGGAGGTGAAGGCGCCCTGATCTACATGGCTGTGACCCCACACCCTGAACTGGGGTGGGATCTTCCCGACCCCATCAGCACCGGCCTGTACAACTTCCCTACTGATGAATGCGCCCCCTGATTGCTAACATGCAGGGTACATCGTAGTGTCTGTCATCTGAATACCCACGAAAATACAGTCTCCAATGAATTTACAGCGTTTCATTACTTCCAAGGCCACTTTGAAGTGGATTTATAACATTCGCGATTCCAAATAAGAATGTAAGCCTAGCGGCAGCAAAATAAACTAAGCAGAAGAACGTAGTAGCACTCCAAGTTCTACGGTCAGAAATTTGGGTTTATTTCTTGATCCCCAACTGACATGGACTTCATATGTTTCCCATATTGTTAAAAAGGTTTATGGATCCTTATATGCACTGAAATAATTGAGAAATTTACCACCATCTAATCTAAAACTAATGCTGTCTAAAACATTACTAATACCTCACTTTGATTACTGCTGCGAGATATTCTCCACCAACCTCAATTCTGAGCAGCTTCATCGCCTTCAAGTGTGTTGGAATTCCATAGCTTGGTAAGTATGTGTTTTGTATCAGAAGATACGTTCATATCACTCCCTATTCACGATCTTTATTGGGATGCTCCATGACCGACAATTTTACCATGCGGGTAAGTATTTTCATTTTTAGATTACTACATGGTATGAACCCTTGCCCGGAGTACCTTTAGGGCATGTTTGCTTTCAGGCGCGCCGCCAGGCTCCATGCCTTAAATGTGGCGCCCCACCGTACTCTTTCGATGGGTCGTTCCTTGAGAGTAGCTGGTGCGAGGGCGTGGAATTCATTGCCTCTTGGTTGTCGTTCGGTTTCAGAACTGTCTGTCTTCAGTGGCCTTATTGAGCAGCATTTTGGTGTTGCATCAAACCCCGTCATGATGCCTACCTAACTCGTCGACCCCACCACCCACCAATTCCACCATTTCGTTTCATTCATTACTTTCTTTCAATTTTACATTTTCACTTTTTTTCTTTTGTTAATTAGTTTCTTTTTATTATAAAATTATGTGAATTTTACATTTTGTTATTATTCTAGGCCAGAAAATCTTTATTGTTAGTATTTCTTACTTTTACATGCCTAAAGGCGGAATTTCCCCGACGCGGCCGCGGCCGGTGGCCAGCCTCGGCGACTACATGGGCTTGAAAACCGCACATGACAGCCGCCGCGCCGCGGCTGTGGCCCGACTGGTCGAGGGAGCAGTCTAGCCGCGCGCCTACGCGACTAGGATATGCAGACCCGCAATGGGGTTCTCTAATTTACTGTACTGTATTACGGGTTCTCAATAGAGGGATACTCCAAATTCAGACTCACCAGAAGATAATCAGTACCAAACCAACGTTCTTTCCCCTCTTAATTATACATCCCTCTGAAAAGAGCGACTTGTTAGTGCATTTAGAAATGTATATGTACCAACCAATTGTTACTCATAATAAAAAATACTCTGTCAAACACATAGCTTCCTCATCCCTGACGTTCGCGCATGCGCATGGGCTTGAAATACCTACATTATATGGCACCATCTAGGATTTACCCCGCATCCCTGAAAACCGATGGAATATCGAAATCTGACCAAAACTTTAGAATTAAACTTTTTATTTAATGACAATTATTACCTCAAAGTTAGGGCGACTTTTTCTTCAGCAGAAATAGGTACTGGAACATGTGCTGTACCATATTTCGTGAGGTCTTCTCTCACCTTCAAAACGATGTGGTCAATTTTTTTTTTATACATTTTTATTTGTGATAAAGGTGATACATATTACTTAAAAAATGACAATGTTACGACCCCCTATAAGAAAACTTGTGCTGGGGGTCGGAGTGCTGACTCATCCTAATTATAATTAAATTTATCATATCAACATACGTAATGTATCTTACAAAAGAAAAAAAAATATATATATATACCTATATATATATATTTATATTTATATATATATATATATATATATATATCTGTTTCCTCTTCAAGGAGGATGGGAGAGAAAACGAGAGACCCCCCACCCCCCCCCCCCCCCCCCCCCCCCCCCCAAATGAATACAACCTCTGTCCAATAGCAGTGTTCATTCTCGGCGTATGCAGAGTGATCTCATCAGCAGTCCTCGTAATACTGAGGTTCCTTTTGAGCTTACCACTACAGAACTCCGTATAAATAAATATCAAAGTAGTTTTTTCTGCAATTTTTCTTAAATCTACCACTGCAAACTCCTTTAAAATTGACGAAGTCGGGAATCTGATCGGTTTTTTAAGCAAAATTTTAATTAGGCTTTTCTGAGTGATTGCTAGGGGATTTAATGTTGATTCAAATGCTGAATCCCATACCACCGACACCAACCGGAAACCAACAAGGAATGAACCATTGCATTGTAAAATAATTTTTTTTAGCTTCATGCTCATAAAATGTTTGAAGTTCAGCCGAAAGAAAGATCTGAACCGTTGTTCATCATTTATCAGGTGGCAGTCGATGAGAATGTTGAAAAAGCCCTCTTCTGTTCGAGTTGAAAACATGGGTGCGTGAGGCTCCTTGCTCATCAACAATAATTCCTCCTCTTCGTCCTCCTCTGCCAATAAAAGGGCCACAACAATATTCTCGCTCGACATGATCGAAATCGAAACTGGAGCCGCGGCCGCGCCTCTCTGAGAAAACTCTCTTTCACAGCGCGGCTGAGTATCTACATGACAAAATCGCGCGCCGCAGCCGCCGGCTTGAAGCATTATAAATCTTGAAAATACAGTGATATATGCTCTAATTAGAAATCGTTTGTTGTTAGATGGTCGAATGGTGCCTCCCGTCCCCTAATTAGGTAAAGTTACCAGTGGCGGCCGGTGGTCTGCAAAAGGAGTGGGGCACAAAAATATTTACCTATTTGACAGTCAAGAAGAGCATTGAGGTTTTTCTTCCATTTGTTTTGTTTTCAGTGTGAATTAACTTTGTTGACCTAAACACATGATACATAAATCCCACTTGGGTCATGTCATGCCTTGGGCAACTGTTATGAAAGAATATGGCTACTAAATAATAATCAATCGTTATCATTAAATAGTATTGATAAATTAAATATAAATTAATTAGATAAACAAATTACATTAAAAATACTATCTAATAGGTACCTACTTACTAAGTATCTCATCTGATCCGCACCCTGGGCATCGTCAAGTAAATGTCCTAAAGAGGCTTCATACGAAATTACAGCTTCCTAGAGTGTAAAGTATAGAAATTACCAATTAAAATGATTTAACCACCGCTTCACAAATCAAACCGTTCTCGCAATATTTGTATCACCTGCTATGAATCAAATCATCGAAACATCAGCTCAATGAAATCATCAGAAATTAACAAGCGGTTGCAATCATGTTCACAATATCAATTATTGAGAATGATCACCTGAGTGTACACAATAAATTATTCAAATAACCTTGCTCATAACTCAGCTTGTTGGCCACGCACTTTGCAGTAGTTAAGGGGGGACCGGATAGGATGTAAAAAAGTTGAAAGTATTTTTCTCAGCCATTTTTTGAACAATTTTGATGGTGTTTGCGACATTTTACCAATTTAAAATCAAATCTTTTTTTTTGCATGAATTTGAACTAATTTAAAAAATTCCTATGGGTAAAAACGTTGAGGTTTTCAGTAGGTAATATTATAAAGAAACGAATGCCACCTATCGCATCAAAATAGGGAATAAATTAGCTGAGAAAAATTTGTTATCAGGTAACGGGGAATTCTGAGATATGCATAGGCCGCGCGGGGGGGTGGAAGAGGATCCTCGAAGTCAAGCAAGTTCAGCGGGCTGCTGGTAGATGCCAGTATTGCGCTCACCATTCACCCGCCACCGCTGTGCACTACCTTCTCCCCTCCCGCACAAGACTGCTGCCTAATCCATCCCCTCGATAACTCCCTTACTACTCATCCTAGGCGCCGGCATTTTATGACGAGCTCGGTTCACTCCACTTTTTGGATACAGGTAAGAAAGCTCAGAAGAGCTATCCTTGACACTACAATAGATTGGGAAAAAAAGTGTTGCGAAAAATTCCTTGACCCCAAGCCAAAAGACATATCTATGTCAAAATTTACCACCGCAACTTAGAAAAAATCTCCGGAAAATACCATATATCCCACGTTTTAAAACTAGAAACATACAAATTAATCATACAAAATCTAAAAAAATCCATGTTAAAATGTCAAACTAGGATCAAAGGTATCCATCCCTCGGGCAAGAAAGTGACAATGAAAGGAGCATTGCATTTTGTGTGGAGAATCAAATTTATCAGGTTTTTAATGGAATTTTACTTATAAATCAAGCATTTTAATTTCTCCCTTGATGGGAAAAACAAATATCATGGATATGTCTAGTACCTACTGCTTACCAGTAGGTACCTACTACTCAATTGTATACCAACCATGTAGTGCCTTCATATCACAAGATTATTCCATTATGGTTACAAAACAATATTAGTTTTTAACTTAGAGCAATAAATCAGCATTCCTTGACACTACAATGGCTTAGAGGTCATGAAATGTCGTGGTAAAATGAGAGCATTCCAAAAAGTGGCGAACGATTTTCCTACTATGAAAACTGTGGGAGTTACTCTTCCCTAGTAACGCCTTGGTTGTACATAAAAATCAATGGAAAATGTGGCGGTCGGGAAAAAAGTGTCGGTCGGGAAAAAAAAAGTGTTGCGAAAAATTCCTTGACCCCCAGCCAAAAGACATATCCATGTCAAAACATCTGCTAGTTTGGGTAGGCTGTACAGCTTCCTCACTTATTGTAACATGTGCTTGTATAAATAACCATCCTCCGATTTCGAAAGAAATGGGGCCACTAATCGTGATAATATTAGTATTGTACACACGCACACGCGTACACGCGCACACGCGATACACGCGATACACGCGCACCCGCGCTCCAGCGCTCCCGCACACGCACACACGATACACGCGTACACGCGATACACGCGATACACGCGCACCCGCGCTCCGGCGATACACGCGATATACGCGCACACGCGCACACGCGCACACGCGATACACGCGCACCCGCGCTCCGGCGATACACGCGATATACGCGCACACGCGCACACGCGACACACGCGATACACGCACATCCCCCCCCCTCGCTCCAGCGCTCCCTCGCGCGCGCACGCGCACACGCGATACACGCGCACACGCGATACACGCGCACACGCGATACACGCGATACACGCGCACACGAGCACACGCGATACACGCGATACACGCGATACACGCGATACACCCGATACATGCGATACACGCGCACACGCGCACACGCGCACGCACACACACGCACGCACACACGCGCACGCACACACGCGCACGCACACACGCGCACGCACACACGCGCACACACACACGCGCGCGCGCGCACACACACACACACACACACACATTTTTTTTTTTTTTTTTGGATACATTCCAAAAAGTGGCGAACGATTTTCCCACTATGAAAACTGTGGGAGTTACTCTTCCCTAGTAACGCCTTGGTTGTACATAAAAATCAATGGAAAATGTGGCGGTCGGGATACACGCGATATACCCGCACACGCGCACACGCGCACACGCGATACACGCGCACCCGCGCGCGCGCACGCGCACACGCGATACACGCGATACACGCGCACCCGCGCACCCGCGCTCCGGCGATACACGCGATATACGCGCACACGCGAACACGCGTACACGCTCACACGAATACACGCGCACAAGCGCACACGCGATACACGCGATACACGCGCACACACGCACACGCGCACACACGTACACGCGCACACGCGCACACGCGATACACGCGATACACGCGCTCCGGCGATACACGCGATATACGCGCACACGCGCACACGCGCACACGCGATACACGCACACCCGCGCTCCAGCACGCGCACACGCGATACACGCGATACACGCGATACACGCAATACACGCGATACACGAGATACACGCGATACACGCGATACATGCGATCTATGCCATACACGCGATACACGCGATACACGCGATACACGCGCACACGCGCACACTCCCACACACGCGATACACGCGATACACGCGATACAAGCGATACACGCGATACACACTTACACGCGATACACGCGCACACGCGATACACGCGCACATGCGATACACGCGATACACGCGATACACGCGATACACGCGATACACGCGATACACGCGATACACGCAATTCACGCGATACACGCGATACACGCGCACACGCGCACACGCGCACACGCACACGCGATACACGCGATACACGCGATACACGCGATACATGCGCACACACGATACACGCGATACACGCGCACACGCGATACACGCGCACACGCGATACACGCGCACACGCGATACACGCGCACACGCGATACACGCGCACACGCGATACACGCGCACACGCGATACACGCGCACACGCGATACACGCGCACACGCGATACACGCGATACATGCAATACACGCGATACACGCGCACACACGCGATACACGAATACACGCGATAAACGCGCACACGCGATACACGCAATACACGCGATACACGTGATACACGCGATACAAGCGATACACGCGATACACGTGATACACGCGCACACGTGATACACGCGCACACGCGATACACGCGCACACGCAATACACGTGATACATGCGCACACGCGATACACGCAATACACGCAATATACGCAATACACGCGCACACGCGATACAGGCGTTACACGTGATACACGCGATACACGTGATACACGCGATACACGCAATATAGGCAATACACGCGCACATGCGATACACGCGTTACACGTGATACACGCACACACGCGATACACGCGCACACGCGATACATGCGATACACGCGCACACACGTGATACACGCGCACACACGTGATACACGCGCACACACGTGATACACGCAATATAGGCAATACACGCGCACACGCGATACACGCGTTACACGCGATACACGCGCACACGCGATACACGCACACACACGCACACGCGATACACGCGATACACGCGCACAGGTGATACACGCGATACACGCCATATACGCGATACACGCGCACACACGATACACGCAATACACGCGCACATGCGATACACGCGTTACACGTGATACACGCACACACGCGATACACGCGCACACGCGATACATGCGATACACGCGCACACACGTGATACACGCAATATAGGCAATACACGCGCACACGCGATACACGCGCACACGGGATACACGCGCACACGCGAAACACGCGATACACGTCCACACACGCAACACGCGATACACGCGATACACGCGCACACGCGATACACGCGCACACGCTATACACGCTATACACGTGATACACGCGCACACGCGCAATATACGCAATACACGCGCACACGCGATACATGCGATACACGTGATACACGCGATACACGCGATACACGTGATACACGCGATACACGTGATACACGCGCACATGCGATACACGTGATACACACGCACACACGATACATGAGATACATGCGATACACGCGCACACACGCGATACACGCAATATAGGCAATACACGCGCACATGCGATACACGTGATACACGCGTTACACGTGATACACGCACACACGCGATACACGCGCACACGCGATACATGCGATACACGCGCACACACGCGATACACGCAATATAGGCAATACACGCGCACACGCGATACACGCGTTACACGTGATACAGGCGCACACGAGAAACACGCGCACACACGCGATACACGCAATATAGGCAACACACGCGCACACGCGATACACGCGTTACACGTGATACACGCGCACACGCTATACACGCGATAGACGCAATATACGCAATACACGCGCACACGCGATACACGCGTTACACGTGATACACGTGATACACGCGATACACTTGATACACGCGATACACGTGATTCACGCGCAAACGCGATACACGCGATACACGCGCACACGCGATAAATGCGATACATGCGATACACGCGCACACACGCGATACACGCACGCAATACACGCGCACACGCGATACACGATACATGCGATACACGCGCACACGCGATACACGCGCACACGCGATACATGCGATACACTCGATACACGCGCACACGCGATACAGGCGATACACGCGATACACGCGATACACGCAATATAGGCAATACACGCGTTACACGTGTTACACGCGATACTTGTGATACACGCGATACACGCAAAACACGCGCACACGCGATACACGGGCACACGCGATACACGCGATACATGTGATACATGCGATACACGCGCACACACGCGATACACGCAATATAGGCAATACACGCGCACACGCGATACACGCGTTACACGTGATACACGCCACACGCGAGACATGCGATACACGCGCACACACGCGATACACGCGATACACGCATACGCGATACACGCGCACACGCGATACACGCGATACACGCGATACACGCGCACACGCGCACACGCGATACACGCGATACACGCGATACACGCGCACACGCGATACATGCGATACATGCGATACACGCGATACACGCTATACACGCGATACACGTGATACACGCGATACACGCGATACTTGTGATACACGCGTTACACGCGATACACGTGATACACGCGATACACGCGATACACGCGATACACGTGATACACGCGCACACGCGATACACGCGATACACGCGCGCACACGCGATACATGCGATACATGCGATACACGCGATACACACGCACACGCGTTACACGCAACACACGCAATACACGCGCACACGCGATACACGCGTTACACGTGATACACGCCACACGCGAGACACGCGATACACGCGCACACACGCGATACACGTGATACACGCAATATAGGCAATACACGCGCACACGCGATACACGCGTTACACGCGCTACACGCGCACACGCAATACACGCGCACACGCGATACACACGATACACGCGATACACGCGCACATGCGCTACACGCGATACACGCGCACACGCCATACACGCGATACACGCGATACAGGCGATACACGCGATACATGCGATACAGGCGATACACGCGATACATGCGATACACGCGCACACGCGCACGAGAGCACGCACACACACACACACACACACAATTTTTTTTTTTTTTTTTTTTTTTTTGGATACAGGTAAGAAAGCTCAGAAGAGCTATCCTTGACACTACAATAGATTGGGAAAAAAAGTGTTGCGAAAAATACACGCAATATACGCAATACACGCGATACACGCGCACACGCGATACACGGGATGCACGCGATACACGCGATACACGCGCACACGCGCACAAGAGCACACGCACACACACACACACACACACACACACACACACACACACACACACACACACACACACACACACTACTCTTCCCTAGTAACGCCTTGGTTGTACAGTCTTGCTCGAGCGCTCGTCGAGTAAACATCGTGCGTTGTGTTGTTGTTTTCGGTCGCGCCTCTCTCGACACCATGGACTGTGTCAAGTGTACCAGGGAGTTATCTTCCCCCAAGAAAACGGCAAAGTGTGCTAAGTGTGGTGGTTTATATCATCCGGCATGTACACGTTTAAAAAATGTTGAAAACTTTAAGAAGATGCGAAAAGAGTTAAGGGAAAAATGAAATTGTGACAAGTGTTTACAACTCGAGAAATCGGGTAGTATTACTGAAGAAAGTGATTCCGATTCCGAGGCGGAAACCAAAAGTGAGTCTGTCTCTATGGTAAATTTGAATAGAAACATGGAAAAGTTAATGAGACAATTTGATGGATTAAACAAAGAATTTGTGTCTGTAAGAAACTCGATGGGATTTTTCAATGAACAGTTTGAAGAAATGAAAAAGTTAATTGTAGATTTTAAAAAGGAAATGAAGGAAGTAAGAGATGAACACCAAGTATTACGGAATGAGAATGTGCGGATGAAAGAGGAAATATCAGATTTGAGAACCCGAACAAACGACCTTGAACAGGATGCGTTGTCAACGGTGTTTGAACTGAGAGGTATACCTGAGACGCCAAATGAGGACGTATCGGAGATAGTTCTATCAGTTGCCAGTAAAATTGGCATTCCGTTGCGTAATACAGACATCTCATGTTATCGACAGAAGTTCAGGGTGCACATGGAGCCTACTCGGCGTGTTTCTTCAATGCTCGATCGCGGTCTCCTCATTGTAAACAGTAATCTTGAGTTGATGAAACTTTGGATGTCTAAGAAGAAAGACCTCAGGAATATTACGGCCAAGGATATCAATGCTGCTTTTCCGGATAACAAAATATACGTTAACGAGCGTCTGACCTCTTACAATAGGAAATTGTTCTAGTTGGCCAGGAAAATTGCAAAGGAATATGAATTTCGTTTCGTTTGGACCAACGGTGGGCGTGTTTTTGTAAAAAAGGATGATTCATCGGCTTCGCATTTGATTCGTATTAGAAATGAAGATCAACTAAGGGGACTGGACGTTCGTAAGCATATTTTTCAAGAATGAGACTTTATACTATTTGTGACTCTAAATTCTAATGCATAGATATTAAATAGGTTTAGGTACTTACTATTAATATGAATGAACAGTTCGACATAATTGAGTCATCAAATAATGTCAATGATACTGAAATTCTTTTAAATACAGAAGATGTGAATAATTTCATGGCTAATAAGGGAGAGGGTATTTTTATTTATCATGTTAATATCAGGAGCATATCTCAGAATTACGATAATTTGATAGTTACAATCGAACAATTTCGGAATAAACCTGATATAATTGTATTGAGTGAGTGTTGGCTCCATGACATGAAAATTAGAGATTGGAGTTGGGACATTAAAGGATATCAAACTTTTTTCACAAGTAATACGTTTAATCAGAACAGTGGAACGATAGTTTATGTTCAGCGTAATTTTAATGTTGAGTGCTTTTCGGAGCCACAAATCCATGGATGCAGCGCACTTGAGGTTGTTTTAGAGGGACAAAGTAAGAAAAATGAAGAATGTTACATAATAGGTGATATCAATATAGATATACTAAATGTGGATACTGAAAATCGTGAAAGAGATGACTATTTAAATGTTTTAGCAGTTCATGGTTTCCTCCCTTTAATAAATAGATTCACTCGTGAAATAGGAAATTCGCAGACGTGTATAGATCATATTATTGTAAATTCTATTAGAAAAAACTTCATTAGTGCAACGCACCACTCCGCTATTTCTGAACATCATTCTGTGCTCTTGCACTTTCCTCTAAAACAGAACTGTATGTTGCACAAGAAAACAAAAACAATTCGGGAAAAAAAGATAATAGACTATGATAAGCTAATTTCAGTCTTGAATGAAGAGAAGTGGGAATCTATCAATGTAGCAGACAATGTAGAAACTTGTTATTTTAACTTTATGAACACCCTGCAGGGCCACATACGCGACTCAACAAAAATAATTTTGGGTAAATCTGGAAAAGACACCCCTTTAAAACCTTGGATCACGAAGGGTTTGCTTGCTTCCATTAGGAAAAAAGCTTTATTATATAAAACTCTGAAAAAACAACCATTTAACACCACTTTATCATCGTATTTTGCAAGTTACCAGAAAAAAATGAAGTCGCTAGTGAGAGTCTCTAAGGAAAATTATTTTAAAAGCAAAATTGAAAAGACGGAAGGTAATACAACCAAGTTATGGAGGGAACTGAATGAAATTATTGGTAAACAGATGGCAGACACTGAAGTTAAGGAGATTAAGAGTAATGATATATTGTTTAACGATTCAGCTACATGCGCTAATATGTTTAATAAGCATTTTATAGAAGTAGGACCAAAATTAGCGAATGCCCTTCCCCCGAAACAGTTCCGTTGTTTGCCAACAAATACTAATTCCAGAACATTTTCTTTTAAAAAATGTAGAGAGGAGGACGTACTAAAAGCAATCGAATCTCTAAAAGGGGGGTCGAGCCCAGGCTTTGATGGAATCCAAACAGAAACTATTAAAAAAATTAAAAAACATTGTGCAACCCCTATTGAGTTTAATTAACATGAGCTTATCGACTGGTGTTTTCCCGGATAACCTAAAATTGGCAATCGTTTTCCCTCTCTTTAAGAGTGGAGACCGGAAGGAGGTAGGGAATTATCGTCCTATATCGTTATTAAGTGTAATTTCAAAAATATTTGAAAAATGTGTCAAGTCCCAGCTTATTGAGTACCTGGAAAAGTACAACTTGTTAGACGAGAGGCAGTTTGGTTTTCGTTCTTGTAGGAGCACCCAAGATGCCATAGCTTATCTTACAACTCGAATAATCCAAGTTCTTGAAACTGGAGATAAGCCACTGGCTGTGTTTTTGGATCTAGCAAAGTGTTTCGATACTATTTCTCACGAAATTCTCTTTGAAAAGCTCTATGAAGTGGGTATTAGGGACACGGCGCTTTTATGGTTTAAGAGCTATCTTAAAAATAGAAGCCAGGTGGTGCGCGTTAATGGTGTTTTGGGTGAGGTCTTGCAAATACAGGAGTATGGAGTACCGCAGGGCACGGTACTTGGGCCTATACTGTACGCATTATATGCCAATCAGTTTTTTAAATCGGAAGCGGTGTCAATGGGTGAGGCAGTGATGTTTGCCGATGACACAGTTATGATTTTTAGTGGTGGCTCCTGGCACGAAACATTCAGAAAGGCTGAGACTGGTCTGAAATTTATTAGTTCTTGGTTGATAGAGAACAAACTAACCCTTAACGTAAGCAAAACAGTTTTTTTGCCGTTTTCATGGTCTATGAAAACTTTGCCTTTGGAGGACATGATATTGAAACTTCACCGAGTTGATTGTCAAGCCTCCTGTACGTGTCCATGCCCTCCTTTAAACCGTTCTAACCAAGTTAGGTACTTAGGACTAATTATTGACAATTTATTGAAATGGGATAGGCATATTAGTACTCTTCAGGGCAAACTAAGAAAATGTATTTACGTTTTTTCCTTTCTAAAGAAAATAGTGAGCACTGATATACTCAGACAGATTTACTGTGCGCTCGTCCAGTCTCTGCTACTCTATGCTTTACCAATTTGGGGTAGTGCCTATGAAAGTACTCTCCACAAGATTGTTGTACTCCAGAAATATTTTGTACGAGCGGTTTCTAAATTAGACAGCAAAGCCCATACAAGTCCTTTGTTTGTAAAACTAAATCTCTTAAATCTCCGCGATATGTACAAGAAAGCTGCTGTACAGCAGTTACTTAAAAGTAGTGAATTTTCTACTCCGACCCACTCTATTTTTACCCGATTTGCTAATAACGACTCACTATCTCTTCCAAAATTAAACTTTACAGCTTCTCAAAAATTTTTCCCCTATCAAGGCATTCTAACTTTCAATAGTTTTCCTAATACAACTAGAGTTGAGTTAATTGAGCAATTAAGAAATAACCCTAAGAAAATAAAAATTGTTTTAAAAAAATTATTTTCTTACAAGTAGTTAGAACCATAATATAAGTAGGTATAACAACATGGAATACAAATATTGTAATTTTGCTACCACCATTATTAAAATTTCGATTGAATAGTATACTTACACTTTGTACAATTTCATTAGGCTTTTGTTAATTACCGAGCGATGAGCAAGTTGCTCATTCCCCAACACGGGCTGGTGCCCATATGGGGAATTACATTTCCAAATATTTTATTTCACTTAAGACATGTGTTATATTTTTGGTATCCTTAATTATTATTTTTGATTAAACTTATATGACTGTATTATGTAATGGAAATAAATAAACTTAAAAAAAAAAAAAAAAACATAAAAATCAATGGAAAATGTGGCGGTCGGGAAAAAAAGTGTCGGTCTGGAAAAAAAGTGTCGCGAAAAATTCCTTGACCCCCAGCCAAAAGACATATCCATGTCAAAAACCGTTGCATTTTACACGCGCACCCGCGCTCCGGCGATACACGCGATATACCCGCACACGCGATACACACAATACATGCGCACCCGCGCACCCGCGCTCCCGCGCGCGCACGCGCACACGCGATACACGCGGTACACGCGATACACGTGATACACGCGATACACGAGATACACGTGATACACGCGCACACGCGATACACACGATACACGCGATACACGCGATACACGCGATACACGCGATACACGTGCACACGCGATACACGCGATACACGCGCACACGCGATACACGCGATACACGCGATACACGCGATACACGCGATACACGTGATACAGGCGCACACGCGCACACGCGATACACGCGTTACACGCGATACACGCGCACACGCAATACACGCGCGCACGCGATACATGCGAAACACGCGCACACACGCGATATACGCGATACACGCAATATAGGCAATACACGCATACAAGCGATACACGCAATACACGTGATACACGCGCACACGCGATACATGCGATACACGCGATACACGCGATACACGCGCACACGCGCACACGCGATACATGCGATACACGCGATACACGCGCACACACGCGATACACGCGATACACGCAACACACGCAATACACGCGCACACACGATACACGGGTTACACGTGATACACGCGCACACGCGCACACGCGATACATGCGATACACGCGCACACACGCAATACACGCGATACACGCAATACACGCGATACACACGCACATGCGATACACGCGATACAAGCGATACACGCAATACACGTGATACACGCGCACACGCGATACACGTGATACACGCGATACACGCGATACACGCGCACACGCGCACAAGAGCATATGCCCACACACACACACACACACACACACACACACACACACACACACACACACACACACACACACACACACACACACACACACACACAAATTTGTGTATCGCGTGTATCGCATGTATCGCGTGTATCGCGTGTATCGCGTGTATCGCGTGTATCACGTGTATCGCATGTGCGCGTGTATCGCGTGTATCGCGTGTGCGCGTGTATTGCGTGTATCGCGTGTATTGCGTGTGGGCGTGTGCGCATGTATCGCGTGTATCGCGTGTATCGCGTGTGCGCGTGTGCGCGTGTGCGCGTGCGGGTGTGTATCGCATGTATCGGGTGTATCGCGTGTATCCTGTGTGCGCGTGTATGGCGTGTATGGCGTGTATCGCGTGTGCGCGTGTATCGCGTGTGCGCGTGTGCGCGTGTTACGCATGTGCGCGTGTGCGCGTGGATCGCGTGTAAGTGTGTATCGCATGTATCACGTGTATCGCGTGTATCACGTGTATGGCGTGTATCGCGTGTGCGCGTGCGCGCGCGCGGGAGCGCTGGAGCGCGGGTGCGGGTGTATTGCGTTTGCGCGTATATCACGTGTGCGCGTGTGCGATATCGCGTGTATCGCGAATGCGCGTGTATCGCGTGTATCGTGGGTGCGCGTGTATCGCGTGTGCCCGTGTATCGCGTGTATTGGGTGCATCGCGTGTATCGCGTGTGTGCGTGCGCGTGTGCGCGTGTGCGCTTGTGCGCGTGTGCGCTTGTGCGCGTGTGCGCGTGTATTGCGTGTATCGCGTGTATCGCGTGTATCGCGTGTATCGCGTGTATCGCATGTGCGCGTGTATCGCGTGTATCGCGTGTATCGCGTGTGCGCGTGTATTGCGTGTATTGCGTGTATCGCGTGTAACGCGTGTATCGCGTGTGCGCGCGTATCGCGTGCGTGTGTATGCGGGTGTTCGCGTGTATCGTGTGTATCGAGTGTGCGTGTATCGCGGGTGCGCGTGTGCGCGTGTATTGTGTGTATTGCGTGTGCGCCTGTATCGCGTGTATCGTGTGTATCGCGTGTGCGCGTGTGCTCTTGTGCGCGTGTATCGCGTGTGTCGCGTGTATCGCGTGGGCGCTTGTGCGCAAGTATCGCGTGTATCGCGTGAATCGCGTGTATTGCGTGTGCGCATGTATCGCGTGTATCACGTGTATCGCGTGTGCGCATGTGCGCGTGTGCGCGTGCGGGCGTGTGCGCATTTATCGCGTGTATCGCATGTATCGCATGTATCGTGTGTATGGTGTGTGCGCGTGTATCTCGTGTATCGTGTGTATCGCGTGTACGCGTTCGCGTGCGCGCGTGTGCGCGTGTGCGCTTGTGCGCGTGTATCGCGTGTAACGTGTGTATCGCGTGTATCGCATGTGCGCGTGTATCGCGTGTGCGCGTGTATCGCGTGTGCGCGTGTGCGCGTGTATCGCGTGTGCGCGTGTATCGCGTGTGTCGCGTGTATCGCCGGAGCGCGGGTGCGCGTGTATCGCGTGTGCGCGTGTATCGCATGTGCGCGTATATCGCGTGTATCGCCGGAGCGCGGTTGCGCGGGTGCGCGTGTATCGCGTGTATCGCCTGTGCGCTTGTGCGCGTGTATCGCGTGTATCGCGTGTGCGCGTATATCGTGTGTGGGCGTGTGCGCGCGTATCGCGTGTGCCGCGTGTATCGCGTGTGCGCGTGTATCGCGTGTGCGCGTGTGTGCGTGTATTGCGTGTGCCCGTGTATCGCGTGTATCGCATGTGCGCCTGTATCGAGTGTGCGCATGTATCGCGTGTGCGCGCGTATCGTGTGTGCGCGTGTATCGCGTGTATTGTGTGTATTGCGTGTGCGCGTGTGCGCGTATATCGCGTGTATCGCCGGAACGCGGGTGCGCGTGTATCTCATGTATCGCGTGTGCGCGTGTATCACGTGTAACGCGTGTATAGCGTATATTGCGTGTATCGCGTGTATCTCGTGTATTGCGGGTATCACGTGTATCGCATGTATCGCGTGTGCGTGTATCGCGTGTATCGCGTGTATCGCGTGTGCGCGTGTATCGCGTGTATCGCGGGTGCGCGTGTATCGCGTGTATCGCGTGTAGCGCATGTGAGCGTGTATCACGTGTGTGCGCGTGTATCGCGTGTGCGCGTTCGCGTGCGCGCGTGTGCGCGTGTATTGCGTGTATCGCGTGTAACGTGTGTATCGCGTGTATCGCATAAGCGCGTGTATTGCGTGTGTATCGTGTGTGTGCGTGTATCGCATGTGCGCGTGAATCGCGTGTATCGCGTGTGCGCGTGTATCGCGTGTGCGCGTGTATCGCGTAGGCGCGCGTATTGTGTGTGCGCGCGTATCGCCTGTATTGTGTGTATTGCGTGTGCGCGTGTATCGCGTGTATCGCGTGTATCGTGTGTATTGCGTGTGGGCGTGTGCGCGTGTGCGCTTGTGCGCGTGTGCGCGTGTGCTCTTGTGCGCGTGTATCGCCTGTATCAAGTGTATCGCGTGTGCGCTTGTGCCCGCGTATCGCGTGTATCGCGTGTATTGCGTGTATCGCATGTGCGCATGGTTAGCGTGTATCGCGTGTGCGTATGTGCGCGTGTGCGCGTGCGGGCGTGTGCGCGTGTGCGCGTGTGAGCGTATATCGGGTGTATTGCGTGTATCTCGTGTATCGCGTGTGTGCGCGTGTATCTCGTGTATCGCGTGTATCGCAAGTGCGCGTTCGCGTGCGCGCGTGTGCGCGTGTGCGCTTGTGCGCGTGTATTGCGAGTATCGCGTGTGCGCGTGTATCGCGTGTGCGTGTGTATCGCGTGTGCACGTGTGTGCGTGTATCGCATGTGCGCGTGTATCGCGTGTATTGCGTATATTGCGTGTATCGCGTGTATCGCGTTCGCGTGTGCGCGTGTGCGCTTGTGCGCGTGTGCCCTTGTGCGCTTGTGCCTGTATCGCGTGTATCACGTGTACGCTTGTGCGCAAGTATCGCGTGTATCGCGTGAATCGCGTGTATTGCGTGTGCGCATGTATCGCGTGTATCACGTGTATCGCGTGTGCGCATGTGCGCGTGTGCGCGTGCGGGCGTGTGCGCATTTATCGCGTGTATCGCGTGTATCGGGTGTATCACGTGTATGGTGTGTGCGCGTGTATCTCGTGTATCGTGTGTATCGCGTGTACGCGTTCGCGTGCGCGCGTGTGCGCGTGTGCGCTTGTGCGCGTGTATCGCGTCTATCACGTGTAACGTGTGTATCGCGTGTATCGCATGTGCGCGTGTATCGCGTGTGCGCGTGTATCGCATGTGGGCGTGTGCGCGTGTGCGCGTTTATCGCGTGTATCGCGTGTGTCGCGTGTATCGCCGGAGCGCGGGTGCGCGTGTATCGCGTGTGCGCGTGTATCGCATGTGCGCGTATATCGCGTGTATCGCCGGAGCGCGGTTGCGCGGGTGCGCGTGTATCGCGTGTATCGCGGGTGCGCGTGTAACGCGTGTATCGCGTGTGCGCGTATATCGTATGTAGCGCCGGAGCGCTTGTGCGCGTGTGCGCGTGTATCGCGTGTATCGCATGTACGCGTGTATCGCGTGTGCGCTTGTGCGCGTGTATCGCGTGTATCGCGTGTATCGCGTGTATCACGTGTATCGCGTGTGCGCGTGTATCGCGTGTGCGCGTGTATCGCGTGTATCGCATGTGCGCGTGTATTGCGTGTATCGCGTGTGTGCGTGTTTCGCGTGTGCGCGTGTATCGCGTGTGCGCGTGTATCGTGTGTGCGCGTGTATCGCGTGTATTGTGTGTATTGCGTGTGCGCGTGTGCGCGTATATCGCGTGTATCGCCGGAACGCGGGTGCGCGTGTATCTCATGTATCGCGTGTGCGCGTGTATCACGTGTAACGCGTGTATTGCCTATATTGCGTGTATCGCGTGTATCGCGTGTGCGCATGTATCGCGTGTATCGCTTGTATCGCGTGTGCGCGTGTACGCGTGTGCGCGTGTACGCGTGTGCGCGTATATCGCGTGTATCGCGGGTGCGCGTGTATCGCGCGTGTGCGCGTTCGCGTGCGCGCGTGTGCGCGTGTATTGCGTGTATCGCGTGTAACGTGTGTATCGCGTGTATCGCATAAGCGCGTGTATCGCGTGTGCGCGTGTGCGCGTTTATCGCGTGTATTCGTGTATCGCGTGTATTGCATGTGTATCGCATGTGCGCGTGTATCGCGTGTGCGCGCGTGTATCGCGTGTGGGCGCGTATCGCGTGCGCGCGTGTATCGCGTGTATCGCGTGTATTGTGTGTATTGCGTGTATCGCGTGAGCGCTTGTGCGCGTGTGCGCGTGTGCTCTTGTGCGCGTGTATCGCCTGTATCGAGTGTATCGCGTGTGCGCTTGTGCGCAAGTATCGCGTGTATTGCGTGTATCGCATGTGCGCATGGTTAGCGTGTATCGCGTGTGCGCATGTGCGCGTGTGCGCGTTTATCGTGTGTATCGGGTGTATCGCGTGTATGGTGTGTGCGCGTGTATCTCGTGTATCGCGTGTATCGCAAGTGCGCGTTCGCGTGCGCGCGTGTGCGCGTGTGCGCTTGTGCGCGTGTGCGCGTGTATTGCGAGTATCGCGTGTGCGCGTGTGCGCGTGTATCACGTGTATTGCGTGTATCGCGTGTATCGCATGTGCGCGTGTATCGCGTGTGCGCGTGTATCGCGTGTGCACGTGTGTGCGTGTATCGCATGTGCGCGTGTATCGCGTGTATCGCGTGTATCGCGTTTATCGCGTGTGTGCGTGCGCGTGTGCGCGCGTGTGCGCTTGTGCGCGTGTGCGCTTGTGCGCGTGTGCGCGTGTATCGCGTGTATCACGTGTACGCTTGTGCGCAAGTATCGCGTGTATCGCGTGAATCGCATGTATTGCGTGTATCGCGTGTGCGCGTGTATCGCGTGTATCGCGTGTGCATTTGCGCGTGTGCGCGTGTATCGCGTGTATCGTGTGTATCGCGTGTATCGCGTGTATGTATTGCGTGTTTCGCGTGTATCGCGTGTATCACGTGTATCGCGTGTATCGCGTGTGGGCGTGCGCGGGAGCGCTGGAGCGCGGGTGCGGGTGTATTGCGTGTGCGCGTATATCGCGTGTGCGCGTGTGCGCGTATATCGCGTGTATCGCGGTTGTGCGTGTATCGCGTGTGTCACGTGTGCGCGTATATCGCGTGTGGGCGGGTGCGCGTGTATCGCGTGTATCGCGTGTAGCGCATGTGAGCGTGTATCGCGTGTAATGCGTGTGTGCGCGTGTATCGCGTGTGCGCGTTCGCGTGCGCGCGTGTATAGCGTGTATCGCGTGTAACGTGTGTATCGCGTGTATCGCATGTGCTCGTGTATCGCGTGTGCGCGTGTGTGCGTGTATCGCATGTGCGCGTGTATCGCGTGTATTGCATGTGCACATGTATCGCGTGTGCGCATGTATCGCGTGTGCGCGTGTATCGTGTGTGCGGGTGTATTGCGTGTATCGTGTGTATCGAGTGTATCGCGTGTATCACGTGTATTGCGTGTATCGCGTGTGCGCTTGTGCGGGTGTGTGCGTGTGCGCTTGTGCGCGTGTGCTCTTGTGCGCGTGTATCGCGTGTATCGCGTGTATCGCGTGTGCGCTTGTGCGCAAGTATCGCGTGTATTGCGTGTATCGCATGTGCGCATGGTTAGCGTGTATCGCGTGTGCGCATGTGCGCGTGTGCGCGTGCGGGCGTGTGCGCGTTTATCGCGTGTATCGGGTGTATCGCGAGTGCGCGTTCGCGTGCGCGCGTGTGCGCTTGTGCGCGTGTATTGCGAGTATCGCGTGTGCGCGTGTGCGCGTGTATCGCGTGTATCACGTGTGCGCGTGTATCTCGTGTACGCGTGTATTGCGTGTGCGCGTGTATCGTGTGTGCGCTTGTGCGCGTGTATCGCATGTGCGCGTGTATCGCGTGTGTGCAAGTATCGCGTGTATCGCGTGTGCGCGTGTGCGCTTGTGCGCGTGTGCGCTTGTGCGCTTGTGCCTGTATCGCGTGTATCACGTGTACGCTTGTGCGCAAGTATCGCGTGTATCGCGTGAATCGCATTTATTGCGTGTATCGCTTGTGCGCATGTATCGTGTGTATCGCGTGTGCGTATGCGCGCGTGTATCGCGTGTGCGTATGCGCGCGTGTATCGCGTGTGCGTATGCGCGCGTGTGCGCGTGCGGGCGTGTGCGCGTTTATCGCGTGTATCGCGTGTATCGCGTGTATCGCGTGAATTGCGTGTGTCGCGTGTAACGCGTGTATCGCGTGTATCGCGTGTATCGCGTGTATCGCGTGTGCGCGTGCGCGCGCGCGGGAGCGCTGGAGCGCGGGTGCGCGTGTATCGCGTGTGCGTGTGCGCGTGTGCGCGTATATCGCGTGTATCGCGGTTGCGCGTGTATCGCGTGTATTGTGGGTGCGCGTGTATCGCGTGTGCGCGTGTATCGCGTGTATTGCGTATATTGCGTGTATCGCGTGTATCGCGTTCGCGTGTGCGCGTGTGCGTGTGCGCGTGTGCGCATGTGCGCTTGTGCGCGTGTATTGCGTGTATCGCGTGTATCACGTGTAACGTGTGTATCGCGTGTATCGCGTGTGCGCGTGTATCGCGTGTATCGCGTGTGCGCGTGTATTGCGTGTATCGCGTGTGCGCGTGTATCGCGTGTGCGCGTGTATCGTGTGTGCGCGTGTGCGCGTGTGCGCGTGTATCGTGTGTGCGCGTGTATCGCGTGTATCGTATGTGTGTGCGTGTATCGCGTGTATCGTGTGTATTGCATGTGCGCGTGTGCGCTTGTGCGCGTGTGCTCTTGTGCGCGTGTATCGCCTGTATTGCGTGTATCGCGTGGGCGCTTGTGCGCAAGTATCGCGTGTATCGCGTGTATTGCGTGTGCGCATGTATCGCGTGTATCACGTGTATCGCGTGTGCGCATGTGCGCGTGTGCGCGTGCGGGCGTGTGCGCATTTATTGCGTGTATCGTGTGTATTGCGTGTGCGCGGTGCGCTTGTGTGCGCGTGTGCGCGTGTGCTCTTGTGCGCGTGTATCGCGTGTATTGCGTGTATCGCGTGTGCGCATGTGCGCGTGTGCGCGTGCGGGCGTGTGCGCGTGTGCGCGTTTATCGCGTGTATCGGGTGTATTGCGTGTATGGTGTGTGCGCGTGTATCTCGTGTATCGCAAGTGCGCGTTCGCGTGCGCGCGTGTGCGCGTGTGCGCTTGTGCGCGTGTGCGCGTGTATTGCGAGTATCGCGTGTGCGCGTGTGCGCGTGTATCGCGTGTATCACGTGTGCGCGTGTATCGCATGTGCGCGTGTATTGCGTGTGCGCGTGTATCGCGTGTGCGCTTGAGCGCGTGTATCGCATGTGCGCGTGTATCGCGTGTATTGCGTGTGTGCGTGTATCGCGTGTATCGCGTGTATCGCGTGTGCGCTTGTGCGCGTGTGCCCTTGTGCCTGTATCGCGTGTATCACGTGTACGCTTGTGCGCAAGTATCGCGTGTATCCCGTGTATCGCATGTATTGCGTGTATCGCCTGTATCGCGTGTATCACGTGTATCGCGTGTGCGCATGTGCGCGTGCGGGCGTGTGCGCATTTATCGCGTGTATCGCATGTATCGCATGTATCGTGTGTATGGTGTGTGCGCGTGTATCTCGTGTATCGTGTGTATCGCGTGTACGCGTTCGCGTGCGCGCGTGTGCGCTTGTGCGCGTGTATCGCGTCTATCACGTGTAACGTGTGTATTGCGTGCATCGCATGTGCGCGTGTATCGCGTGTGCGCGTGTATCGCGTGTGCGCGTGTGCGCGTGTATCGCGTGTGCGCGTTTATCGCGTGTATCGCGTGTGTCGCGTGTATCGCCGGAGCGCGGGTGCGCGTGTATCGCGTGTGCGCGTGTATCGCATGTGCGCGTGTATCGCGTGTATCGCCGGAGCGCGGTTGCGCGGGTGCGCGTGTATCGCGTGTATTGCGTGTGCGAGTGTGCGTGTGAATCGCGTGTATCGCGTGTGCGCGTATATCGTGTGTAGCGCCGGAGCGCCGGTGCGCGTGTGCGCGTGTATCGCGTGTATAGCGTGTATCGCGTGTATCGTGTGTATCGCTTTTGCGCGTATATCGCGTGTATCGCGTGTATCGCGTGTGCGCGTGTATCGCGTTTGCGTGTATGGGCGTGTATCGCGTGTGCGCGTGTATCGCGTGTATCGCATGTGCGCGTGTATCGAGTGTGCGCATGTATCGTGTGTGCGCGCGTATCGTGTGTGCGCGTGTATCGCGTGTATTGTGTGTATTGCGTGTGCGCGTGTGCGCGTCGCGTGTATCGCGTGTATTGCATGTGCGCGTGTATCGCGTGTATGGCGTGTGCGCGTGTATCGCGTGTGCGAGTGTATCGCGTGTGCGCGCGTATTGTTTGTGCGCGCGTATCGCCTGTATTGTGTGTATTGCGTGTGCGCGTGTATCGCGTGTATCGTGTGTATTGCGTGTGCGCGTGTGCGCGTGTGCGCTTGTGCGCGTGTGCGCGTGTGCTCTTGTGCGCGTGTATCGCCTGTATCGAGTGTATCGCGTGTGCGCTTGTGCGCAAGTATCGCGTGTATTGCGTGTATCGCATGTGCGCATGGTTAGCGTGTATCGCGTGTGCGCATGTGCGCGTGTGCGCGTGCGGGCGTGTGCGCGTGTGATCGTTTATCGCGTGTATCGGGTGTATCGCGTGTATGGTGTGTGCGCGTGTATCTCGTGTATCGCGTGTATCGCAAGTGCGCGTTCGCGTGCGCGCGTGTGCGCGTGTGCGCTTGTGCGCGTGTGCGCGTGTATTGCGAGTATCGCGTGTGCGCGTGTATCGCGTGTATCACGTGTATCGCCTGTATCGCGTGTGCGCGTGTATCGCGTGTGCGCGTGTATTGCGTGTGCACGTGTATCGCATGTATCGCATGTGCGCGTGTAGCGCGTGTATCGCGTGTATTGCGTGTGTGCGTGTATCGCGTTCGCGTGTGCGCGTGTGCGCTTGTGCGCGTGTGCCCTTGTGCGCTTGTGCCTGTATCGCGTGTATCACGTGTACGCTTGTGCGCAAGTATCGCGTGTATCGCGTGAATCGCATGTATTGCGTGTATCGCATGTGCGCATGTGCGCTTGTATCGCGTGTATCGCGTGTATCGCGTGTGCGTATGCGCGCGTGTGCGCGTGCGGGCGTGTGCGCTTGTGCGCGAGTATCGCGTGTATCGCGTGTATCGCGTGTATCGCGTGTATGGTGTGTGCGCGTGTATCTCTTGTATCACGTGTATCGCGTGTATCACGTGTATCGCATGTATTGCGTGTGCGCGTGCGCGCGCGCGGGATCGCTGGAGCGCGGATGCGCGTGTATCGCGGGAGCGCGCGTGCGTGTGCGCGTGTGCGCGTATATCGCGTGTATCGCGTGCGCGTGTATCGCGTGTATCGCGTGTGCGCGTGTATCGTGTGTGCGCGTGTGCGGGTGTTCGCGTGTATCGTGTGTGCGCGTGTATCGCGTGTATTGTGTGTATTGCGTGTGCGCCTGTATCGCGTGTATCGTGTGTATTGCATGTGCGCGTGTGCGCTTGTGCGCGTGTGCTCTTGTGCGCGTGTATCGCCTGTATTGCGTGTATCGCGTGGGCGCTTGTGCGCAAGTATCGCGTGAATCGCGTGTATTGCGTGTGCGCATGTATCGCGTGTATCACGTGTATCGCGTGTGCGCATGTGCGCGTGTGCGCGTGTGCGCGTATCGCATATATCGCGTGTATTGCGTGTGCGCGTGTGCGCTTGTGCGCGTGTGCGCGTGTGCTCTTGTGCGCGTGTATCGCCTGTATCGAGTGTATCGCGTGTGCGCTTGTGCGCAAGTATCGCGTGTATCGCGTGTATTGCGTGTATCGCGTGTATGGCGTGTGCGGGCATGTGCGCGTGTATCGCATGTGCGCGTGTATCGCGTGTGCGTGTGTATTGCGTGTGCACGTGTGTGCGTGTATCGCATGTGCGCGTGTATCGCGTGTATTGCGTATATTGCGTGTATCGCGTGTATCGCGTTCGCGTGTGCGCGTGTGCGCTTGTGCGCGTGTGCCCTTGTGCCTGTATCGCGTGTATCACGTGTACGCTTGTGCGCAAGTATCGCGTGTATCGCGTGAATCGCCTGTATCGGGTGTATCGCGTGTGCGCATGTATCGCGTGTGCGCATGTGCGCGTGCGGGCGTGTGCGCATTTATCGCGTGTATCGCGTGTATCGGGTGTATTGCGTGTATGGTGTGTGCGCGTGTATCTCGTGTATCGTGTGTATCGCGTGTACGCGTTCGCGTGCGCGCGTGTGCGCTTGTGCGCGTGTATCGCGTCAATCGTGTGTATTGCGTGTATCGCCTGTATCGCGTGTGCGCGTGTATCGCGTGTGCGCGTGTATCGCGTGTGCGTGTATATTGCGTGTATCGCGTGTGCGCGTTTATCGCGTGTATCGCGTGTGCGCGTATATCGCGTGTATCACCGGAGCGCAGGTGCGCAGGTGCACGTGTATCGCGTGTGCGCGTGTACGCATGTGCGCGTATATCGCGTGTATCGCCGGAGCGCGGTTGCGCGGGTGCGCGTGTATCGCGTGTATCGCGGGTGCGCGTGTAACGCGTGTATCGCGTGTGCGCGTATATCGTGTGTAGCGCCGGAGCGCCGGTGCGCGTGTGCGCGTGTATCACGTGTATCGCGTGTATCACGTGTATCGCATGTATCGCGTGTGCGCGTGTATCGCGTGTATCACGTGTATCGCGTGTATCACGTGTATCGCGTGTATCGCGTGTGCGGGCGCGTGTGTCGCGTGTGGGCGTGTATCGCATGTGCGCGTGTATCGCGTGTATCGCATGTGCGCGTGAATCACGTGTATCGCGTGTATTGCGTGTGCTCGTGTATCGCTCGTATCGTGTGTGCGCGTGTATCGCGTGTATTGTGTGTATTGCGTGTGCGCGTGTGCGCGTATATCGCGTGTATCGCCGGAACGCGGGTGCGCGTGTATCTCATGTATCGCGTGTGCGCGTGTATCACGTGTAACGCGTGTATTGCCTATATTGCGTGTATCGCGTGTATCGCATGTATCGCATGTATCGCGTGTATCGCTTGTATGCGCGTGTGCGCGTGTACGCGTGTGCGCGTGTACGCGTGTGCGCGTATATCGCGTATATCGCGGGTGCGCGCGTATTGTGTGTGCGCGCGTATCGCCTGTATTGTGTGTATTGCGTGTGCGCGTGTATCGCGTGTATCGTGTGTATTGCGTGTGCGCGTGTGCGCGTGTGCGCTTGTGCGCGTGTGCGCGTGTGCTCTTGTGCGCGTGTATCGCCTGTATCGAGTGTATCGCGTGTGCGCTTGTGCGCAAGTATCGCGTGTATTGCGTGTATCGCATGTGCGCATGGTTAGCGTGTATCGCGTGTGCGCATGTGCGCGTGTGCGCGTGCGGGCGTGTGCGCGTGTGATCGTTTATCGCGTGTATCGGGTGTATCGCGTGTATGGTGTGTGCGCGTGTATCTCGTGTATCGCGTGTATCGCAAGTGCGCGTTCGCGTGCGCGCGTGTGCGCGTGTGCGCTTGTTCGCGTGTGCGCGTGTATTGCGAGTATCGCGTGTGCGCGTGTATCGCGTGTATCACGTGTATCGCATGTGCGCGTGTATCGCGTGTGCGCGTGTATCGCGTGTGCGTGTGTGGTCGTGTGCGCGTGTATCGCGTGTATTGCGTATATTGCGTGTATCGCGTGTATCGCGTTCGTCGCGTGTGCGCGTGTATCGCGTGTATCGCGTGTATCGGGTGTATCGCGTGTATGGTGTGTGCGCGTGTATCTCTTGTATCACGTGTATCGCGTGTATCACGTGTATCGCGTGTATCGCGTGTGCGCGTGCGCGCGCGCGGGAGCGCTGGAGCGCGGGTGCGGGTGTATTGCGTGTGCGCGAATATCGCGTGTGCGCGTGTGCGCGTATATCGCTGGAGCGCGGGTGCGCGGTTGCGCGTGTATCGCGTGTGCGCGTGTGCGCGTATATCGCCGGTGCGCGTGTGCGCGTGTATCGCGTGTGCGCGTGTATTGTGTGTTCGCGTGTATCGCGTGTATCGCATGTGCGCGTGTATCGCGTGTGCGCGTGTATCGCGTGTGCGCGTGTATCGCGTGTGCGCGTGTGCGCGTGTATCGCGTGTGCGCGTGTATCGCGGGAGCGCGGGTGCGCGTGTATCGCGTGTATCGCGGGTGCGCGGGTGCTCGTGTATCGCGTGTGCGCGTATATCGCGTGTAGCGCCGGAGCGCCGGTGCGCGTGTGCGCGTGTATCACGTGTATCGCGTGTGCCGTGCGCGCGCGCGGGAGCGCTGGAGCGCGGGTGCGTGTGTATCGCATGTATCGCGTGTGCGCGTGTATCAAGTGTATCGCGTGTGCTTGTGTACGCGTGTACGCGTGTGCGCGTATATCGCGTGTATCGCCGGAGCGCGGGTGCGCGTGTATCACGTGTATTGCGTGTATCGGGTGTGCGCGTGCGCGCGCGTGGGAGCGCTGGAGCGCGGGTGCACGTGTATCGAGTGTATCGCGTGTGCGCGTGTACAATACTAATATTATCACGATTAGTGGCCCCATTTCCTTCGAAATTGGAGGATGGTTATTTATACAAGCACATGTTACAATAAGTGAGGAAGCTGTACAGTATAACATATAACATATAACATATAACATATATCATATAACTAATTACATATAACATATAACATATAACATATAACATATAACATATGACATATAACATATGACATATAACATATGACATATGACATATGACATATAACACATAACACAACACATAACATATAACATATAACATATAACATATAACATATAACATATAACATATAACATATAACATATAACATATAACATATAACATATAACATATAACATATAACATATAACATATAACATATAACATATAACACATAACACATAACATATAACATATAACATATAACATATAACATATAACATATAACATATAACATATGACATATAACATATAACATATGACATATGACATATGACATATAACACATAACACAACACATAACATATAACATATAACATATAACATAACACATAACACATAACACATAACATATAACATATAACATATAACATATAACATATAACATATAACATATAACATATAACATATAACATATAACATATAACATATAACATATAACATATAACATATAACATATAACATATAACATATAACATATAACATATGACATATGACATATGACATATAACATATAACATATAACATATAACATATAACATATAACATATAACATATAACAT
The DNA here is from genome assembly GCA_030762985.1 of Adelphocoris suturalis. Classification (NCBI taxonomy): domain Eukaryota; kingdom Metazoa; phylum Arthropoda; class Insecta; order Hemiptera; family Miridae; genus Adelphocoris; species Adelphocoris suturalis. The sequence goes on from CM061041.1 coordinate 66,938,196, forward strand.
ATAACATATAACATATAACATATAACATATAACATATATCATATAACATATAACATATAACATATAACATATAACATATAACATATAACATATAACATATAACACATAACACATAACACATAACACATAACATATAACATATAACATATAACATATAAGCATGTGCGCGTTTATCGCGTGTATCGCGTGTGTCGCGTGTATCGCCGGAGCGCGGGTGCGCGTGTATCGCGTGTGCGCGTGTATCGCATGTGGGCGTATATCGCGTGTATCGCCGGAGCGCGGTTGCGCGGGTGCGCGTGTATCGCGTGTATCGCGGGTGCGCGGGTGCGCGTGTAACGCGTGTATCGCGTGTGCGCGTATATCGTGTGTAGCGCCGGAGCGCCGGTGCGTGTGTGCGCGTGTATCACGTGTATCGCGTGTATCACGTGTATCGCGTGTATCGCCTGTATCGCGTGTATCGCGTGTATCGCGTGTATCGCGTGTATCGCGTGTGCGCGTGTATCGCGTGTGCGCGTGTGTGCGTGTATCGCATGTGCGCGTGTATCGCGTGTATCGCATGTGCGCGTGTATCGAGTGTATCGCGTGTATCGCGTGTATCGCGTGTATCGTGTGTGCGCGTGTATCGCGTGTATTGCGTGTATTGCGTGTGCGCGTGTGCGCGTATATCGCGTGTATCGCCGGAACGCGGGTGCGCGTGTATCTCATGTATCGCGTGTGCGCGTGTATCACGTGTAACGCGTGTATAGCGTATATTGCGTGTATCGCGTGTATCTCATGTATTGCGGGTATCACGTGTATCGCATGTATCGCGTGTGCGCGTGTACGCGTGTGCGCGTGTACGCGTGTGCGCGTATATCGCGTATATCGCGGGTGCGCGTGTATCGCGTGTATCGCGGGTGCGCGTGTATCGCGTGTAGCGCATGTGAGCGTGTATCGCGTGTATTGCGTGTGTGCGCGTGTATTGCGTGTATCGCGTGTAACGTGTGTATCGCGTGTATCGCATAAGCGCGTGTATCGCGTGTGCGCGTGTGCGCGTGTATCGCATGTGCGCGTGTATCGCGTGTATTGCATGTGCGCGTGTATCGCGTGTATGGCGTGTGCGCGTGTATCGCGTGTGCGAGTGTATCGCGTGTGTGCGCGTATTGTGTGTGCGCGCGTATCGCCTGTATTGTGTGTACTGCGTGTGCGCATGTATCGCGTGTATCGTGTGTATTGCGTGTGCGCGTGTGCGCGCGTGCGCTTGTGCGCGTGTGCGCGTGTGCTCTTGTGCGCGTGTATCGCCTGTATCGAGTGTATCGCGTGTGCGCTTGTGCGCAAGTATCGCGTGTATTGCGTGTATCGCATGTGCGCATGGTTAGCGTGTATCGCGTGTGCGCATGTGCGCGTGTGCGCGTGCGGGCGTGTGCGCGTGTGCGCGTTTATCGTGTGTATCGGGTGTATCGCGTGTATGGTGTGTGCGCGTGTATCTCGTGTATCGCGTGTATCGCAAGTGCGCGTTCGCGTGCGCGCGTGTGCGCGTGTGCGCTTGTGCGCGTGTATCGCGTGTACTGCGTGTATCGCGTGTGCGCGTGTATCGCGTGTATCACATGTGCGCGTGTATCGCGTGTATCGCATGTGCGCGTGTATCGCGTGTGCGCGTGTATCGCGTGTGCGCGTGTATCGCGTGTGCGCTTGTGCGCGTGTATCGCATGTGCGCGTGTATCGCGTGTATTGCGTATATTGCGTGTATCGCGTGTATCGCGTGTATCGCGTGTATCGCGTGCGCCTGTCCGCTTGTGCGCTTGTGCGCGTGTGCTCTTGTGAGCTTGTGCCTGTATCGCGTGTATCACGTGTACGCTTGTGCGCAAGTATCGCGTGTATCGCGTGAATCGCATGTATTGCGTGTATCGCATGTGCGCATGTATCGCGTGTATCGCGTGTGCGTATGCGCGCGTGTGCGCGTGCGGGCGTGTGCGCGTGTGCGCGTTTATCGCGTGTATCGCGGGTATCGGGTGTATTGCGTGTATGGTGTGTGCGCGTGTATCTCTTGTATCACGTGTATCGCGTGTATCACGTGTATCGCGTGTATCGCGTGTGCGCGTGCGCGCGCGCGGGAGCCCTAGAGCGCGTGTGTGCGTGTATCGCGTGTGCGCGTATATCACGTGTGCGCGTGTGCGCGTATATCGCGTGTATCGCGGTTGCGCGTGTATCGCGTGTATCGTGGGTGCGCGTGTATCGCGTGTGGGCGGGTGCGCGTGTATCGCGTGTATCGCGTGTAGCGCATGTGAGCGTGTATCGCGTGTAATGCGTGTGTGCGCGTGTATCGCGTGTGCGCGTTCGCGTGCGCGCGTGTGCGCGTGTATAGCGTGTATCGCGTGTAACGTGTGTATCGCGTGTATCGCATGTGCTCGTGTATCGCGTGTGCGCGTGTGTGCGTGTATCGCATGTGCGCGTGTATCGCGTGTATTGCATGTGCGCGTGTATCGCGTGTGCGCATGTATCGCGTGTGCGCGCGTATTGTGTGTGCGCGCGTATCGCCTGTATTGTGTGTATTGCGTGTGCGCGTGTATTGCTGTATCGCGTGTATCGTGTGTATTGCGTGTGCGCGTGTGCGCGTGTGCGCTTGTGCGCGTGTGCTCTTGTGCACGTGTATGCGCGTGTATCGCGTGCATCGCATGTATCGCGTGTATCGCGTGTATTGCGTGTATCGCATGTGCGCATGGTTAGCGTGTATCGCGTGTGCGCATGTGCGCGTGTGCGCGTGCGGGCGTGTGCGCGTGTGCGCGTTTATCGCGTGTATCGGGTGTATCGCAAGTGCGCGTTCGCGTGCGCGCGTGTGCGCGTGTGCGCTTGTGCGCGTGTGCGCGTGTATTGCGAGTATCGCGTGTGCGCGTGTGCGCGTGTATCGCGTGTATCACGTGTAACGCGTGTATCTCATGTACGCGTGTATCGCGTGTGCGCGTGTATCGCGTGTGCACGTGTGTGCGTGTATCGCATGTGCGCGTGTATCGCGTGTATTGCGTATATTGCGTGTATCGCGTGTATCGCGTTCGCGTGTGCGCGTGTGCGCTTGTGCGCGTGTGCCCTTGTGCGCTTGTGCCTGTATCGCGTGTATCACGTGTACGCTTGTGCGCAAGTATCGCGTGTATCGCGTGAATCGCATGTATTGCGTGTATCGCATGTGCGCATGTATCGCGTGTATCGCGTGTGCGTATGCGCGCGTGTGCGCGTGCGCGCGTGTGCGCTTGTGCGCTTGTATCGCGTGTATCGCGTGTATCGGGTGTATCGCGTGTATGGTGTGTGCGCGTGTATCTCTTGTATCACGTGTATCGCGTGTATCACGTGTATCGCGTGTATCGCGTGTGCGCGTGCGCGCGCGCGGGAGCGCTGGAGCGCGGGTGCGGGTGTATTGCGTGTGCGCGAATATCGCGTGTGCGCGTGTGCGCGTATATCGCGTGTATCGCGGTTGCGCGTGTATCGCGTGTATTGTGGGTGCGCGTGTATCGCGTGTGCGCGTGTATTGCGTGTATTGCGTGTATTGCGTGTATCGCGTTCGCGTGTGCGCGTGTGCGCTTGTGCGCGTGTGCGCTTGTGCGCGTGTGCGCGTGTATTGCGTGTATTGCGTGTATCGCGTGTAACGTGTGTATCGCGTGTAACCCATGTGCGCGTGTATCGCGTGTATCGCGTGTGCGCGTGTATTGCGTGTGCGCGTGTAGCGCGTGTATCGCGTATATCGCATGTGCGCGAGTATCGCGTGTGCGCGTGTATCGCGTGTGCGTGCGTGCGCGTGTATCGTGTATCGCGTGT
>CM061041.1:66946981-66971981 GCA_030762985.1 Adelphocoris suturalis
TACACGCGATAGACGCAATATACGCAATACACGCGCACACGCGATACACGCGTTACACGTGATACACGTGATACACGCGATACACTTGATACACGTGATTCACGCGCAAACGCGATACACGCGATACACGCGCACACGCGATAAATGCGATACATGCGATACACGCGCACACACGCGATACACGCAATATAGGAATACACGCGCACATGGGATACACGCGATACACGTGATACACGCGATACACGCGATACACGAGATACACGTGATACATGCGCACACGCAATACACGTGTTACACGCGCATCCGCGCACCCGCGCTCCCGCGCGCGCGCATGCGCACATGGGATACACGCGATACACGTGATACACGCGCACACGCGCACACGCGATACACGCGACACACGCGATACACGCGATACATGCGATACACGCGCACACACGCGATACACGCGATACACGCGCACATAAGATACACGCGATACACCTGATACAAGCGATACACGAGATACACGTGATACACGCGCACACGTGATACACACGCACACGCAATACACGCGATGCACACAATATAGGCAATACACGCGCACACGCGATACACACGTTACACGTGATACACGCGCACACGCGATACACGCGCACACGCGATACATGCGATACACTCGATACACGCGCACACGCGATACATGCGATACACGCGATACACGCGCACATAAGATACACGCTTTACACGCGATACAAGCGATACACGCAATACACGCGCACACGCGATACACGGGCACACGCGATACACGCGATACATGTGATACATGCGATACACGCGCACACACGCGATACACGCAATATAGGCAATACACGCGCACACGCGATACACGCGTTACACGTGATACACGCCACACGCGAGACATGCGATACACGCGCACACACGCGATACACGTGATACATGCAATATAGGCAATACACGCGCACACGCGATACACGCGATACACGCGATACACGCACACACGCGCACACGCGATACACGCGATACACGCGATACACGCGCACACGCGATACATGCGATACATGCGATACACGCGATACACGCGCTATACACGTGATACACGTGATACACGCGATACTTGTGATACACGCGTTACACGTGATACACGTGATACACGCGATACTTGTGATACACGCGATACACGTGATACACGCGCACACGCGATACACGCGATACACGCGCACACGCGATACATGCGATACAAGCGATACATGCGATACACGCGCACACACGCACACGCGTTACACGCAACACACGCAATACACGCGCACACGCGATACACGCGTTACACGTGATACACGCCACACGCGAGACATGCGATACACGCGCACACACGCGATACACGTGATACACGCAATATAGGCAATACACGCGCACACGCGATACACGCGTTACACGCGCTACACGCGCACACGCAATACACGCGCACACGTGATACACGCGATACACGCGATACACGCGCACACGCGATACACGCGATACACACGATACACGCGATACACGCGATACACGCGATACACGCGATACACGCGATACATGCGATACACGCGATACACGCGATACACGCGATACACGCGCACACGCGCACGAGAGCACACACACACACACACACACACATACAATTTTTTTTTTTTTTTTTTTTTTTTTTTGGATACAGGTAAGAAAGCTCAGAAGAGCTATCCTTGACACTACAATAGATTGGGAAAAAAAGTGTTGCGAAAAATTCACGCAATATACGCAATACACGCGATACACGCGCACACGCGCATGCAATACAGGCGATACACGCGATACACGCGCACACGAGCACAAGAGCACAAGAGCACACACACACACACACACACACACACACACACACACACACACACACACACACACACACACACTACTCTTCCCTAGTAACGCCTTGGTTGTACAGTCTTGCTCGAGCGCTCGTCGAGTAAACATCGTGCGTTGTGTTGTTGTTTTCGGTCGCGCCTCTCTCGACACCATGGACTGTGTCAAGTGTACCAGGGAGTTATCTTCCCCCAAGAAAACGGCAAAGTGTGCTAAGTGTGGTGGTTTATATCATCCGGCATGTACACGTTTAAAAAATGTTGAAAACTTTAAGAAGATGCGAAAAGAGTTAAGGGAAAAATGGAATTGTGACAAGTGTTTACAACTCGAGAAATCGGGTAGTATTACTGAAGAAAGTGATTCCGATTCCGAGGCGGAAACCAAAAGTGAGTCTGTCTCTATGGTAAATTTGAATAGAAACATGGAAAAGTTAATGAGACAATTTGATGGATTAAACAAAGAATTTGTGTCTGTAAGAAACTCGATGGGATTTTTCAATGAACAGTTTGAAGAAATGAAAAAGTTAATTGTAGATTTTAAAAAGGAAATGAAGGAAGTAAGAGATGAACACCAAGTATTACGGAATGAGAATGTGCGGATGAAAGAGGAAATATCAGATTTGAGAACCCGAACAAACGACCTTGAACAGGATGCGTTGTCAACGGTGTTTGAACTGAGAGGTATACCTGAGACGCCAAATGAGGACATATCGGAGATAGTTCTATCAGTTGCCAGTAAAATTGGCATTCCGTTGCGTAATACAGACATCTCATGTTATCGATAGAAGTTCAGGGTGCACACGGAGCCTACTCGGCGTGTTTCTTCAATGCTCGATCGCGGTCTCCTCATTGTAAACAGTAATCTTGAGTTGATGAAACTTTGGATGTCTAAGAAGAAAGACCTCAGGAATATTACGGCCAAGGATATCAATGCTGCTTTTCCGGATAACAAAATATACGTTAACGAGCGTCTGACCTCTTACAATAGGAAATTGTTCTGGTTGGCCAGGAAAATTGCAAAGGAATATGAATTTCGTTTCGTTTGGACCAATGGTGGGCGTGTTTTTGTGAAAAAGGATGATTCATCGGCTTCGCATTTGATTCGTATTAGAAATGAAGATCAACTAAGGGGACTGGACGTTCGTAAGCATATTTTTCAAGAATGAGACTTTATACTATTTGTGACTCTAAATTCTAATGCATAGATATTAAATAGGTTTAGGTACTTACTATTAATATGAATGAACAGTTCGACATAATTGAGTCATCAAATAATGTCAATGATACTGAAATTCTTTTAAATACAGAAGATGTGAATAATTTCATAGCTAATAAGGGAGAGGGTATTTTTATTTATCATGCTAATATCAGGAGCATATCTCAGAATTACGATAATTTGATAGTTACAATCGAACAATTTCGGAATAAACCTGATATAATTGTATTGAGTGAGTGTTGGCTCCATGACATGAAAATTAGAGATTGGAGTTGGGACATTAAAGGATATCAAACTTTTTTCACAAGTAATACGTTTAATCAGAACAGTGGAACGATAGTTTATGTTCAGCGTAATTTTAATGTTGAGTGCTTTTCGGAGCCACAAATCCATGGATGCAGCGCACTTGAGGTTGTTTTAGAGGGACAAAGTAAGAAAAATGAAGAATGTTACATAATAGGTGATATCAATATAGATATACTAAATGTGGATACTGAAAATCGTGAAAGAGATGACTATTTAAATGTTTTAGCAGTTCATGGTTTCCTCCCTTTAATAAATAGATTCACTCGTGAAATAGGAAATTCGCAGACGTGTATAGATCATATTATTGTAAATTCTATTAGAAAAAACTTCATTAGTGCAACGCACCACTCCGCTATTTCTGAACATCATTCTGTGCTCTTGCACTTTCCTCTAAAACAGAACTGTATGTTGCACAAGAAAACAAAAACAATTCGGGAAAAAAAGATAATAGACTATGATAAGCTAATTTCAGTCTTGAATGAAGAGAAGTGGGAATCTATCAATGTAGCAGACAATGTAGAAACTTGTTATTTTAACTTTATGAACACCCTGCAGGGCCACATACGCGACTCAACAAAAATAATTTTGGGTAAATCTGGAAAAGACACCCCTTTAAAACCTTGGATCACGAAGGGTTTGCTTGCTTCCATTAGGAAAAAAGCTTTATTATATAAAACTCTGAAAAAACAACCATTTAACACCACTTTATCATCGTATTTTGCAAGTTACCAGAAAAAAATGAAGTCGCTAGTGAGAGTCTCTAAGGAAAATTATTTTAAAAGCAAAATTGAAAAGACGGAAGGTAATACAACCAAGTTATGGAGGGAACTGAATGAAATTATTGGTAAACAGATGGCAGACACTGAAGTTAAGGAGATTAAGAGTAATGATATATTGTTTAACGATTCAGCTACATGCGCTAATATGTTTAATAAGCATTTTATAGAAGTAGGACCAAAATTAGCGAATGCCCTTCCCCCGAAACAGTTCCGTTGTTTGCCAACAAATACTAATTCCAGAACATTTTCTTTTAAAAAATGTAGAGAGGAGGACGTACTAAAAGCAATTGAATCTCTAAAAGGGGGGTCGAGCCCAGGCTTTGATGGAATCCAAACAGAAACTATTAAAAAAATTAAAAAACATTGTGCAACCCCTAATGAGTTTAATTAACATGAGCTTATCGACTGGTGTTTTCCCGGATAACCTAAAATTGGCAATCGTTTTCCCTCTCTTTAAGAGTGGAGACCGGAAGGAGGTAGGGAATTATCGTCCTATATCGTTATTAAGTGTAATTTCAAAAATATTTGAAAAATGTGTCAAGTCCCAGCTTATTGAGTACCTGGAAAAGTACAACTTGTTAGACGAGAGGCAGTTTGGTTTTCGTTCTTGTAGGAGCACCCAAGATGCCATAGCTTATCTTACAACTCGAATAATCCAAGTTCTTGAAACTGGAGATAAGCCACTGGCTGTGTTTTTGGATCTAGCAAAGTGTTTCGATACTATTTCTCACGAAATTCTCTTTGAAAAGCTCTATGAAGTGGGTATTAGGGACACGGCGCTTTTATGGTTTAAGAGCTATCTTAAAAATAGAAGCCAGGTGGTGCGCGTTAATGGTGTTTTGGGTGAGGTCTTGCAAATACAGGAGTATGGAGTACCGCAGGGCACGGTACTTGCCAATCAGTTTTTTAAATCGGAAGCGGTGTCAATGGGTGAGGCAGTGATGTTTGCCGATGACACAGTTATGATTTTTAGTGGTGGCTCCTGGCACGAAACATTCAGAAAGGCTGAGACTGGTCTGAAATTTATTAGTTCTTGGTTGATAGAGAACAAACTAACCCTTAACGTAAGCAAAACAGTTTTTTTGCCGTTTTCATGGTCTATGAAAACTTTGCCTTTGGAGGACATGATATTGAAACTTCACCGAGTTGATTGTCAAGCCCCCAGTACGTGTCCATGCCCTCCTTTAAACCGTTCTAACCAAGTTAGGTACTTAGGACTAATTATTGACAATTTATTGAAATGGGATAGGCATATTAGTACTCTTCAGGGCAAACTAAGAAAATGTATTTACGTTTTTTCCTTTCTAAAGAAAATAGTGAGCACTGATATACTCAGACAGATTTACTGTGCGCTCGTCCAGTCTCTGCTACTCTACGCTTTACCAATTTGGGGTAGTGCCTATGAAAGTACTCTCCACAAGATTGTTGTACTCCAGAAATATTTTATACGAGCGGTTTCTAAATTAGACAGCAAAGCCCATACAGGTCCTTTGTTTGTAAAACTAAATCTGTTAAATCTCCGCGATATGTACAAGAAAGCTGCTGTACAGCAGTTACTTAAAAGTAGTGAATTTTCTACTCCGACCCACTCTATTTTTACCCGATTTGCTAATAACGACTCACTATCTCTTCCAAAATTAAACTTTACAGCTTCTCAAAAATTTTTCCCCTATCAAGGCATTCTAACTTTCAATAGTTTTCCTAATACAACTAGAGTTGAGTTAATTGAGCAATTAAGAAATAACCCTAAGAAAATAAAAATTGTTTTAAAAAAATTATTTTCTTACAAGTAGTTAGAACCATAATATAAGTAGGTATAACAACATGGAATACAAATATTGTAATTTTGCTACCACCATTATTAAAATTTCGATTGAATAGTATACTTACACTTTGTACAATTTCATTAGGCTTTTGTTAATTACCGAGCGATGAGCAAGTTGCTCATTCCCCAACACGGGCTGGTGCCCATATGGGGAATTACATTTCCAAATATTTTATTTCACTTAAGACATGTGTTATATTTTTGGTATCCTTAATTATTATTTTTGGTTAAACTTATATGACTGTATTATGTAATGGAAATAAATAAACTTAAAAAAAAAAAAAAAACATAAAAATCAATGGAAAATGTGGCGGTCGGGAAAAAAAGTGTCGGTCTGGAAAAAAAGTGTCGCGAAAAATTCCTTGACCCCCAGCCAAAAGACATATCCATGTCAAAAACCGTTGCATTTTACACGCGCACCCGCGCTCCGGCGATACACGCGATATACCCGCACACGCGATACACGCGATACACGCGCACCCGCGCTCCAGCGCTCCGCACGCGCGCACGCGCACATAAGATACACGCGATACACCTGATACACGCGATACACGAGATACACGTGATACACGCGCACACGCGATACACGCGTATACGCGATACACGCGATACACGTGATACACGTGATGCACGCGATACACGCGATACACGCGCACACGCGATACACGCGTACATGCGATACACGCGATACACGCGATACATGCAATATAGGCAATACACGCGCACACGCGATACACGCGTTACACGCGCTACACGCGCACACGCAATACACGCGCACACGCGATACATGCGAAACACGCGCACACACGCGATATACGCGATACACGCAATATAGGCAATACACGCACACACGCGATACACGCGTTACACGTGATACACGCGCACACGCGATACATGCGATACACGCGATACACGCGATACACGCGCACACGCGCACACGCGATACATGCGATACACGCGATACACGCGATACACACACGATACACGCGATACACGCGACACACGCAATACACGCGCACACACGATACACGGGTTACACGTGATACACGCGCAGATGCGCACACGCGATACATGCGATACACGCCCACACGCAATACACGCGATACACGCAATACACGCGCACACGCGATACACGCGCGCACACGCGATACACGCGATACACGTGATACACGCGCACACGCGATACACGTGATACACGCGATACACGCGATACACGCGCACACGCGCACAAGAGCATATGCCCACACACACACACACACACACACACACACACACACACACACACACACACACACACACACACACACACACACACACACACACACAAATTTGTGTATCGCGTGTGCGCGTGTATTGCGTGTATCGCGTGTATCACGTGTATCGCGTGTATCACGTGTAGCGCATGTGCGCGTGTATCGCGTGTATCGCGTGTGCGCGTGTATTGCGTGTGTATCGCGTGTATTGCGTGTGGGCGTGTGCGCATGTATCGCGTGTATCGCGTGTATCGCGTGTGCGCGTTTGCGCGTGTGCGCGTGCGGGTGTGTATTGCCTGTATCGCGTGTATCGCGTGTATTGTGTGTATCGCGTGTATGGCATGTGCGCGTGTATCGCGTGTGCGCGGGTATCGCGTGTGCGCGTGTGCGCGTGTTACGCATGTGCGCGTGTGCGCGTGGATCGCGTGTAAGTGTGTATCGCATGTATCACGTGTATCGCGTGTATCACGTGTATGGCGTGTATCGCGTGTGCGCGTGCGCGCGCGCGGGAGCGCTGGAGCGCGGGTGCGGGTGTATTGCGTTTGCGCGTATATCACGTGTGCGCGTGTGCGATATCGCGTGTATCGCGAATGCGCGTGTATCGCGTGTATCGTGGGTGCGCGTGTATCGCGTGTGCCCGTGTATCGCGTGTATTGGGTGCATCGCGTGTATCGCGTGTGTGCGTGCGCGTGTGCGCGTGTGCGCTTGTGCGCGTGTGCGCTTGTGCGCGCGTGTGTGCGTGTATCGCGTGTATCGCGTGTATCGCGTGTATCGCGTGTATCGCATGTGCGCGTGTATCGCGTGTATCGCGTGTATCGCGTGTGCGCGTGTATTGCGTGTGCGCGTGTAGCGCGTGTAACGCGTGTATCGCGTGTGAGCGTGTATCGTGTGTGCGCGTGTGCGCGTGTATCGTGTGTGCGCGTGTGCGCGTGTATCGTGTGTGCGCGTGTGCGCGTGTATTGTGTGTATTGCGTGTGCGCCTGTATCGCGTGTATCGTGTGTATTGCGTGTGCGCGTGTGCGCGTGTGCTCTTGTGCGCGTGTATCGCCTGTATCGCATGTATCGCGTGTGCGCTTGTGCGCAAGTATCGCGTGTATCGCGTGAATCGCGTGTATTGCGTGTGCGCATGTATCGCGTGTATCACGTGTATCGCGTGTGCGCATGTGCGCGTGTGCGCGTGCGGGCGTGTGCGCATTTATCGCGTGTATCGCATGTATCGCATGTATCGTGTGTATGGTGTGTGCGCGTGTATCTCGTGTATCGTGTGTATCGCGTGTACGCGTTCGCGTGCGCGCGTGTGCGCGTGTGCGCTTGTGCGCGTGTATCGCGTCTATCACGTGTAACGTGTGTATTGCGTGCATCGCATGTGCGCGTGTGCGAGTGTATCGCATGTGCGCGTGTGCGCGTGTATCGCATGTGCGCGTGTATCGCGTGTATCGCGTGTGCGCGTATATCGCGTGTATCGCGGGAGCGCGGGTGCGCGTGTATTGCGTGTGCGCGTGTACGCGTGTGCGCGTATATCGCGTGTATCGCCGGTGCGCGGGTGCGCGTGTATCGCGTGTATCGCGGGTGCGCGGGTGCGCGTGTAACGCGTGTATCGCGTGTGCGCGTATATCGTGTGTAGCGCCGGAGCGCCGGTGCGCGTGTATCACGTGTATCGCGTGTATCACGTGTATCGCGTGTATCGCGTGTGCGCGTGTATCTCTTGTATCACGTGTATCACGTGTATCGCGTGTATCGCGTGTGCGCGTGTATCGCGTGTGCGTGTGTGCGCGTGTATCGCGTGTATCGCATGTGCGCGTGTATCGCGTGTATCGCATGTGCGCGTGTATCGCGTGTATCGCATGTATTGCGCGTATCGCGTGTATCGTGTGTGCGCGTGTATCGCGTGTATTGTGTGTATTGCGTGTGCGCGTGTGCGCGTATATCGCGTGTATCGCCGGAACGCGGGTGCGCGTGTATCTCATGTATCGCGTGTGCGCGTGTATCACGTGTAACGCGTGTATTGCCTATATTGCGTGTATCGCATGTATCGCATGTATCGCGTGTATCGCTTGTATCGCGTGTGCGCGTGTACGCGTGTGCGCGTGTATCGCGTGTATCGCGGGTGCGCGTGTAAGCGCGTGTATCGCGGAAACGCGGGTGCGCGTGTATCGCGTGTATCGCGTGTAGCGCATTTGAGCGTGTATCGCGTGTATCGCGTGTGTGCGTGCGCGTGTGCGCGTGCGCGCGTGTGCACGTGTATTGCGTGAATCGCGTGTGTGCGTGTATTGCGTGTGTATCGTGTGTGTGCGTGTATCGCATGTGCGCGTGAATCGCGTGTATCGCGTGTGCGCGTGTATCGCGTGTGCGCGTGTATTGCGTGTGCGCGCGTGTGTGGGCGTGTATCGCGTGTATTGCGTGTAATGCGTGTGCGCGTGTATCGCGTGTATTGCGTGTATCGCCAAGCGAACCTCCTCTCATCATCACCTCCCTTCATCGACTTTCTTTCTTCGCCCATCTCAACCATCAAATCTCAACTTTTCCGCCACCTCTGCTTGGATACCCCTCAATAACTTATTTTGCCAATCTGTGTCTTTGTTGAAGCAGTGTGACTCTCTACTGTGGTTCCATTTCATATATTTATAATTAATTTAGGTACTACCTGTTCACTTTTCTTTTTTTCTCTCTCTTGTAATTGGGTTCGTCCCGTATCTTCTAAATAAATAAATAAATAAATAAATAAATAAATAAATAAATAAATAAATATCGTGTGTATTGCGTGTGCGCGTGTGTGTGCGCGTGTGCGCGTGTGTGCGTGTGCGCGTGTATTGCGTGTATCGCGTGTATCACGTGTATCGCGTGTATCGCGTGTATCGCATGTGCGCGTGTATCGCGTGTATCGCGTGTATCGCGTGTGCGCGTGTATTGCGTATATTGCGTGTATCGCGTGTGCGCGTGTATCGCGTGTGCGCGTGTATCGTGTGTGCGCGTGTGCGGGTGTTCGCGTGTATCGTGTGTATCGAGTGTGCGTGTATCGCGGGTGCGCGTGTGAGCTCGTGCGCGTGTATCGCGTGTATTGTGTGTATTGCGTGTGCGCCTGTATCGCGTGTATCGTGTGTATTGCGTGTGCGCGTGTGCGCTTGTGCGCGTGTGCTCTTGTGCGCGTGTATCGCCTGTATCGCGTGGGCGCTTGTGCGCAAGTATCGCGTGTATCGCGTGAATCGCGTGTATTGCGTGTGCGCATGTATCGCGTGTATCACGTGTATCGCGTGTGCGCATGTGCGCGTGTGGGCGTGTGCGCATTTATCGCGTGTATCGCGTGTATCGGGTGTATCGCGTGTATGGTGTGTGCGCGTGTATCTCGTGTGTCGTGTGTATCGCGTGTACGCGTTCGCGTGCGCGCGTGTGCGCGTGTGCGCTTGTGCGCGTGTATCGCGTCTATCACGTGTAACGTGTGTATCACGTGTATCGCATCTGCGCAAGTATCGCGTGTGCGCGTGTATCGCGTGTGTGCGTGTATCGCGTGTGCGCGTGTATCGCGTGTGCGCATATATCGCGTGTATCGCCGGAGCGCGGCGCGTGTATCGCGTGTGCGCGTATATCGTGTGTAGCGCCGGAGCGCCGGTGCGCGTGTATCACGTGTATCGCGTGTATCGCGTGTGCGCGTGTATCGCGTGTGCGCGTGTGTCGCGTGTATCGCATGTGCGCGTGTATCGCGTGTATCGCATGTGCGCGTGTATCGTGTGTATCGCGTGTATCGCGTGTGCGCGCGTATCGTGTGTGCGCTTGTATCGCGTGTATTGTGTGTATTGCGTGTGCGCGTGTGCGCGTATATCGCGTGTATCGCCGGAACGCGGGTGCGCGTGTATCTCATGTATCGCGTGTGCGCGTGTATCACGTGTAACGCGTGTATAGCGTATATTGCGTGTATCGCGTGTATCTCATGTATTGCGGGTATCACGTGTATCGCATGTATCGCGTGTGCGCGTGTACGCGTGTGCGCGTATATCGCGTGTATCGCGGGTGCGCGTGTATCGCGTGTATCGCGGGTGCGCGTGTATCGCGTGCATCGCGTGTATCGTATGTGCGCGTGTATCCCGTACATCGCGTGTGCGCGTGTATCGCGTGTGCGCGTTCGCGTGCGCGCGTGTGCGCGTGTATTGCGTGTATCGCGTGTATTCGCGTGTGTCGCGTATGTGCGTGTATTGCATGTGCGCGTGTATCGCGTGTATGGCGTGTGCGCGTGTATCGTATGTGCGCGTGTATCGCGTGTGCGCGCGGATCCCGTGTGGGCGTGTATCGCGTGTGCGCGTGTATCGCGTGTATCGCATGTATCGTGTAACAGAGTTACCTCCTGAGAGGTCCATCAAGCTCCCGTCAGAGCTCCAGAGATGGCGTTGTCGGCATCCCGTTGAGGAATCAATGGGAAAGACGCGCTGTTCTCGCTCATTCTAGACAGCTGTGTTGGCGTCGGTTGATATCCTGGTGACAGGAATATGAAATGGTTGAAAGAAAATATGGTATATAAAATATAAAAAGGGAATAAGAGAGAAATTATAATTCAAAGACCAATGAAATTATTTATATACCAAAGGGTGATAATGGGAATTCCTTCTGGAACCCCGGGCCATGTTTCTTCTGAAACATTAACGCCCCAAAAATAGTGGATTTGGACTACTAGGCGTCAGCCGTGCATAATCCAAACCACGCTCTGCTACCATATAAGGAATTTAGGTGCCCCCCCAGAGGTGCAATGGGGGCCTAAATCCTCATAACAAGGTAGAGGAGGTAACAGAGGCATCCCGTCAGAGAGATACCACCCCTACTAATGAGCTTTTAATAAGCCATGTTCGGGGAAGGTTAATATTCCTGTCACCAGGATATCAACCGACGCCAACACAGCTGTCTAGAATGAGCGAGAACAGCGCGTCTTTCCCATTGATTCCTCAACGGGATGCCGACAACGCTATCTCGGGAGCTCTGACGGGAGCTTGATGGACCTCTCAGGAGGTAACTCTGTTACACTCCTCCCCTTAAAGACATCCTTGATTGAAGATCAAGGATGGTAGTTTGGGTGGAATAGTGAATAGCTGAGAACTAATGCTCATTCAATCATAAATAGCTGCATTGGCGTTTTGGATGGGGGAATAGAAATTAAAACTGGATTGTCAATGAAGCTTCATAAGAAGTATCTTCATTGAACAATCGGGACAAAACGGATGCTCAACTATGGAGACTTATACCTTAGGAAATCAAAATATATATAAAAATTGAATGAATGAAAATCAAAGAATGACGACTGGCTTATTAGGCACAGACCCTGGCTGACTAGGCACAGTAAAATTAAATTGCCCAACTATGGGGACTTAAAATGTGCACTAACCTGGTAATTGACATATAGCAATACTCAGGTGGCGAAAAAATTGAAAGAAAATAGTATAAAATGAATTTGCCCAACTTAGGGGACTTAAATTGTGCACTCAGGTGGCATAAAATTGAAAGAAAATATCATTGAAAGAAAATATCATTGAAAGAAAATATCATTGAAAGAAAATATCATTGAAAGAAATTATGGTATATAAAATATAAAAAGGGAATGAAAGAGAAATAATAATTCAAAGACCAATGAAATTATTTATATACCAAAGGGTGATAATGGGAATTCCTTCTGGAACCCCGGGCCATGTTTCTTCTGAAACATTAACGCCCCAAAAATAGTGGATTGGACTACTAGGCGTAAGCCGTGCATAATCCAAACCACGCTCTGCTACCATATAAGGAATTTAGGTGCCCCCCCCAGAGGTGCAATGGGGGCCTAAATCCTCATAACAAGGTAGAGGAGGTAACAGAGGCATCCCGTCAGAGAGATACCACCCCTACTAATGAGCTTTTAATAAGCCATGTTCGGGGAAGGTTAATATTCCTGTCACCAGGATATCAACCGACGCCAACACAGCTGTCTAGAATGAGCGAGAACAGCACGTCTTTCCCATTGATTCCTCAACGGGATGCCGACAACGCTATCTCGGGAGCTCTGACGGGAGCTTGATGGACCTCTCAGGAGGTAACTCTGTTACAATCGTGTGTATTGCGTGTGGGCGTGTGCGCGTGTGCGCTTGTGCGCGTGTGTGCGTGTGCTCTTGTGCGCGTGTATCGCCTGTATCAAGTGTATCGCGTGTGCGCTTGTGCGCAAGTATCGCGTGTATCGCGTGTATTGCGTGTATCGCATGTGCGCATGGTTAGCGTGTATCGCGTGTGCGTATGTGCGCGTGTGCGCGTGCGGGCGTGTGCGCGTGTGCGCGTGTGCGCGTTTATCGCGTGTATCGGGTGTATCGCGTGTATGGTGTGTGCGCGTGTATCTCGTGTATCGCGTGTATCGCAAGTGCGCGTTCGCGTGCGCGCGTGTGCGCGTGTGCGCTTGTGCGCGTGTATTGCGAGTATCGCGTGTGCGCGTGTGCGCGTGTATCGCGTGTATCACGTGTAACGCGTGTATCGCATGTGCGCGTGTATCGCGTGTGCGTGTGTATTGCGTGTATTGCATGTATCGCTTGTGCGCGTGTATCGCGTGTATTGCGTGTATCGCTTGTATCGCGTGTATCGCGTTCGCGTGTGCGCGTGTGCGCTTGTGCGCGTGTGCCCTTGTGCGCTTGTGCCTGTATCGCGTGTATCACGTGTACGCTTGTGCGCAAGTATCGCGTGTATCGCGTGAATCGCGTGTATTGCGTGTGCGCATGTATCGCGTGTATCACGTGTATCGCGTGTGCGCATGTGCGCGTGTGCGCGTGCGGAGGTGTGCGCATTTATCGCGTGTATCGCGTGTATCGGGTGTATCACGTGTATGGTGTGTGCGCGTGTATCTCGTGTATCGTGTGTATCGCGTGTACGCGTTCGCGTGCGCGCGTGTGCGCGTGTGCGCTTGTGCGAGTGTATCGCGTCTATCACGTGTAACGTGTGTATCGCGTGTATCGCATGTGCGCGTGTATCGCGTGTATCGCGTGTATCGCGTGTACGTGTGTGGGCGTGTGCGCGTGTGCGCGTTTATCGCGTGTATCGCGTGTGTCGCGTGTATCGCCGGAGCGCGGGTGCGCGTGTATCGCGTGTGCGCGTGTATCGCATGTGCGCGTGTATCGCGTGTATCGCCGGAGCGCGGTTGCGCGGGTGCGCGTGTATCGCGTGTATCGCGGGTGCGCGTGTAACGCGTGTATCGCGTGTGCGCGTATATCGTATGTAGCGCCGGAGCGCCGGTGCGCGTGTGCGCGTGTATCACGTGTATCGCGTGTATCACGTGTATCGCGTGTATTGCGTGTGCGCTTGTATTGCGTGTATCGCGTGTATTGCATGTATCATGTGTATCGCGTGTGCGCGTGTATCGCGTGTGCGCGTGTGTTGCGTGTATCGCATGTGCGCGTGTATTGCGTGTATCGTGTGTGCGCGTGTATCGAGTGTGCGCATGTATCGCGTGTGCGCGCGTATCGTGTGTGCGCGTGTATCGCGTGTATTGTGTGTATTGCGTGTGCGCGTGTGCGCGTATATCGCGTGTATCGCCGGAACGCGGGTGCGCGTGTATCTCATGTATCGCGTGTGCGCGTGTATCACGTGTAACGCGTGTATTGCGTATATTGCGTGTATCGCGTGTATCGCATGTATCGCATGTATCGCGTGTATCGCCTGTATCGCGTGTGCGGGTGTGCGCATGTATCGCGTATATCGCGTGTGCGCGTGTATCGCGTGTGCGCGTGTGCGCGCTAGCGCGTGTATCGCGGGTGCGCGTGTATCGCGGGTGCGCGTGTATCGCGTGTGCGTGTAAGCGCGTGGGCGTGTATCGCGTGTATCGCGTGTGTATGCGTGTATCGCGTGTGCGCGTTCGCGTGCGCGCGTGTGCGCGTGTATTGCGTGTATCGCGTGTAACGTGTGTATCGCGTGTATCGCATAAGCGCGTGTATCGCGTGTGCGCGTGTGTGCGTGTATCGCATGTGCGCATGTATCGCGTGTATAGCATGTGCGCGTGTATCGCGTGTGCGCGTGTATCGCGTGTGCGCGCGTATTGTGTGTGCGCGCGTATCGCCTGTATTGTGTGTATTGCGTGTGCGCGTGTATCGCGTGTATCGTGTGTATTGCGTGTGCGCGTGTGCGCTTGTGCGCGTGTGCGCGTGTGCTCTTGTGCGCGTGTATCGCCTGTATCGAGTGTATCGCGTGTGCGCTTGTGCGCAAGTATCGCGTGTATTGCGTGTATCGCATGTGCGCATGGTTAGCGTGTATCGCGTGTGCGCATGTGCGCGTGTGCGCGTTTATCGTGTGTATCGGGTGTATCGCGTGTATGGTGTGTGCGCGTGTATCTCGTGTATCGCGTGTATCGCAAGTGCGCGTTCGCGTGCGCGCGTGTGCGCGTGTGCGCGTGCGCGCGTGTGCGCTTGTACGCGTGTGCGCGTGTGCGCGTGTATCACTGGTATTGCGTGTGTGCGTGAGCGTGTGTGCGTGCCATGTGTGCGTGTATCGCGTGTGCGCGTGTATCGCGTGTGCGCGTGTGTGCGTGTATCGCGTGTGCGCGTGTATCGCGTGTATTGCGTATATTGCGTGTATCGCGTGTATCGCGTTCGCGTGTGCGCGTGTGCGCTTGTGCCCTTGTGCGCTTGTGCCTGTATCGCGTGTATCACGTGTACGCTTGTGCGCAAGTATCGCGTGTATCGCGTGTATCGGGTGTATCGCGTGTATGGTGTGTGCGCGTGTATCTCTTGTATCACGTGTATCGCGTGTATCACGTGTATCGCGTGTATCGCGTGTGGGCGTGCGCGGGAGCGCTGGAGCGCGGGTGCGGGTGTATTGCGTGTGCGCGTATATCGCGTGTGCGCGTATATCGCGTGTGCGCGTATATCGCGTGTATCGCGGTTGTGCGTGTATCGCGTGTATCGTGGGTGCGCGTGTATCGCGTGTGGGCGGGTGCGCGTGTATCGCGTGTATCGCGTGTAGCGCATGTGAGCGTGTATCGCGTGTAATGCGTGTGTGCGCGTGTATCGCGTGTGCGCGTTCGCGTGCGCGCGTGTATCGCGTGTTTCGCGTGTTTCGCGTATATCGCGTGTATCGCATGTGTGCGTGTATTGTATGTGTGCGTGTATCGCATGTGCGCGTGTATCGTGTGTATCGTGTGTGCGCGTGTATCGCGTGTGCGCATGTATCGCGTGTGCGCGTGTATCGTGTGTGCGGGTGTTTGCGTGTATCGTGTGTATCGAGTGTGCGCGTGTATTGCGTGTGCGTGTGTATCGCGTGTGCGCGTGTGCGCTTGTGCGCGTGTGCTCTTGTGCGCGTGTATCGCGTGTATCGCGTGTATCGCGTGTGCGCTTGTGCGCAAGTATCGCGTGTATTGCGTGTATCGCATGTGCGCATGGTTAGCGTGTATCGCGTGTGCGCATGTGCGCGTGTGCGCGTGCGGGCGTGTGCGCGTTTATCGCGTGTATCGGGTGTATCGCGAGTGCGCGTTCGCGTGCGCGCGTGTGCGCTTGTGCGCGTGTATTGCGTGTATCGCGTGTGCGCGTGTGCGCGTGTATCGCGTGTATCGCGTGTAACGCGTGTATCTCATGTACGCGTGTATCGCGTGTGCGCGTGTATCGCGTGTGCACTTGTGTGCGTGTATCGCATGTGCGCGTGTATCGCGTGTATTGCGTATATTGCGTGTATCGCGTGTATCGCGTTCGCGTGTGCGCGTGTGCGCTTGTGCGCGTGTGCCCTTGTGCGCTTGTGCCTGTATCACGTGTACGCTTGTGCGCAAGTATCGCGTGTATCGCGTGAATCGCATGTATTGCGTGTATCGCATGTGCGCATGTATCGCGTGTATCGCGTGTGCGTATGCGCGCGTGTATCGCGTGTGCGTATGCGCGCGTGTGCGCGTGCGGGCGTGTGCGCGTTTATCGCGTGTATCGCGTGTATCGGGTGTATCGCGTGTATGTGCGCGTGTCCGCGTGTATCGCGTGTATCGCGTGTATCGCGTGTATCACGTGTATCACACGTATCGCGTGTTTCGCGTGTATCGCGTGTATCGCGTGTGCGCGTGTATTGCGTGTATCGCGTGTGCGCGTGTATCGCGTGTGCGCGTATATCGCGTGTGGGCGTGTGCGCGTGTGGGCGTGTATCGCGTGTGCGCGTGTATCGCGTGTGTATCGCATGTAACGCGTGTATCGTGTGTATTGCATGTGCGCGTGTGCGCTTGTGCGCGTGTGCGCTTGTGCGCGTGTATCGCCTGTATTGCGTGTATCGCGTGGGCGCTTGTGCGCAAGTATCGCGTGAATCGCGTGTATTGCGTGTGCGCATGTATCGCGTGTATCACGTGTATCGCGTGTGCGCATGTGCGCGTGTGCGCGTGCGGGCGTGTGCGCATTTATTGCGTGTATCGTGTGTATTGCGTGTGCGCGTGTGCGCGTGTGCGCTTGTGCGCGTGTGCGCGTGTGCTCTTGTGCGCGTGTATCGCCTGTATCGAGTGTATCGCGTGTGCGCTTGTGCGCAAGTATCGCGTGTATCGCGTGTATTGCGTGTATCGCGTGTGCGCATGTGCGCGTGTGCGCGTGCGGGCGTGTGCGCGTGTGCGCGTTTATCGCGTGTATCGGGTGTATCGCGTGTATGGTGTGTGCGCGTGTATCTCGTGTATCGCAAGTGCGCGTTCGCGTGCGCGCGTGTGCGCGTGTGCGCTTGTGCGCGTGTGCGCGTGTATCGCGTGAATCGTGTGTATCGCGTGTGCCCGCGGATCCCGTGTATCGCGTGTATCGCGTGTGCACGCGTGTATCGCATGTGCGCGTGTATCGCGTGTGCGTGTGTATTGCGTGTGCGCTTGTGCGCGTGTATCGCATGTCCGCGTGTATCGCGTGTATTGCGTATATTGCGTGTATCGCGTGTATCGCGTTCGCGTGTGCGCGTGTGCGCTTGTGCGCGTGTGCCCTTGTGCCTGTATCGCGTGTATCACGTGTACGCTTGTGCGCAAGTATCGCGTGTATCGCGTGTATCGCGTGTATTGCGTGTGCGCATGTATCGCGTGTATCACGTGTATCGCGTGTGCGCATGTGCGCGTGCGGGCGTGTGCGCATTTATCGCGTGTATCGCATGTATCGCATGTATCGTGTGTATGGTGTGTGCGCGTGTATCTCGTGTATCGTGTGTATCGCGTGTACGCGTTCGCGTGCGCGCGTGTGCACTTGTGCGCGTGTATTGAGTGTATCGCGTGTATCGCATGTGCGCGTGTATCGCGTGTGCGCGTGTATCGCGTGTGCGCGTGTATGGCGTGTGTCGCGTGTGCGCGTTTATCGCGTGTATCGCGTGTGCGCGTATATCGCGTGTATCGCCGGAGCGCGGGTGCGCGTGTATCGCGTGTGCGCGTGTATCGCATGTGCGCGTATATCGCGTGTATCGCCGGAGCGCGGTTGCGCGGGTGCGCGTGTATCGCGTGTATCGCGGGTGCGCGGGTGCGCGTGTAACGCGTGTATCGCGTGTGCGCGTATATCGTGTGTAGCGCCGGAGCGCCGGTGCGCGTGTGCGCGTGTATCACGTGTATCGCGTGTATCACGTGTATCGCATGTATCGCGTGTGCGCGTGTATCGCGTGTATCACGTGTATCGCGTGTATCACGTGTATCGCGTGTGCACGTGTATCGCCTGTATCGCGTGTGTGGGCGTGTATCGCATGTGCGCGTGTATCGCGTGTATCGCATGTGCGCGTGTATCGAGTGTGCGCATGTATCGTGTGTGCGCGCGTATCGCGTGTGCGCGTGTATCGCGTGTATTGTGTGTATTGCGTGTGTGCGTGTGCGCGTGTATTGCGTGTATCGCCGGAACGCGGGTGCGCGTGTATCTCATGTATCGCGTGTGCGCGTGTATCACGTGTAACGCGTGTATTGCGTATATTGCGTGTATCGCGTGTATCGCATGTATCGCATGTATCGCGTGTATCGCGTGTATAGCGTGTGCGCGTGTGCGCGTGTGTGCTTGTTTGCGTGTGCGCGTGTACGCGTGTGCGCGTATATCGCGTATATCGCGGGTGCGCGTGTATCGCGTGTATCGCGGGTGCGCGTGTATCGCGTGTAGCGCATGTGCGCGTGTATTGCGTGTATCGCATGTGTGCGCGTGTATTGCGTGTATCGCGTGTAGCGCGTGTATTGCGTGTACCGCGTGTAACGTGTGTATCGCGTGTATCGCATAAGCGCGTGTATCGCGTGTGCGCGTGTGTGCGTGTATCGCGTGTGCGCGTGTATCGCGTGTATTGCATGTGCGCGTGTATCGCGTGTATTGCGTGTGCGCGTGTATCGCGTGTGCGAGTGTATCGCGTGTGCGCGCGTATTGTGTGTGCGCGCGTATCGCCTGTATTGTGTGTATTGCGTGTGCGCGTGTATCGCGTGTATCGTGAGTATTGCGTGTGCGCGTGTGCGCGTGTGCGCTTGTGCGCGTGTGCGCGTGTGCTCTTGTGCGCGTGTATCGCCTGTATCGAGTGTATCGCGTGTGCGCTTGTGCGCAAGTATCGCGTGTATTGCGTGTATCGCATGTGCGCATGGTTAGCGTGTATCGCGTGTGCGCATATGCGCGTGTGCGCGTGCGGGCGTGTGCGCGTGTGCGCGTTTATCGCGTGTATCGCGTGTATCGCGTGTATCGCGTGTGCGCGTGTATCGCATGTATCGCGTGTATCACGTGTGTGCGTGCGCGTGCGCGCGTGTGCGCTTGTGCGCGTGTGCGCTTGTGCGAGTGTGCGCGTGTATCGCGTGTATCACGTGTATCGCATGTATCGCATGTGCGCGTGTATCGCGTGTGCGCGTGTATCGCGTGTGCACGTGTGTGCGTGTATCGCATGTGCGCGTGTATCGCGTGTATTGCGTATATTGCGTGTATCGCGTGTATCGCGTTCGCGTGTGCGCGTGTGCGCTTGTGCGCGTGTGCCCTTGTGCGCTTGTGCCTGTATCGCGTGTATCACGTGTACGCTTGTGCGCAAGTATCGCGTGTATCGCGTGAATCGCATGTATTGCGTGTATCGCATGTGCGCATGTATCGCGTGTATCGCGTGTGCGTATGCGCGCGTGTGCGCGTGCGGGCGTGTGCGCGTGTGCGCGTTTATCGCGTGTATCGCGTGTATCGGGTGTATCGCGTGTATGGTGTGTGCGCGTGTATCTCTTGTATCACGTGTATCGCGTGTATCACGTGTATCGCGTGTATCGCGTGTGCGCGTGCGCGCGCGCGGGATCGCTGGAGCGCGGATGCGCGTGTATCGCGGGAGCGCGCGTGCGTGTGCGCGTGTGCGCGTATATCCCGTGTATCGCCGGTGCGCGTGTATCGCGTGTATCGCGTGTGCGCGTGTATCGTGTGTGCGCGTGTGCGGGTGTTCGCGTGTATCGTGTGTGCGCGTGTATCGCGTGTGCGTGTGTATCGCGTGTGCGCCTGTATCGCGTGTATCGTGTGTATTGCATGTGCGCGTGTGCGCTTGTGCGCGTGTGCTCTTGTGCGCGTGTATCGCCTGTATTGCGTGTATCGCGTGGGCGCTTGTGCGCAAGTATCGCGTGAATCGCGTGTATTGCGTGTGCGCATGTATCGCGTGTATCACGTGTATCGCGTGTGCGCATGTGCGCGTGTGCGCGTGTGCACGTGTGCGCGTATCGCGAGTATCGCGTGTATCGCGTGTGCGCGTGTGCACGTGTGCGCGTGTGCGCGTGTGCTCTTGTGCACGTGTGCGTGTGTATCGCGTGTATCGCGTGTATCGCGTGTGCGCTTGTGCGCAAGTATCGCGTGTATCGCGTGTATTGCGTGTATCGCGTGTGCGCCTGTGCGCGTGTGTGCGGGCATGTGCGCGTGTGCGCGTTTATCGCGTGTATCGGGTGTATCGCGTGTATGGTGTGTGCGCGTGTATCTCGTGTATCGCAAGTGCGCGTTCGCGTGCGCGCATGTGCGCGTGTGCGCGTGTGCGCGTGTATTGCGAGTATCGCGTGTGCGCGTGTGCGCGTGTATCGCGTGTATCACGTGTAACGCGTGTATCGCATGTGCGCGTGTATCGCGTGTGCGTGTGTATCGCGTGTGCGCTTGTGCGCGTGTATCGCATGTCCGCGTGTATCGCGTGTATTGCGTATATTGCGTGTATCGCGTTCGCGTGTGCGCGTGTGCGCTTGTGCGCGTGTGCCCTTGTGCCTGTATCGCGTGTATCACGTGTACGCTTGTGCGCAAGTATCGCGTGTATCGCGTGAATCGCGTGTATTGCGTGTGCGCATGTATCGCGTGTATCACGTGTATCGCGTGTGCGCATGTGCGCGTGCGGGCGTGTGCGCTTGTGCGCGTGTATGGCGTCTATCACGTGTAACGTGTGTATCGCGTGTATCGCATGTGCGCGTGTATCGCCGGAGCGCGGGTGCGCGTGTATCGCGTGTGCGCGTGTACGCATGTGCGCGTATATCGCGTGTATCGCCGGAGCGCGGTTGCGCGGGTGCGCGTGTATCGCGTGTATCGCGGGTGCGCGGGTGCGCGTGTAACGCGTGTATCGCGTGTGCGCGTATATCGTGTGTAGCGCCGGAGCGCCGGTGCGCGTGTGCGTGTGTATCACGTGTATCGCGTGTATCACGTGTATCGCATGTATCGCGTGTGCGCGTGTATCGCGTGTATCACGTGTATCGCGTGTATCGCCTGTATCGCGTGTGCGCGTGTATCGCGTGTGCGGGCGTGCATGTGTGTGTGTGTGTGTATCGCATATGCGCGTGTATCGCGTGTATCGCATGTGCGCGTGTATCACGTGTATCGCGTGTATCGCGTGTGCGCGTGTATCGTGTGTGCGCTTGTATCGCGTGTATTGTGTGTATTGCGTGTGCGCGTGTGCGCGTATATCGCGTGTATCGCCGGAACGCGGGTGCGCGTGTATCTCATGTATCGCGTGTGCGCGTGTATAACGTGTAACGCGTGTATAGCGTATATTGCGTGTATCGCGTGTATCTCATGTATTGCGGGTATCACGTGTATCGCATGTATCGCGTGTGCGCGTGTACGCGTGTGCGCGTGTACGCGTGTGCGCGTATATCGCGTATATCGCGGGTGCGCGTGTATCGCGTGTATCGCGGGTGCGCGTGTTTCGCGTGTAGCGCATGTGAGCGTGTATCGCGTGTATCGCGTGTGTGCGCGTGTATTGCGTGTATCGCGTGTAACGTGTGTTTCGCGTGTATCGCGTATATCGCGTGTATGGCATGTGTGCGTGTATTGTATGTATTGCGTGTATCGCATGTGCGCGTGTATCGCGTGTATCGCATGTGCGCGTGTATCGCGTGTATTGCGTGTGCGCGTGTATCGCGTGTGCGCGTGTATCGCATGTGCGCGTGTATTGCGTGTGCGCGCGTATCGCATGTATTGTGTGTATTGCGTGTGCGCGTGTATCGCGTGTATCGTGTGTATTGCGTGTGCGCGTGTGCGCGTGTGCGCTTGTGCGCGTGTGCGCGTGTGCTCTTGTGCGCGTGTATCGCCTGTATCGAGTGTATCGCGTGTGCGCTTGTGCGCAAGTATCGCGTGTATTGCGTGTATCGCATGTGCGCATGGTTAGCGTGTATCGCGTGTGCGCATGTGCGCGTGTGCGCGTGCGGGCGTGTGCGCGTGTGCGCGTTTATCGCGTGTATCGGGTGTATCGCGTGTATGGTGTGTGCGCGTGTATCTCGTGTATCGCGTGTATCGCAAGAGCGTGTGCGCGTGCGCGCGTGTGCGCGTGTGCGCTTGTTCGCGTGTGTGCGTGTATCACGTGTATCGCGTGTGCTCTTGTGTATCGCGTGTGTGGGCGCGTGTATCGCGTGTTTCGCATGTGCGCGTGTATCGCGTGTGCGCGTGTATCGCGTTTTCGTGTATGGGCGTGTATCGCATGTGCGCGTGTATCGCGTGTATCGCGTGTATCGCGTTTATCGCGTGTGTGCGTGCGCGTGTGCGCGCGTGCGCTTGTGCGCGTGTGCCCTTGTGCGCTTGTGCCTGTATCGCGTGTATCACGTGTACGCTTGTGCGCAAGTATCGCGTGTATCGCGTGAATCGCATGTATTGCGTGTATCGCATGTGCGCATGTATCGCGTGTATCGCGTGTGCGTATGCGCGCGTGTGCGCGTGCGGGCGTGTGCGCGTGTGCGCGTGTATCGCGTGTATCGCGTGTATGGTGTGTGGGCGTGTATCGCGTAAATCTCGTGTATCGCTTGTATCTCGTGTATCGCGTGTATCGCGTGTGCGCGTGCGCGCGCGCGAACGCTGGAGCGCGGGTGCGGGTGTATTGCGTGTGCGCGTATATCGCGTGTGCGCGTGTGCGCGTATATCGCGTGTATCGCGGTTGCGCGTGTATCGCGTGTATCGTGGGTGCGCGTGTATCGCGTGTGGGCGGGTGCGCGTGTATCGCGTGTATCGCGTGTATCGCGTGTGCGCGTGTATCGCGTGTATCGCGTGTGCGCGTTCGCGTGCGCGCGTGGGCGCGTGTATAGCGTGTATCGCGTGTATCGCGTGTATCGCGTGTATCGCATGTGCTCGTGTATCGCATGTGCGCGTGTATGTATCGCTGTATCGCGTGTATCGTGTGTATTGCGTGTGCGCGTGTGCGCTTGTGCGCGTATATCGCGTAAATCGCGGTTGCGCGTGTATCGCGTGTATTGTGGGTGCGCGTGTATCGCGTGTGCGCGTGTATCGCGTGTATCGCGTGTGTGCGTGCGCTTGTGCGCTTGCGCGCGTGTGCGCGTGTGCGCTTGTGCGCGTGTGCGCGTGTATCGCGTGTATCACGTGTATCGCGTGTATCGCGTGTAACCCATGTGCGCGTGTATCGCGTGTATCGCGTGTGCGCGTGTATCGCGTGTATCGCGTGTATCGCGTGTGCGCGTGTATCGCGTGTGCGCGTGTATCGCGTGTGCGTGCGTGCGCGCGTGTATCGCGTGTATCGCGTGTATTGTGTGTATTGCGTGTGCGCCTGTATCGCGTGTATCGTGTGTATTGCATGTGCGCGTGTGCGCTTGTGCGCGTGTGCTCTTGTGCGCGTGTATCGCCTGTATTGCGTGTATCGCGTGGGCGCTTGTGCGCAAGTATCGCGTGTATCGCGTGAATCGCGTGTATTGCGTGTGCGCATGTATCGCGTGTATCACGTGTATCGCATGTGCGCATGTGCGCGTGTGCGCGTGCGGGCGTGTGCGCATTTATCGCGTGTATCGCGTGTATCGGGTGTATCGCGTGTATGGTGTGTGCGCGTGTATCTCGTGTATCGTGTGTATCGGGTGTGCGCGTTCGCGCGCGCGCGTGTGCGCGTGTATTGCGTGTATCGCGTCTATCACGTGTAACGCGTGTATCGCGTGTATCGCATGTGCGCGTGTATCGCGTGTGCGCGTGTATCGCGTGTGCGCGTGTATCGCGTGTGCGCGTGTGCGCGTGTATCGCATGTGCGCGTGTATCGCGTGTGCGCGTATATCGCGTGTATCGCCGGAGCGCGGGTGCGCGTGTATCGCGTGTATCGCGTGTGCGCGCGTGTATCGCGTGTGCGCGTATATCGCGTGTAGCGCCGGAGCGCCGGTGCGCGTGTGCGCGTGTATCACGTGTATCGCGTGTATCGCGTTTGCGCTTGCGCGCGCGCGGGAGCGCTGGAGCGCGGGTGCGTGTGTATCGCGTGTGCGTGTGTGCGCGTATATCGCGTGTATCGCGTGTGCTTGTGTACGCGTGTACGCGTGTGCGCGTATATCGCGTGTATCGCCGGAGCGCGGGTGCGCGTGTATCACGTGTATTGCGTGTATCGGGTGTGCGCGTGCGCGCGCGTGGGAGCGCTGGAGCGCG
>CM061041.1:66976981-66979481 GCA_030762985.1 Adelphocoris suturalis
ACCAACGAGCGTCGGAAAGTTCGTAAGATGAGGAGACAATTCCAGCGAACTAGAGATCCGGTTCTTAGGGAGACAAGACGAAAAATATATGCTCTTGCAAAGAATGAACTCACAAAACGTATAAGGGAAGCTAAAAAGGCTTCTTGGCGGGCATACTGCTGTGCAACTAGTGGCGCATCACCGTGGAACTTAGTATATAGGCTCGCTGCAGGTAAGCTACGGCCAGCAACTACGTTTTCAACACTGATCAAGTCAGATGGGAGTCATACCACTGGTTTTGCAGAGACCTTGAATCTGATAATGGACAATAGCGTGCCTTTGGACTCTGGGATTGATGATACGGCCCACCACAGAAGGATGCGTGTGGAGAGTGGTACTATGGGTGTTACCATCGCTCCGGATGACGTGCCTTTTGTCCAGGAAGAGGTTGTGGCTGTGCTTCGTGGGTTTCAGGATGGGAAGGCGCCCGGCGCTGACGGTCTTTCGAAGAGGATTATTATGCATGTCAATCAGCTGCTTCCAAGAACGGTATGTACGATTTTCAATGAGTGCCTCCGTCGAGGATATTTTCCGAGGTTGTGGAAGACCAGTTGGGCTGTTCTTATTGTGAAGCCGGGAAAGGAGCAGGTGCAGGATGCGTCCAAGTATCGTTTGATTAGCCTCTTGCCTGTGATGGCTCGTATTTTGGAAAAAATGATGATGGGACGAATCATGTTTGCGCTGAGAAGGGATCGCCAGTTGTCAGATCGACAGTTTGGTTTCAGACCGCAGTGTGGCACAGTAGATGCTCTTCTGGCTGTGGAGAGGCATATTGGTGGGCAACTGGAGATGCGCAATCGTGTACTGATGATATCACTTGACGTTCGGGGAGCTTTTGATGCTGCTTGGTGGCCCGCCATATTGTGTCAGCTCCGCACTAAGAACTGCCCTCAAAATTTTTATACACTCGCCCAGAGCTACTTCCGGGATCGCACTGTGGTTTATGCGAGCAAGACAGTGTCCATTGTTCGAAACCAGGAACGGGGGTGCCCCCAGGGTTCGTGCTGTGGTCCTGGCTTTTGGTGCATCATGTATGATTCCTTGCTCAAGTTGGACTATCCCCCGGAAGTTGAGGTGTATGCATACGCGGATGATGTTCTCCTGATAGTGAGCTGTGAAGATGAATTAATGCTTCAGGTAATTGCAAATGAGGCGTTGGCGAAGGTGGAGCATTGGGCGGAGGAGAATAAAATAGCGTTTAATTGCAATAAGTCTCAGCTACTTTACATTACACGAAGGCAGCGACTGAATCAGCCTTTACGAGTTTTTCTTCAGGGTGACTGTTTGAAGGAAGTTGAGGTGATGCGGTATCTGGGGGTATGGTTTGATCAAAAACATTTGTGGGCAAACCATGTGAAGTACTGTGCGGATCGAGCTGGCCAATTAGTTCATGCATTGTCACGCTCTGCAAAGATCTATTGGGGTCTGGGCAGTGATGCACTGTCCATCATCTACAAGGGAGCAATTTTGCCCGTGCTGACTTATGGTGCTCCGGTTTGGGTGAAGGCAGTGTTTTTGAGGTATAATGTTCTCATTCTTCGTAGAGTCCAACGCAGGATGGCGCTTCGCATAATTAAGGGCTTTCATACAATATCATTTGATGCTGCTTTTGTCATGGCCAAAATTATTCCCATTGACATCAAAATAAGGGAAGTTGTTGATAGATTTTTTGCTCAAAGGAATACAGATCTTGTTGGCCCACGGTTAGAAATGGATGTTAATGTGGAACCATCAGCCTGGGTGCATCCGGTGTGGGCTGTTTCAGTTCCGGTTTTGTGTGAGTTCAACCGTGGAACTCATTGGTCAATATACACAGATGGTAGCAGAATTGACGAGCATACAGGATGTGCGTTTGTGGTGTACCAGGGTGAGACGCTAATATTTAGCAGGAAATATCGTTTGGCGGACTGGTGTTCAAATAATCAGGCCGAATTGCTGGCCCTTGCTGAGGCCTTGGGCTGGCTGGATGAGCAGGAGATCCCGGAAGAAGATAGAAGCGTTACTCTGTTTACAGACAGTACAGTATCCCTGGATTGCATAGTGAATCTGCATCTGCGTACGGGAACTGTTGAGAGGATTCGACGAACTGCTTGGAACTTGAAGGACAAGCACTGGGAGCTAGCTCTACAGTGGGTTCGCGCACATGAGGGCACATTAGGCAATGAAATGGCAGACCGTTTGGCCAAAGAAGCTGCCCAGGAACCTGAGGGAAGCGTAACGTTTTACTTAGTGCCAAAGACATTTGTGAATAAAATGAGTTTGGATGTTTGCTTTAGACAATGGGAAGAGGAATGGCAGTCTAGTGAGAGAGGAAGGCACACAAGGCAGTTTTTCCCCAGTATATATTCACGACTGAATACTGATTTGTCTCTGACCTATAAAGTAACACAGGCTTTTACCGGCCATGGCAGGAATGCCACTTCTCTCTTCCGATTCAACCAGGCTGACAACCCATTTTGCA
>CM061041.1:66984481-66994481 GCA_030762985.1 Adelphocoris suturalis
ACACACACACACACACACACACACACACACACACACACACACACACACACACACACACACACACACACACACACACACACACACACACACACACACACACACACACACACACACACACACACACACACACACACACACACACACACACACACACACACACACACACACACACACACACACACACACACACACACACACACACACACACACACACACACACACACACACACACACACACACACACACACACACACACACACACACACACACACACACACACACACACACACACACACACACACACACACACACACACACACACACACACACACACACACACACACACACACACACACACACACACACACACACACACACACACACACACACACACACACACACACACACACACACACACACACACACACACACACACACACACACACACACACACACACACACACACACACAAGATACAAGATACTTTATTTGGAGAATCTTTACATTTTGCTTTAGGAACTGCACTCCCAAGACCTCATGGTCGCGCGGGGGGGTGTGTATGTATTACATTAGACTCAGAAGAGTTATTAATTACTTACGCATGTACATAATATCATAATTATAGTGCACAATATCACACAATATCACAAAGTGTTTACGATAACAGTAGCAAATATGTATCGTTACTAAATTAATACTTCGAGTGACAAAAACATTACAATATAAATACAGTTAATTTCATAATTAATATCACGATTGAATTTAGTTAATTTATTTAGTTTCATAATTAATGTAATAATTTCATTATTAAGATCATAATTGAAAACAATTCTAACCAATTTAACACACATTTTAAAAGGTTTTAAATTTCACTAGAACACATGCTAGCTTTTGAGGTATTGTTTGAGTCTGTTCAGTAGATATCTGTTCGTGAACTGTTCTAATCTTTCACCTTCGCCGATGATGCAGGGAATAAGTTCGTTGAAAATCTTCACTACTTTGTAGAACGCCTGGATTCTGCCATGGTCATGCCGTATTCTAGGGACCATCAGTTTGACCACCGTATTCCTCCTGGTTACTCGCGAGATCTCCTCATTCAGGAATTTATACCAATGTCGCAAAACCCAGGAGAATACCTCCATTCTATACACCTGAACAAAGTCCAGTCCACTCAGCTGCCCACCAGGCAACGATATCAATCTCCTCGCGCAATGCTGTACACCATCCATTATCCTCAGAAACGACGGAAATGTACCTCCATAATGGATGATCCCAAATCGCAATGTGGGGATGAACGTAGCGCCATATACCTTCACCAGGGCGTTATTTGGTAGAATTGGCTTCAAAACTTTCAATCCATAGAGGATTCGTGATAGCTTATTCCTGAGGGTGGCTATGTGAGCTTCCCATGTAATTCTGTGGTCTATAATCATCCCCAGGTATTTGACAGATGGAGACTCTCTAACTGTTGGGCACTGGCAAGGCGAGTTTCCCACACATCTCATCTGATGAAACTGGACCGCAAAATCGCTAGGCATATGTAGAGAGGAGTATCTAAAAGCGATTAATTTGCATTTATCTGCATTTAGGATTAATCCGTTTTTGCAGAACCACCTGCCAAGAGCCCTCATGTCGTCCTCCATCATATCCCTCAGTGCTTCCGACGTTGGTGCCTTCCATATAACTGCGGTGTCATCGGCAAATGCAAAAATACGTCCCTTCACAGCAACATTCGAGAGGTCATTGACGAAGACTAAAAAGAGGATAGGTGAAATCGTGCTACCTTGGGGAGTGCCACAGAGAACATCTTCCTCAGAGCTCAGCACACCTCCTATCTTGACGCGCTGCTTTCTGCCCCTCAAGAAACTTTTGAACCACATCAGAACCCCACCCCGAATCCCAGCATTCAGAAGCTTGAAAAGGAGGAGGTCGGGGCCAACCATGTCAAAAGCTTTAGCCAGATCTAGGTATAAGCCCCCTACCCTCCTTGCATTCTCGAGACCGAGGCAGATCTCTTGAATATGGTCGTAAACCGCCAAATCCGTTGATTTTTGTCTCAGAAATCCGTACTGATGGTCAGCAAAGAAACTCTTTGCTGTCAGGTATTCGGTCAGCTGGATCTTGACGCAGGTTTCCAGAATCTTGGAAAAGATGCTCAGCAAGCTGATCGGTCTGTAGTTCTTCATTTCTGATCTTTTGCCTGCTTTCCAAATCGGAACAACCACAGAGACCTTCAATTCTTCCGGGAAGTAACCTCGAGCCACTGATTCATTAATCAACACAGCCAAAGGGTATGATATGTCCTCGTTCAAAAATTTAATTTCATCAGTAGTCCATTCATCTATTCCACTGCTCTTTTTATTTGCTAGTTGCTGTATAACCATCGATACATCCTGAGCTGAAACGTTCCTCCATGTCATAGATTCAGCTTCCCATGTCATTGCCTCCGGGTCAAGGCTGCCATTACTTTCAAATTTATGGTCGGTCGAGCTCTTGAGGGTCTGCGGAGCTTCCACATAATATTTATTAAATTTATCCGCAACTTCCTGTTCATTACCATTTACTTGGATTCTACGTCCATTTTCCAGAATGAAGTTAATTTCGGAAATTTTGTCTTTTTTATTCAGAGAATTTATTGTTTTCCAAAAAGCTTTTGAATCATTATGTGTGTTATCCAGTCGCTTACTATAATACTGTCTCTTAGCTTGTTTAATTTTTGCTGACGCTTCTGCACTCTTTTCTTTGTATATTATTTCATATGGTCTGATTACATGTTCAGGTTGCTTCTTTCTCTTCATATTTACTATTTTTTTATGTATTTTGTTTTTACAATTAACAAGGTTGACCAAGTCATCCGTGATCCATGGCGATCTCCTCCGGTTCTTTGACGAAAAATGCACCAATCTCGTAGCTTTCTTTTTACATTCCGCCAGTTTCTGGAAGAAGTAATGAAATTTATCGCCTATAGGGATGTCACTATCAATAAATTCCCATTCAATTCGTTTCACGAGTTTCTTTAACATTTCAAGATCCGTAGAATTGAAATCTCTTGAACTTCCCTCTACAGACCTATTCCTCTTCACCTCAATCAGCTGACTATAATGGTCCGTTATAGTTGACTCCAGAATACTCACATTGTATCGGTTCAATTGTCTGGTTTTGATCATCACGTGATCCAAACAAGTTCCGCTCGACTCACGAGTAACTTCGTTAACCATACTCTCGAACCCTTCATTTCTCAACACTTCCAAGTATTGCTGAGCATTCACATTATTTATATCAAGAATGTTTATATTGACGTCTCCTGCAATGGTTGTGCCATGCTTAGAGTGTTGAATAATCGGCTCAAAGTCTCTCAGAAAGTCCGTCGGAGAACTCTCATGAGAGCGGTATACCAGCAGGATCGACAAGTCGCCTCCATCATCCATAATTTGCGGTATCATCAGAGAGAGCATCTCTGCAGATCTTGTTGATTTTATTTCACAATAACATGGAATTGTCTCCCTGACAAAAGCTATCACGCCACCCGATTTATTCCACGACCTTTCAGCTATAAAGGAGACATAACCAGGCATCTTGAAGAGGTGTAGCTGGTGATTCTTGATCCATACCTCTGACAGGAGTAATACATCGACTTCGCATTTAATCGCCATTAGGAAGACACATAGTTCATCATAATTTGATCTCATACCCGCTATATTTGTATGTAAAATCTTTAATTTAGTCATCTTCCGTTCAATAGAGTGAATGTTATTACTTAGGTATATAGCTCTAATATATTCTATATCTATGTCACCAAACACGAAAAGTTGAAATTTACAGAGAGAAAATAGATAAACAGGTAAGAGGTAAGATAGGTAACATATATATTACAAAGCAGTATCTATAGATGTATTAGTACGTAAGAAAAACAGTTGGAATAGTTTTATAATTGATTGTTATTATAGTACGTTAGAAAAATAGATGAGGTAGTTTTAATAATTAATTGTTGTATTCATAGGAAGCACCTATGTAATGTGAGTTGAGTAACAATTTATTAGTTAAGGTTTAACAATATTAAAGAAGTAAGTAGAAGTTTAATATAGGTAGTTAGTTAGGTATACAAGTACTAGTTAGTTAATTTAATTTTCAGTAGCGTTTGCCATTATTTTAAATCTATCTGAATTCTTGTCTTTGATGTACACAACTCCTTTCCTGGTTTGAAATGCCTCTATTTTGCCTTCTTTTTTCAGTGTTGAGCACTTGCGAATTTGTTCTGCAGCCTTTTTTGTTAGATGCTCAGATAGAAAGATCGGTCCGTCCTCTTCCTTATAGTTGGTCCAGATGTTACTAAGACAGGGCTTTTTCTTCCTAGATTTCGCAATGAGACTATCACGTTTTTGTTTTGAGGTAAGTTTTACGAGAATAGGGCGCGGAAATCCAGCAGATCGACTTGGCAGCCTGAATATATCTTCTACGTCTGATTGTATTCTGACGGTTTCCTCCAGGTGTTCTGTTAAGTCGATCAAAACGTCCTGCAGTTGCTCGTCCTCCTCCTCTGGGATTCCGCGAATGATGAGATTTTTGCGTCTGAGTTCGATATCAGTATTTTCCGTGGTCTGCCAGAGTTTCTCTATCTCCTTTCGTAGCTCCTTATTCTCGTTTTGAAGTCGCTCGTTGTTCTTTTCCAAATCTTCAATTCTTCCAACATGTAGCTTTAGGTCCTCATGGAGTTCGTTGATTTTTGCACAAAAGATTTTTTCTTGCTTATCGAATTTGGCATCTAAATATTTTAAAATAGATTTAATATCGTTTGAGCCATCTTTTTTCCCACAATCATTATCTTCTGCATCAGAATTATTCTGAGATGAATGTCCCGATGTATTGGCCGTATGTTTGTTTTGAAATTTCATCAACTCCCTATGATTCGGGCATAACCAGGTAGCTCTCTTGGATGCTCCCCACTGGGTCCACGTACTTTGCTTAATCGTAGTACATTCAAAGTGGCTGACACACTGACTATCAGCAGAACAGGATGCGTACGATCCGTCAGTAGGAAGAGTATCCTTGCATCTGACGCATTTCATTATTACTGTTAGTATTTATTTTATTTTATTATTAGGTGTAGTACGATGGGATAAAAATACTGCAATAATCCTTCACAAATCTTGCATTTTCCCGGGCGGAACAATAGGAATGGTGCCCAGCGCCAGCCAGCGGGGGACGCCGGAAGCTGGAGCGTCGGCTGGGATCCAGAAGAGAGCGCTATGTCAGCAGGCGATTCGCAAGTACGATTTGCGCCGATTCGACAGCCCGTGACTATTGGAAGCGGGAAATGTCAACGTCGATAACTGCTGATAATAACCAAAATTTCCGTTCTATAGAATACGGATTTTCTCATTTAATTTGTTTTGGATGTTAGCTCTTGTTAGTCACTCAACATAGAACTTATCTGCCATTCAGGTGTCTTCCGATTTTGCAGAGAGCTGATGGATGCTTCAGGTTTACGACCAGACGCCTGACCTAACCTTCAAAAGTCACTTCCGTTGTTTTGAGCAGTTATTTAAATAATCTAAGTTTTGTAGCGAAATATTATGGATTGCATCTATTTAGCACTCACATATGAACACTAGTACACACAAACAGGCATCAAATCACTTGTTATAATGCTGAAATCGCACTGAATAACAGACTAGACGTGTTGACGTTTTGACGC
This sequence comes from Adelphocoris suturalis, assembly GCA_030762985.1. Taxonomy (NCBI): domain Eukaryota; kingdom Metazoa; phylum Arthropoda; class Insecta; order Hemiptera; family Miridae; genus Adelphocoris; species Adelphocoris suturalis. The sequence goes on from CM061041.1 coordinate 66,990,177, forward strand.
GTTGACACACACACACACACACACACACACACACACACATTTTTTTTTTTTTTTTTTTTTTTTTAAGGAAACTCCCCTCAAAGACGGAGGGGGCACGCCATGAAATTGAAAAATAAACAAATAAAATAAAAAAGTGGGGAGGACGCCCAGGTTTACCCGACGCCGGCTCTAGGGATAAGGGAAGTTGCGGGACGAGGAGGAAGAATGGGATGAAAGGAAGTGCCCCTATAAAATGACCACCAGTTCAAGTAAGAACCCCTCAGGACGCGGGTGGTGATACCACGGAGTACTCCTGCCGAGATGCCCAACTCGAGTAACTCCGTGGCGCTTTTCCCGCACCACACCCCGCGCCATGACACGGTCGCGGCAATGACCTTGATGTTATTAGGTGCCACTCCTTTTAGCTCAGATATCGCATGGCGCAGATCATTTCTATCATATTTACTTTTCTTAGCCCGCCAGGTCTGCTCCATGTCCACGCTGCCACTGACAACCTGGACATCCAGGATTATGGCAGACCCATCGGGCTTGATCGCAACGATATCTGGCTTCTTGCCCCGGTCACTCGGCATGTGGTATAGTCTCTCCCTTTCGACATCCCAACCGCTAGATGACAAAGCACCTGACGTAAAATGCTGCTTGGCAACCGCATCGTGACGTAAAATGCGGCCACCGTGAGTACGAGGACACTGCTGCACTACATGATATAGATTCTCATTTTTACCCCGACAGGCACGGCAAAGGGTGTCAACTGTCCCGCGACTACTCCTCAAACACCTCACCGAGGTGGCTAGTGTAGCCACCCGGACGGCGTGAAAATGGCGATAGTCGCGGGCCCCAATGCCCTCTGAAGCCCATTCCACCCACTGGGTAGAAATGGGGGATTCAGAGCACTGTCGGAGTTCTTTACCATCTACTGACTCATGCAGCGCAGCAGCGAACTCAGCAGATGAGCTGGGTTTTGGAGCAGTTGGTGTTGCTCGATCGCACCACAACAACTGCTGTCGGACAAAGTCCAGGTCAGCAGCAGTGCGGGCGACCTCCCAGCTCGAGCCCCTAAGGGCAAGCAGGCGCTGGCGGCGTAAAGATGGGATGCTGGCAGAAAGGGAGACAATACCGAGCCCACCGGCCTTTACCGGTGCGTGGATATAAGCACTTGGGACACCAGGTGGAAAGCCTAGCCAAGAGCGCACAGCAGAGCGAACTTCACGATCTAACTCAAGCAGCCTCCCTGCAGTAAGCCTGCCAAAGACTAACCCATAGGTAAGCTTTGGCAGTAAGTACGTGCGAAGGAGGCGCAGCTTCTGCTGTGGCTTCAATGGAGCCTTGGTGACACGAGCTAATGCTCCACCAAGGTCCACACGGCTTGCGGCTATAGTGGCCACACCCATGAAGTCGACCCCAAGGTACCGCCAGACCTCCAACACGGATCGGGCAGGGATGGAAGTTTGTCCTAAGACAAAACACTCCTCATCCACTACCTTCACCTTATGCTGGCGACCCGACGGGACCAAGGAGACCGACCCACACTTAGCTGGGTTGACCACCAAACCACACCTGGCTAGCTGCTCAGCAAATGCGTTGAGGGAGATCTGCAAGCCCTCACGGGTTTCTGCGAGTAGGATGACATCATCAGCAAAAGCTAATGCACCTACTCGCACCCCAGGGGCGAGATCAAACCCTATTTCAGCTGGCAGCTTACCCAAGGCCGTATCCACGACCAGGTTGAAGAGGAGTGGCGACAGAGGATCCCCCTGGCATACCCCGCGCCCAATAACAACATCCCCTGACATCTCACCCTGTGCCTCGAGGACCGTCACGCCTTCGTGGTACAGACAGGCAACATACTCAATTAAACGAGCAGGAGCCCCGACACCACGAAGACAATCGGTCAGGGCAAAGTGACTAACTGTGTCAAAGGCCTTAGCGACGTCCAGAGCGGCAAGATGGAGCTGCCGTTTCTTGATACGGGCCAGCGAAATGACAGTTTGGAGAACTGTAAGATTCTCTGCTGTGCCATCCGCTGGCCGAAATGCTCTCTGGACGTCACCTATGACACCAGCCACTTGGAGGCGAGATGCCAGAACCTTTTGGAAGTGGCGGAAGACCACCGACGAAATAGAAATCGGACGGTAGCCTCCAGGCCCACTTCCCCCTTTCTTTGGGATGAAAATTGTCCGGGCACGGGTCAACGCTTTTGGGGGTCTTCCAGATAGTAGCAACAGGTTGAGGATGAGCAGCTTAACATTCTTTGGAGCTTTATTCCAGCGTCGGGCGGAAATACCATCGGGTCCAGCAGAAGTGGAGTTTTTGACACGGCACTTATGTGCCTCGTCATGAAGCACCGGTGTGCACATGATGCTGCGTAAGGAGTCCCTGGTGGAAGCTACTGGCTCTCCAGAGTTGTGGCTGGGAGCACTCATAAGTGGCTCCCAGTAATTCACAAACTCCTGGAGGGGGGGCATAACTTGTTCTTCCCCAGCTCCCTCCAGTACCTCCGCAGCTGCACGAGCCGGATGCTTCCTCCACAGTCTCTGGACACGCTGGTATTCCCGCCTCCTCGCTTGCTTAGCCGCTCTGCGACCTCCACGAAGCACCACATTAGAGGGAACGTCTCCCTGGTGCCTCGCCACGGTCGCTTCCTCAACCTGCGGGAAGATCCTCTGCACATAGGCCGCGACCTCGTCCTCCAAGCCATTTGGCCCCTCAACAGCCCGCCTCGCCAGATCCTGCAGGTAGGCACTCTCATAACCAACAATATTGCCTACCTGCTCCCCGAGCCTCAATACTTCAGTCTTCAAGTCTGAAAGAAGACCGGAGGTCACGGGGGAGGATTGCTGAATGGCGGGCTGTTGTCCCACGTCTGCCGGAGATGCGGGAGAGGCCCCACTGCTATTTGCCAGGATTGCATCCTGGACAAGCTGCTTGTAGTGGGGCCTCAGGCGAAGAGATTGAATGGCAGAAAGCGTGCGCATGGGAAAACGGGCTTGCAAGAAAACGTTTATATTGCGTACCCCATTACGCACTGCTTCCGCCTCCTCTGCTGCCATTCGCCGCAAATCCTCAGAAGCATACCTAGGCCGCTCTCGCTCTATATCAATTGCATCGTTGGCCTGTACTGGATGCTTCTGCCAGACGTGGGCACTGAGGCCTCGCTTGGAACTGAAGGCTCTATCGCAATGGGCACACTGGTGGGCATTCGCTGGGGCAGTGGATGAGGAGGAGGGATAGGATGATGAGGAAGAAGAAGAGGGAGAGGAAGACCGACGCCCCTGCCTGGGGCGCCCCCGAGCGCCTCCCCTAGAACCCCGCTGGCCAATGGGCGGGCGGGGGTTATGAGGCTCACTGTACTTCTTGTCCATAACGGGGGAGACGAAATGAAAGGGTCGGGAGACCCGTTGACACGAGCCTCCCCCCTAATCGCCATTGGGTCATTCTGCCACCCTCCAGTAAACTGGAGGGTGCCCGGGTTGCACGACGGGGACGTATGACCTTGACTTGGGTAGGGATTTGAAGGAGCTCCGAAGAGATAAAAACACCAACAGTTACCCTACCCCAGCAACCCAACACACACACACACACACGCACACGCACACGCGCACACGCACACAAGCACGCACGCACGCACGCGCGCAAATTTTTTTTTTTTTTTTTTTTTTTTTTTTTTTTTTTTTATAAACCTCCCCTCAAAGACGGAGGGGGCACGCCATTAAATTGAAAAATAAACAAATAAAATAAAAAGTGGGGAGGACGCCCAGGTTTACCCGACGCCGGCTCTAGGGATAAGGGAAGTTGCAGGACGAGGAGGAAGAACGGGATGAAAGGAAGTGCCCCTATAAAATGACCACCAGTTCAAGTAAGATCCCCTCAGGACGCGGGTGGTGATACCACGGAGTACTCCTGCCGAGATGCCCAACTCGAGTAACTCCGTGGCGCTTTTCCCGCACCACACCCCGCGCCATGACACGGTCGCGGCAATGACATTGATCTTATAAGGTGCCACTCCTTTTAGCTCAGATATCGCTTGGCGCAGATCATTTCTATCATATTTACTTTTCTTAGCCCGCCAGGTCTGCTCCATGTCCACGCTGCCACTGACAACCTGGACATCCAGGATTATGGCAGACCCATCGGGCTTGATCGCAACGATATCTGGCTTCTTGCCCCGGTCACTCGGCATGTGGTATAGTCTCTCCCTTTCGACATCCCAACCGCTAGATGACAAAGCACCTGCTATCTGCTTGGCAACCGCATCGTGACGTAAAATGCGGCCACCGTGAGTACGAGGACACTGCTGCACCACAT
>CM061041.1:66999481-67009481 GCA_030762985.1 Adelphocoris suturalis
CTGATCTTTTGCCTGCTTTCCAAATCGGAACAACCACAGAGACCTTCAATTCTTCCGGGAAGTAACCTCGAGCCACTGATTCATTAATCAACACAGCCAAAGGGTATGATATGTCCTCGTTCAAAAATTTAATTTCATCAGTAGTCCATTCATCTATTCCACTGCTCTTTTTATTTGCTAGTTGCTGTATAACCATCGATACATCCTGAGCTGAAACGTTCCTCCATGTCATAGATTCAGCTTCCCATGTCATTGCCTCCGGGTCAAGGCTGCCATTACTTTCAAATTTATGGTCGGTCGAGCTCTTGAGGGTCTGCGGAGCTTCCACATAATATTTATTAAATTTATCCGCAACTTCCTGTTCATTACCATTTACTTGGATTCTACGTCCATTTTCCAGAATGAAGTTAATTTCGGAAATTTTGTCTTTTTTATTCAGAGAATTTATTGTTTTCCAAAAAGCTTTTGAATCATTATGTGTGTTATCCAGTCGCTTACTATAATACTGTCTCTTAGCTTGTTTAATTTTTGCTGACGCTTCTGCACTCTTTTCTTTGTATATTATTTCATATGGTCTGATTACATGTTCAGGTTGCTTCTTTCTCTTCATATTTACTATTTTTTTATGTATTTTGTTTTTACAATTAACAAGGTTGACCAAGTCATCCGTGATCCATGGCGATCTCCTCCGGTTCTTTGACGAAAAATGCACCAATCTCGTAGCTTTCTTTTTACATTCCGCCAGTTTCTGGAAGAAGTAATGAAATTTATCGCCTATAGGGATGTCACTATCAATAAATTCCCATTCAATTCGTTTCACGAGTTTCTTTAACATTTCAAGATCCGTAGAATTGAAATCTCTTGAACTTCCCTCTACAGACCTATTCCTCTTCACCTCAATCAGCTGACTATAATGGTCCGTTATAGTTGACTCCAGAATACTCACATTGTATCGGTTCAATTGTCTGGTTTTGATCATCACGTGATCCAAACAAGTTCCGCTCGACTCACGAGTAACTTCGTTAACCATACTCTCGAACCCTTCATTTCTCAACACTTCCAAGTATTGCTGAGCATTCACATTATTTATATCAAGAATGTTTATATTGACGTCTCCTGCAATGATTGTGCCATGCTTAGAGTGTTGAATAATCGGCTCAAAGTCTCTCAGAAAGTCCGTCGGAGAACTCTCATGAGAGCGGTATACCAGCAGGATCGACAAGTCGCCTCCATCATCCATAATTTGCGGTATCATCAGAGAGAGCATCTCTGCAGATCTTGTTGATTTTATTTCACAATAACATGGAATTGTCTCCCTGACAAAAGCAATCACGCCACCCGATTTATTCCACGACCTTTCAGCTATAAAGGAGACATAACCAGGCATCTTGAAAAGGTGTAGCTGGTGATTCTTGATCCATACCTCTGACAGGAGTAATACATCGACTTCGCATTTAATCGCCATTAGGAAGACACATAGTTCATCATAATTTGATCTCATACCCGCTATATTTGTATGTAAAATCTTTAATTTAGTCATCTTCCGTTCAATAGAGTGAATGTTATTACTTAGGTATATAGCTCTAATATATTCTATATCTATGTCACCAAACACGAAAAGTTGAAATTTACAGAGAGAAAATAGATAAACAGGTAAGAGGTAAGATAGGTAACATATATATTACAACGCAGTATCTATAGATGTATTAGTACGTAAGAAAAACAGTTGGAATAGTTTTATAATTGATTGTTATTATAGTACGTTAGAAAAATAGATGAGGTAGTTTTAATAATTAATTGTTATATTCATAGTAAGCACCTATGTAATGTGAGTTGAGTAACAATTTATTAGTTAAGGTTTAACAATATTAAAGAAGTAAGTAGAAGTTTAATATAGGTAGTTAGTTAGGTATACAAGTACTAGTTAGTTAATTTAATTTTCAGTAGCGTTTCCCATTATTTTAAATCTATCTGAATTCTTGTCTTTGATGTACACAACTCCTTTCCTGGTTTGAAATGCCTCTATTTTGCCTTCTTTTTTCAGTGTTGAGCACTTGCGAATTTGTTCTGCAGCCTTTTTTGTTAGATGCTCAGATAGAAAGATCGGTCCGTCCTCTTCCTTATAGTTGGTCCAGATGTTACTAAGACAGAGCTTTTTCTTCCTAGATTTCGCAATGAGACTATCACGTTTTTGTTTTGAGGTAAGTTTTACGAGAATAGGGCGCGGAAATCCAGCAGATCGACTTGGCAGCCTGAATATATCTTCTACGTCTGATTGTATTCTGACGGTTTCCTCCAGGTGTTCTGTTAAGTCGATCAAAACGTCCTGCAGTTGCTCGTCCTCCTCCTCTGGGATTCCGCGAATGATGAGATTTTTGCGTCTGAGTTCGATATCAGTATTTTCCGTGGTCTGCCAGAGTTTCTCTATCTCCTTTCGTAGCTCCTTATTCTCGTTTTGAAGTCGCTCGTTATTCTTTTCCAAATCTTCAATTCTTCCAACATGTAGCTTTAGGTCCTCATGGAGTTCGTTGATTTTTGCACAAAAGATTTTTTCTTGCTTATCGAATTTGGCATCTAAATATTTTAAAATAGATTTAATATCGTTTGAGCCATCTTTTTTCCCACAATCATTATCTTCTGCATCAGAATTATTCTGAGATGAATGTCCCGATGTATTGGCCGTATGTTTGTTTTGAAATTTCATCAACTCCCTATGATTCGGGCATAACCAGGTAGCTCTCTTGGATGCTCCCCACTGGGTCCACGTACTTTGCTTAATCGTAGTACACTCAAAGTGGCTGACACACTGACTATCAGCAGAACAGGATGCGTACGATCCGTCAGTAGGAAGAGGATCCTTGCATCTGACGCATTTCATTATTACTGTTAGTATTTATTTTATTTTATTATTAGGTGTAGTACGATGGGATAAAAATACTGCAATAATCCTTCACAAATCTTGCATTTTCCCGGGCGGAACAATAGGAATGGTGCCCAGCGCCAGCCAGCGGGGGACGCCGGAAGCTGGAGCGTCGGCTGGGATCCAGAAGAGAGCGCTATGTCAGCAGGCGATTCGCAAGTACGATTTGCGCCGATTCGACAGCCCGTGACTATTGGAAGCGGGAAATGTCAACGTCGATAACTGCTGATAATAACCAAAATTTCCGTTCTATAGAATACGGATTTTCTCATTTAATTTGTTTTGGATGTTAGCTCTTGTTAGTCACTCAACATAGAACTTATCTGCCATTCAGGTGTCTTCCGATTTTGCAGAGAGCTGATGGATGCTTCAGGTTTACGACCAGACGCCTGACCTAACCTTCAAAAGTCACTTCCGTTGTTTTGAGCAGTTATTTAAATAATCTAAGTTTTGTAGCGAAATATTATGGATTGCATCTATTTAGCACTCACATATGAACACTAGTACACACAAACAGGCATCAAATCACTTGTTATAATGCTGAAATCGCACTGAATAACAGACTAGACGTGTTGACGTTTTGACGCGTTGACACACACACACACACACACACACACACACACATTTTTTTTTTTTTTTTTTTTTTTTTAAGGAAACTCCCCTCAAAGACGGAGGGGGCACGCCATGAAATTGAAAAATAAACAAATAAAATAAAAAAGTGGGGAGGACGCCCAGGTTTACCCGACGCCGGCTCTAGGGATAAGGGAAGTTGCGGGACGAGGAGGAAGAATGGGATGAAAGGAAGTGCCCCTATAAAATGACCACCAGTTCAAGTAAGAACCCCTCAGGACGCGGGTGGTGATACCACGGAGTACTCCTGCCGAGATGCCCAACTCGAGTAACTCCGTGGCGCTTTTCCCGCACCACACCCCGCGCCATGACACGGTCGCGGCAATGACCTTGATGTTATTAGGTGCCACTCCTTTTAGCTCAGATATCGCATGGCGCAGATCATTTCTATCATATTTACTTTTCTTAGCCCGCCAGGTCTGCTCCATGTCCACGCTGCCACTGACAACCTGGACATCCAGGATTATGGCAGACCCATCGGGCTTGATCGCAACGATATCTGGCTTCTTGCCCCGGTCACTCGGCATGTGGTATAGTCTCTCCCTTTCAACATCCCAACCGCTAGATGACAAAGCACCTGCTATCTGCTTGGCAACCGCATCGTGACGTAAAATGCGGCCACCGTGAGTACGAGGACACTGCTGCACTACATGATATAGATTCTCATTTTTACCCCGACAGGCACGGCAAAGGGTGTCAACTGTCCCGCGACTACTCCTCGAACACCTCACCGAGGTGGCTAGTGTAGCCACCCAGACGGCGTGAAAATGGCGATAGTCGCGGGCCCCAATGCCCTCTGAAGCCCATTCCACCCACTGGGTAGAAATGGGGGATTCAGAGCACTGTCGGAGTTCTTTACCATCTACTGACTCATGCAGCGCAGCAGCGAACTCAGCAGATGAGCTGGGTTTTGGAGCAGTTGGTGTTGCTCGATCGCACCACAACAACTGCTGTCGGACAAAGTCCAGGTCAGCAGCAGTGCGGGCGACCTCCCAGCTCGAGCCCCTAAGGGCAAGCAGGCGCTGGCAGCGTAAAGATGGGATGCTGGCAGAAAGGGAGACAATACCGAGCCCACCGGCCTTGACCGGTGCGTGGATATAAGCACTTGGGACACCAGGTGGAAAGCCTAGCCAAGAGCGCACAGCAGAGCGAACTTCACGATCTAACTCAAGCAGCCTCCCTGCAGTAAGCCTGCCAAAGACTAACCCATAGGTAAGCTTTGGCAGTAAGTACGTGCGAAGGAGGCGCAGCTTCTGCTGTGGCTTCAATGGAGCCTTGGTGACACGAGCTAATGCTCCACCAAGGTCCACACGGCTTGCGGCTATAGTGGCCACACCCATGAAGTCGACCCCAAGGTACCGCCAGACCTCCAACACGGATCGGGCAGGGATGGAAGTTTGTCCTAAGACAAAACACTCCTCATCCACTACCTTCACCTTATGCTGGCGACCCGACGGGACCAAGGAGACCGACCCACACTTAGCTGGGTTGACCACCAAACCACACCTGGCTAGCTGCTCAGCAAATGCGTTGAGGGAGATCTGCAAGCCCTCACGGGTTTCTGCGAGTAGGATGACATCATCAGCAAAAGCTAATGCACCTACTCGCACCCCAGGGGCGAGATCAAACCCTATTTCAGCTGGCAGCTTACCCAAGGCCGTATCCACGACCAGGTTGAAGAGGAGTGGCGACAGAGGATCCCCCTGGCGTACCTCGCGCCCAATAACAACATCCCCTGACATCTCACCATGTGCCTCGAGGACCGTCACGCCTTCGTGGTACAGACAGGCAACATACTCAATTAAACGAGCAGGAGCCCCGACACCACGAAGACAATCGGTCAGGGCAAAGTGACTAACTGTGTCAAAGGCCTTAGCGACGTCCAGAGCGGCAAGATGGAGCTGCCGTTTCTTGATACGGGCCAGCGAAATGACAGTTTGGAGAACTGTAAGATTCTCTGCTGTGCCATCCGCTGGCCGAAATGCTCTCTGGACGTCACCTATGACACCAGCCACTTGGAGGCGAGATGCCAGAACCTTTTGGAAGTGGCGGAAGACCACCGACGAAATAGAAATCGGACGGTAGCCTCCAGGCCCACTTCCCCCTTTCTTTGGGATGAAAATTGTCCGGGCACGGGTCAACGCTTTTGGGGGTCTTCCAGATAGTAGCAACAGGTTGAGGATGAGCAGCTTAACATTCTTTGGAGCTTTATTCCAGCGTCGGGCGGAAATACCATCGGGTCCAGCAGAAGTGGAGTTTTTGACACGGCACTTATGTGCCTCGTCATGAAGCACCGGTGTGCACATGATGCTGCGTAAGGAGTCCCTGGTGGAAGCTACTGGCTCTCCAGAGTTGTGGCTGGGAGCACTCATAAGTGGCTCCCAGTAATTCACAAACTCCTGGAGGGGGGGCATAACTTGTTCTTCCCCAGCTCCCTCCAGTACCTCCGCAGCTGCACGAGCCGGATGCTTCCTCCACAGTCTCTGGACACGCTGGTATTCCCGCCTCCTCGCTTGCTTAGCCGCTCTGCGACCTCCACGAAGCACCACATTAGAGGGAACGTCTCCCTGGTGCCTCGCCACGGTCGCTTCCTCAACCTGCGGGAAGATCCTCTGCACATAGGCCGCGACCTCGTCCTCCAAGCCATTTGGCCCCTCAACAGCCCGCCTCGCCAGATCCTGCAGGTAGGCACTCTCATAACCAACAATATTGCCTACCTGCTCCCCGAGCCTCAATACTTCAGTCTTCAAGTCTGAAAGAAGACCGGAGGTCACGGGGGAGGATTGCTGAATGGCGGGCTGTTGTCCCACGTCTGCCGGAGATGCGGGAGAGGCCCCACTGCTATTTGCCAGGATTGCATCCTGGACAAGCTGCTTGTAGTGGGGCCTCAGGCGAAGAGATTGAATGGCAGAAAGCGTGCGCATGGGAAAACGGGCTTGCAAGAAAACGTTTATATTGCGTACCCCATTACGCACTGCTTCCGCCTCCTCTGCTGCCATTCGCCGCAAATCCTCAGAAGCATACCTAGGCCGCTCTCGCTCTATATCAATTGCATCGTTGGCCTGTACTGGATGCTTCTGCCAGACGTGGGCACTGAGGCCTCGCTTGGAACTGAAGGCTCTATCGCAATGGGCACACTGGTGGGCATTCGCTGGGGCAGTGGATGAGGAGGAGGGATAGGATGATGAGGAAGAAGAAGAGGGAGAGGAAGACCGACGCCCCTGCCTGGGGCGCCCCCGAGCGCCTCCCCTAGAACCCCGCTGGCCAATGGGCGGGCGGGGGTTATGAGGCTCACTGTACTTCTTGTCCATAACGGGGGAGACGAAATGAAAGGGTCGGGAGACCCGTTGACACGAGCCTCCCCCCTAATCGCCATTGGGTCATTCTGCCACCCTCCAGTAAACTGGAGGGTGCCCGGGTTGCACGACGGGGACGTATGACCTTGACTTGGGTAGGGATTTGAAGGAGCTCCGAAGAGATGAAAACACCAGCAGTTACCCTACCCCAGCAACCCAACACACAAACACACACACGCACACGCGCACGCGCACGCGCACGCGCACGCGCACGTGCACGCGCACACGCACACGCGCACGCACACGCACACGCGCACGCACACGCGCACGCACACGCACAGGCACACGCACACGCACAGGCACACGCACACGCACACGCACACGCACAGGCACACGCACAGGCACACGCACACGCACACGCTCACGCACACGCACAGGCACACACGCGCGCACGCGCACGCGCACGCGCACGCGCACACGCACGCGCACACGCACAGGCACGCGCACGCACACGCGCACGCGCACGCGCACGCGCACGCGCACGCGCACGCGCACGCGCACGCGCACGCGCACGCACACGCACACGCACACGCACACGCACACGCACACGCACACGCTCACGCACACGCACACGCACACGCACACGCACACCCACACGCACACGCACACGCACACGCACACGCACACGCACACGCACACGCACACGCACACGCACACGCACACGCACACGCACACGCACACGCACACGCACACGCACACGCACACGCACACGCACACGCACACGCACACGCACACGCACACGCACACGCACACGCACACGCACACGCACACGCACACGCACACGCACACGCACACGCACACGCACACGCACACGCACACGCACACGCACACGCACACGCACACGCACACGCACACGCACACGCACACGCACACGCACACGCACACGCACACGCACACGCACACGCACACGCACACGCACACGCACACGCACACGCACACGCACACGCACACGCACACGCACACGCACACGCACACGCACACGCACACGCACACGCACACGCACACGCATAAATTTCATTACTTCTTCGCTAGGCATATGTAGAGAGGAGTATCTAAAAGCGATTAATTTGCATTTATCTGCATTTAGGATTAATCCGTTTTTGCAGAACCACCTGCCAAGAGCCCTCATGTCGTCCTCCATCATATCCCTCAGTGCTTCCGACGTTGGTGCCTTCCATATAACTGCGGTGTCATCGGCAAATGCAAAAATACGTCCCTTCACAGCAACATTCGAGAGGTCATTGACGAAGACTAAAAAGAGGATAGGTGAAATCGTGCTACCTTGGGGAGTGCCACAGAGAACATCTTCCTCAGAGCTCAGCACACCTCCTATCTTGACGCGCTGCTTTCTGCCCCTCAAGAAACTTTTGAACCACATCAGAACCCCACCCCGAATCCCAGCATTCAGAAGCTTGAAAAGGAGGAGGTCGGGGTCAACCATGTCAAAAGCTTTAGCCAGATCTAGGTATAAGCCCCCTACCCTCCTAGCATTCTCGAGACCGAGGCAGATCTCTTGAATATGGTCGTAAACAGCCTAATCCGTTGATTTTTGTCTCAGAAATCCGTACTGATGGTCAGCAAAGAAACTCTTTGCTGTCAGGTATTCGGTCAGCTGGATCTTGACGCAGGTTTCCAGAATCTTGGAAAAGATGCTCAGCAAGCTGATCGGTCTGTAGTTCTTCATTTCTGATCTTTTGCCTGCTTTCCAAATCGGAACAACCACAGAGACCTTCAATTCTTCCGGGAAGTAACCTCGAGCCACTGATTCATTAATCAACACAGCCAAAGGGTATGATATGTCCTCGTTCAAAAATTTAATTTCATCAGTAGTCCATTCATCTATTCCACTGCTCTTTTTATTTGCTAGTTGCTGTATAACCATCGATACATCCTGAGCTGAAACGTTCCTCCATGTCATAGATTCAGCTTCCCATGTCATTGCCTCCGGGTCAAGGCTGCCATTACTTTCAAATTTATGGTCGGTCGAGCTCTTGAGGGTCTGCGGAGCTTCCACATAATATTTATTAAATTTATCCGCAACTTCCTGTTCATTACCATTTACTTGGATTCTACGTCCATTTTCCAGAATGAAGTTAATTTCGGAAATTTTGTCTTTTTTATTTAGAGAATTTATTGTTTTCCAAAAAGCTTTTGAATCATTATGTGTGTTATCCAGTCGCTTACTATAATACTGTCTCTTAGCTTGTTTAATTTTTGCTGACGCTTCTGCACTCTTTTCTTTGTATATTATTTCATATGGTCTGATTACATGTTCAGGTTGCTTCTTTCTCTTCATATTTACTATTTTTTTTATGTATTTTGTTTTTACAATTAACAAGGTTGACCAAGTCATCCGTGATCCATGGCGATCTCCTCCGGTTCTTTGACGAAAAATGCACCAATCTCGTAGCTTTCTTTTTACATTCCGCCAGTTTCTCGAAGAAGTAATGAAATTTATCGCCTATAGAGATGTCACTATCAATAAATTCCCATTCAATTCGTTTCACGAGTTTCTTTAACATTTCAAGATCCGTAGAATTGAAATCTCTTGAACTTCCCTCTACAGACCTATTCCTCTTCACCTCAATCAGCTGACTATAATGGTCCGTTATAGTTGACTCCAGAATACTCACATTGTATCGGTTCAATTGTCTGGTTTTGATCATCACGTGATCCAAACAAGTTCCGCTCGACTCACGAGTAACTTCGTTAACCATACTCTCGAACCCTTCATTTCTCAACACTTCCAAGTATTGCTGAGCATTCACATTATTTATATCAAGAATGTTTATATTGACGTCTCCTGCAATGATTGTGCCATGCTTAGAGTGTTGAATAATCGGCTCAAAGTCTCTCAGAAAGTCCGTCGGAGAACTCTCATGAGAGCGGTATACCAGCAGGATCGACAAGTCGCCTCCATCATCCATAATTTGCGGTATCATCAGAGAGAGCATCTCTGCAGATCTTGTTGATTTTATTTCACAATAACATGGGATTGTCTCCCTGACAAAAGCTATCACGCCACCCGATTTATTCCACGACCTTTCAGCTATAAAGGAGACATAACCAGGCATCTTGAAAAGGTGTAGCTGGT